>CM060844.1:21077500-21677500 GCA_030762175.1 Metallyticus violacea
ATAATGATGTATCTGCTAACGTTCTAACGCAATATTTGTTTTTCCTCAACAAAATTCGGTATATGACAATCAATTAACAAACGATTCATTGAGTTCGTTAACCAGCAAAATTGGACTATTTAGGGCGTGGTTAATTTAAAGTAGAATTTAAAAATCGCTCTAGCTGTACATACTCTTGAAATAAAACAACAAAAATAGTTTCTTAAAATCAGGGAATTGGACAATTAGAAGTGAGGGATATACCTGAAAATCGAATTTTTTTAATCGTCGAGGACGTCGATTAAGGTGCAAAGTGGGGAGATATGGCATACAGGGGTGTTATTGTTAGCATCAACAATTAAGTATTCACTCCAAACGATAAACTCGGTGTCATATGAAAGAATATGGGAGGGATAGCCTGCGCATGCTCATGCGAGATTAATCGGACTTACCGTTACAGACCGCGACCGTCGTCCGCGGACAGTAGCGAACGGAAGCGGAAAAAGCCGAATTTCAGGGAATGCTGGAGTGATACGGAGCGATGTACAAATCTTACAAGTGTAGTATGTGTACTAAATCGACCTTGGTAGTATAAAGTGTACAATAAATGCAGGCGGAGAGAATACAACGGTTTTGGAACACAGAAAAACAAGAAATCTTACACCTAAAATTAACTATGTAGCTTAAATTATTAATCATATTTCGTTTAGTTGTTATACAGCTAGGTGCAATTGGATCCTTTTAAATCTGAAAGTTGTGTGTTTTATTAAGCATATATGCATATCTTCAGTTAGCGTTACTTATTTTATTTACTACATTATCTGCTCTAGCGTTCTGTAATAACCTTCAGACATTCAACTTTCTGAGAAATTCTCTTAGTTTACGCAGCTCCTTTTAAGAACTGTTTTTTTCCCCCTACAGATTCGGTTCTCATAAATGACAAATGCCCGGGAGGTACTCTAAACTTAGTTCTAGAACGTTTTCCTTCTGGAAAAAAAATAATTTCCAATTTATAATTTACCACCTGTGATGCCTCAGCAATATAAACGGGGGTTAAACACTATTTTAAAAAAGTTCCCTAATGCAACTAGTTAATTTAAACCTCGTAGTTTTGTAACAGCAAATATGGTTAGGTTGGCTAAAGTTAGACACCGTGAAATTATTACTGAAATCATGCGCCAGGAAAAAAAATTCATAATTTAGAGTCTCACGTTTTTATTTGTTAATTCATTCATATCGTTATGCACTTTGAATACAAAATACACAAACGTTTCATTTTTCAATCACAAAGTGATCCGTGGAGAATTCTCAAACCCTTGTACGCACCTAAACACACCTTTGGCATGGCGTTACACAAGTTTAGTAATCGACATTAACTGATTTAAATCAAAATAGCCAATGACTATGGATACAGGCAATTTAATATTTATGTAGTTTCATTTTTCATTATTGTAATTCATGCACATGCACACTGACCATTGTTAAAATTTATTTACTGTTATAATGTATAAAATATAAACAAATTGTCCACTTGATTATTTTAGCTTTTTAAATTTAAATTTCCAACAATCATTTCGTAAAATGTTTTTATTAAGCTATGTGATTTACTTTTAAAAGTATGCTCTATTATTTTTACAAAGTTCGTGTTTTCTAGACCCTTTACTATTCATAAAAATGTTAAAGGAATCAATCCTTTTCTAAAAGTTCGTAATTATTTTTTTTGTTCTTTGGGGTTTCTTTAGTAATAATAATAATAATAATAATAATAATAATAATAATAATAATAATAATAATAAGCTAAGACTTGATTAAGAAAGAAGAAGAGAGAATCTACTTGACCTTGCCGAACAGAGATCAAGAAACACCCCAGAACGCCGTCACCGAACTGGGGCATAGAAATGTCACCCTCAATCTTGAAGTCATTACAGAAACGTCTGGGAAGTCCCTGGGGCTTATAATCTGTCATTAGCAGTACCCACTGGAGCCGCCCATATCGACTTTAATCAATAGGATACTTCGATGTTTCAGCTAGATGCTGTAATAACAATGACAAATCAGCTGAGTTAACCAAGTGGCATTTCGGTTACCGGAATTGCTCGGCGTTTTGCAAACAGAATAAGGCAAATTTATCAAAAGTGAGCACTTATGATGTGTAGATTTAGGATTTAGTTCCTGTCAGTTTTTTTTTTTTTCTATTTTATCATTTTGTAATGGTTAATCGTTGATTCAATTCACTTGCCTCTATTACGTTGTAGAATTTTCTTAATTACAATACTTAATATCATTTTTAAAAATTAAAGTAGCTCAGAAGTGGTTAATTGTAGTGTTTTAAGATTTGTTTCTGACTTGCCAAAGACAACGTAATGTAATTCTTTAACATCAGTACTTCAAGCTATACATTTTAAATATTTTAGGACCTTCAGAGAAATTCTGGAACATTTTAGCGAATGAGGCAGTTACTATTTCTTGAAAGTAGTTCAGAAGTATATTTGGAATAAAAGGATCCGATCTTAAATATATTAATTGTTTTCGAGAATTGACGAACCTATTTTATTAAAAGCATACATTTCAGTAGGATAAAAATATGTGTGACATTGATAGATTAAACAAAGACCTATAGCTCAGTATAAAGAAATAAACTAATAAAAGACAGAGAAATGCATGACAACAATAAATCTTATATTCAAATAAGAAGACACTTCACAACAATAACAGTCTCCAAAGGATTAAGACAAGATTGAAGTCTTTCACATAAATTATTTATCATATATCGGGTGAATTATCTAAAAATGACACCACAAATATTTCTGAAATGGAAGGTGCTGCTTTCACAGAAATGAAGTTTAGAGAGGGCTCCTAATTGCATCATATGCACAGATGTGTATTTCTTGAATTACGCTACATTTATTTTTAAAATAGAACAATGCCTATGGACACCAAGAAAATAAAACTAGAGGAAATTAGAATGTCAATGATGTTATTTAAGTGAAAGAAAGTATTAAAACATCGGCAGTTTACTTTTTGCAGCAACAATGGCACATAAAATCTATAGCTCGTTGTAAAACTAAGACTATTTCCATCATAGGATAACTATTTTTTGACCATTGCGCTCCTAGAAGATCTTTGCTTTGACATTATGTATACGCTAGGAATCACGAATCAACCTCGCTTGTTACACATGGTACAACAACAATGAACTACAAAAGAAAAGTGATAATTTGTGTTCCCACGATGGTGTTTAACATTAAAACTGAGGCACAAAGTTACATAAGTTGGACCATAGAGTTTAGCATACCAATTCCTGCTGAACCGTATGGAGTTCGCAACAGCATCTCGTAGTTTTGTACATTTCCTCTGACAGACACACGGGGATTTATAGACTGCTTTCCCCAGCCAGACTCTCATTGGTCACTGCAACAATGTTTACGTTACGTCGTACTGAAAAAGATAAACAAAAGTTTCATTAAATAAATGTATGGGCTTTAGCACTGAATGTACTTAAATTAATGAATTAAAATATATATAAATATAAATGAAATCATGAACTTTTAATATTACGGCATAAAACTCCTTAGGTATTTGATAGTGGCGGGTATATAACAATTTCGTGAGCTTATTTCCCAGGTTTACATTTGTTGGTTTGCTCTAGTAAAGTTAACAGCTCTTGTAGAGAGAATGCCAAAGAATATGAGAACAGAAATAAAACAAATAATGGGAGGAGAAGCAGTGAGTTAAATGAAATTTTATTTAAGTTTTTGTTATATTATTGCTCAAATAGGGTTTTTAATATTAGGAAAATAACTGCTCACTACAGCTGAATTTATAACGTGATCTGTTTGGGTATGGATAAAATGTAAACACTGTAAAACATTTATTACTGAACTTTATATTTTGAAACTCGGTGTGTACAACATTGAAAGATGTGAAATTTCTCAGAACGCTACACAACCCTCATTGTGCACACTACACAACTCATAACGGGGATGCAATTCAGCCCATGTCCATTGTAACATCAGAGGGGTGATTTTTTTGCAACGCTTGAGTAATTTTTAATTTCAGATCATCAATGTTCCTGGATTTCTGTGAATAGACAGTGTCTTTAACAAAAACAAGGAGTTCAGCTATATCTGGGGAGTTTTTGGGGGGGGGCCAAGAAATTGGTCCTTCAGGACCACACCACTTACGACTGAAACGGTTTTTAAAAAATGACGAACTTCCCGTGTCCAGTGAGGGGGTGCACCATCCTGCTGGAATACAATGTTTTTATTGCTGTCTTCCACAAGTTGAGGCAACAGAAACAACTGCTGTACTGTTTTGTTTTCTGCAAAGAAGAATGATCCATAAACTTGATTGCTGATCACTCCACACCATGTGTAAACTCAAGGAGTTGATCTTTCAAGCTCGAGTAGGAGACATGTGGATTTTCCCTTATTCAAATAATGTAGTGAATGTTTACTCTCCCGCTCATATGTCTGTAAATACTCATTTGTTTAAGAATCCGTCATCATCTTCAATCCGTTGGCACATCCTGGATGCAAAATTGAGACCAGCTTCACGATCCTCATCTTGTAAGGCAGGTACTTTCGAACAATTGTACATTCATCTCTGCTGACAGTCATATCTTCAGAGATAGCTGCTTCTGTACTGGGTTTCGCCTGCGACCTCCTGCATGTTTTATAACACAGAACCTGTTTCTACAAATGTTCGATACCACAACATTATGGAATCGTATTTAGATACATTATCACACCATACTCTCGTCGAAATGTTTAACACTCTTAAATTTAGCACAGCAAAGAACGCATTGCACTCATTGTTCATTTGTAGTAGCCATTTAAATCACTTAAGATTTTCATTTGTCATTATGCACTGTTGATTTTCATTCTTGCCATGTACGGAAACCGCCTCGTTTAACCAAAATATTACCAGTAAGAAATGTCTCCTACTATTATGTTAATTTTTATAATAATATTTAATATTATCCATACCCAAACGGATCACCTTGTATTACCTATGATTACGATTCTAAACCATACAATGTTATTTTTTCGTTATATTTTTTTATTTTTACTTCATTTTATGTGATATTGACTGCTTTCTGGCGACGCAGAGAGGAACCAAACATCTCCCCATCACTATAGTTACAATATTTCTTCAATAATGTCTTATTTAATCTGTGTATTTAATGGAATAAAGTAATCAATTTTAAAATTTAATAATATAAGAGACCGAAATAGATATTTATAGGCTTCAATTTTAGGAATAGGCACTTATAAATAAAATTTTAGGCGCTCTAAACATTTCGTATGGTAAATCTAAGGATATAATATATATATATTTCATTAGAGAGCTTATAATTTCGTGCAAAGAAATGAAATGGTCAAAAAGTGCAGGGTCACATTGGTCCTCCAACAAATGACAAAGGACTAACGCACAATCAATTACCCTACATTCACCTTAATGCGGTTGCGGCTTCCCTCAGAAGTCTCGGATATTGCATCTGCCTAGTTCCATTTCCGAAAATCCCACGACGTTTTGCTTCTCATTTCCTGCTAGTCTGAGCGTCCGGCTAAGGGAAGTAGAGGGACGGGGGGAGACTGCCTGTGATGTAGGTCACTACACGAGCCACTTAGATTTGCGTATCTAGGCTTTCGATGTTCTCTTTATTGCAATTTTATGAGCTTGTAGCTCCGCTATAAATTTCTTCTTTTTGTTCCAACACGAAACAGAGAATGCTGTCTGTTGCATCAACAGTTGACCTTTTCATTTTCTCTAGTTAATCTTTTTCTAGTAGTGCACACCTCTTTTGATGTGTCCAGCAGTGAACTTTATTATTTCGTTCCATTACATAACTTCGTAAACTTTAATTAAAATTCTTCTTTTCGCATTCTCATTTTAACGTACTTCAAATGATTTACTATATAGAACCCATATAATTTGAGGACCGTTTTAACTCAATAACTCAACAAACGCCACTTTAAAATTTTTGCATCAGAAATGTTCATCGCTTTACTCAATATCTTTAACTTTAAAAATAATACTGTTCGCGTTTTTAGAGCGGAATTGACAAGACGGGACAAGCCCATCGGATCTCTACGAGGGGCATTTAAAAGTGCTGCAAGTGTCACTTTAAAGTACAAGCTAAGGACTGAATTCGAAAACTTGCCCTTACAATCCTTCAAAGTACTCTCCATCTCTCTCCACACACACACAGCTGTAAACGATGCAACCACTTGTTAAACGTACGACGGTACTCGGACTGAGATATTGTCAATAGAGCTGAATTTACATCTTAGGCAAGGTCCTGCACTGTTTAAAAGGTTTTCCAGCAATGAAACATTTCACTCGAGGAAACAAACAGAAGTCGCGCTGTTCAAGGACAGGGCTGTAGGGTGGATAGTCAAGCAACTGTACTTTGGCGACTTCATTATGGATTTTTCTGAAACTTTTACTGTGACTGCATTGCTGTTAGGTTTTATGTATACTAGTTTCATTCAAAGTGCATAAACGCTTTGCGAGCTATAAATTATTTCATAAATTTATTAGTTAAATAAGTCGCATAATCAAAATGTCCCATGCGTCTCATGTGTTGAAAAAATTGATTGGCATTTTTGTAATTGGAGCGTTGAACAACGTGCAAAAATGGTAAAGAAATATATTTTAAATACATTTGATGAGTGAAATGTGATATTTTGTTAAATCTCTAAGTATTTTTAATCTTTAAAATTAATCAATTTTTCACAAAAACATTTTTTTAAAATATTATTGGTGTTAGCATGTATTTTGATTTGTAGAACATTAAAAAGGATATTTCTGCACAATCTGGGCAATTTTGAACGTGAGAAAAAAGCTGTTTTATTTAGAGAGAGAGAGTGTGTATGCTTGGGAAACAGTGTGATTTAAAAGGACACGCGGAGCTCTTTAAATAGCTGTATAGCCCGAAGGGAGGGGGGATATGCAAATATTGACTCTTTGTGGATGCCCAAAGCAGCAGTAAATATATATATATATATATATATATATATAATATTAATGAAAAATAAAAATAAAGAAACACTATTAACAATGTTACAAATTAACACTAATAATAAAAGTAGGTAAAGATAAAACACAGAGAAAGAGTCACACTTGAAATTGCTATATTTCGAACTACTGCGAGTTCTTCAATGGCAAGAAGCTCTAGCCAGTTAGGAGTTAGTTCTTGCCATTGAAGAACTCGCAGTAGTTCGAAATATAGCAATTTCAAGTGTGACTCTTTCTCTGTGTTTTATCTTTATCTACTTTTATTATTAGTATTAATTATATATATATTATATATATATTCGATTTTTGATCGATTTTGGCCAAAATTCACTCCGAATGTCCCTTAAATGATAATTTAGTTTTCTTATGATTTTGAAGATTGTTTTCAAATCATCAATACTCTAAAACTTAACGTTCTAAAATTTTCTTAAAATTTAAAAATGTTATGAGGATAAGGTGATTTATTGGTGTTTTCTCTTCCTTTCAATAAGATCAATTAACTCTATCTGAGGGCAAGTAGCTATTGTCACGAATAGAGAAATAATGTTGATTTTCTTAAAAAAATCTTTGAAATTTCTATGTAAACTCATAAGCATAGCGATCACTGTAGAGATTTTATTCTAGGAGCAACACAAATCAGAAAATAGATAGAGAGTATGATTTGTTGCATTTTCTTTTAAATTTTACTTTTTAAAACCCTTAAAACATGTCATTAGTTAAGATTTGTGATATTTCTCCTTGTGCTGGCTACATATATTTGAGTTTCAGTACATTTTCTTGTTATTTCTTCACCTAGTTTTTTTTTAATGAAAATGAAAATTAACGTAATGGCCTACTTAAAAAAAAGTGATTACAAAATAAATACAGTTAGGGGGAATATACCGAATAATCCTTAATAACTCTTAAATAACGGAGTTTGAAGTCCACGTTTATATGAACTTTTTTAAAACAATATGTTGTTAAGAACACTTTCCTAAAATATTTGACACCAACTTACACTATAAGGTATACTCTTAGCGCTGACTGCAACTAGTGTGTTATGCATGCGTTAACTGAGCAGGATGTATGTACCAGCGACCCAATGGACTATGAACCAACTTGCTGTGTTTAGCTTATGGGCGAGAGAGCCCTCGTTGCCGTCAGCAGATATCTTAGAATGGCGCTGATAGAGCCATACAAGCTTCCTGAATTTTTTTAAAAGGTTTTACTTATCAGTTTTATAAAAGAAGGTGTTAAAACGGCTACCATCGTTGTCCATACATTTTGAAACTCCCTTAAAACAACTAGCTGTAGCTCACGTTGAGTACCCAATGCTGACTATTTCCGGTTATTTTAATTCAGTTCTTCCAGGGTATGTGGGTTCGTCTGGCAGGCGGTAATTTTTAATTTGCCCCAGAGATAACAGTCGCAAGGGTTTTTCAGGTGGGGGAACCGATGGGGCCACAAATTCTGACTAACAACTCTGACATCCCTTTCTCTCAAATTCTCTCGTCGAAATATTCGCTGTGGCAGAGTCTTGTTGCAAAGGGGCGAAATCATGCCTCTTGTTAGTTGGTTCTTTATAAATAGGGACAAAAACTGTATTCACATATGCCCCAGTTAATTTATATGGTTTTAACTTTAGAAATATTCTTTGTACAAGCCTGTTTGTTGTGAAAGATGTCTAAGTGATTTGGGAGGAATTTTGCAAACGATAACTTATTGAAGACACTACGTTGTCTGTTAGATTTCTTAGATTGCACTATCCGTGGCTTGAATTTCATCATAAAAACTATGGGCTTTGTGCAGCCTGAAACTTTTCTTCTTGAAATCTTTCTTCAAATCGTTTTTGAATAACGAGCTGACATGAAAAAATAGCGTTGTACAATAGAAAACACAGTAGATCTATAATTCATTTCGCAATTAAGTACAACTTAAATCCCCCACTATTCACAATAACTGAATAGAATTCAAGCACCATCAGATCTACAGAAGCTAGCCTGACCTGTTCCAGTCAACGCCGGAAAGCGTGTGGACGCGTTTAACACAGAAACACAGCAAGTTGGTTCATAGTTCACTAGATCGCAGCGCACAGTCACATCTCTCTAAGTTTATACAGTTTGTTTGCAGGTGTGCATGGCTAATGACAAGAACATGAAGCAGTTCGAAGGAATAGATTTCGGGGTGATCCCAGAGTCGCGTTATGACGACGTTATTCTCCATCTACGAAACAACTTCTTCGCGGACGAACCTCTGAACCACGCTGTGGCTCTGTGCAGACCAGGGGAGCCCCACGCCGAACTGGAGGAGCACAGTCTGACCACACTTCGTGATGGCCTGTCACAAATGGCCGTCCACATGGACACAGGCCAGGTAATGGGAAGAGGTAACCTCTACCACAGTTAGAAAGGCGTGGAGACTAGAAATAAAATGCACAACCATTTTATTTACGTTTCTGTTTATGGTTAACGTTTACAACTTTGCAGAGAGGGAAACAAATCTAAATTGCCACTAATGTCACTTGCAGTGTCTTTGTATATAAAAGCCTGTGGCAGAATTTCCGTCTACTTCTCCAAGCTATTATTTTCATCTGTCATTTTATACATTTTTAAAATGTTTCAGAAGTGAGAGAAATTAAAGGTCACTTAACCAGTAGTTTTATCCACCTCAAGTGTGATTTGTGTATGAGTGGAATACGATCTATTAATTTTGCGATTTTCATTTTGATCATCGACAAATTGTCATTATTGCTGGCTCTTTATTGCAAGTAAACGATTATTTTGCAAGTGTAGTGTAGCTGTAAAATATACTGCTACTATTTATAAACCGACGTTAGTGGCATACAATTTCCTGATAACGCGTTCTATTCCCAGTACCTATTCGGACATTTTCTAAATCAGGGAAGTCTACTCAACCTTGTGAGGACAACTGCAGAGCTGCCTGATAAGAGAGGTGGCTTCCTTTGGATCTCAAAATTCGCGTAATGGCGGAAGTGCGGGTATGCTTAACACTAGAGGTAGGATTTTCAGACATTAAAAAGAAAGACAGGCAGTAATACAGAGCTTCACACACTATTACTGATGACTAAAATTAATTTAGTTGCTTTACTTGCATTACTGAACATACCAACACGAAGACCTTATAAGCGTTATCTTAAATTAAACTGTACATTAGCTGTTAATGTTGCATTTAATAAATGAAAATAAAAATGAAAGAAGTTCTCTTCGCAATGCAAATAAACACTGTTAAACTGAAACATAAGCAGAGCAAGTGCCTGAAACATGTTTTTCATTCAGCCAGAGACCGTCATTAAGGCGCTACTCTGAGCGGCAGGTCTGGGGTTCGACTTCCACTAAGACCGCCCTCCCTGACTGAGTTTTTTACAGGTTTTCCGCAGACCTCATAAATGGCAAATGCCGGGGAAGTACGTAAACTTACACCTGGAACGTTTTCTTGCTTTTCCCAGTTTATCTCATGTATCATCAGTGTCCACCACTTGTGATGACTCAATAGTCATAACGTGTGTTAAATACCATTCAAGAACTCAACCAGAGTGATAAAATAACCTGATAAGGGAGAGAAATTTGACGAAGGACTAATATGTAAATATTTATAAAAGTATTTATTTAAAATATATGTTTTGATATGAAAAATAACCACGAATGGGAAGTTTTTGGATGTAAATTCCCCGCGTAAAAATTATGAGTAAATGTATCCACGGTTAGGAGAAAAGCCCGACATCTAGCAGCGCTGCTGAGCAGAATCCAATTTTTAACATTACAGCAACTTAGCCTGCCATATGTTGACCGTATGAAATTGAAGCATAGAGCGTTGAAGGTAGCGTACCCATAAATAATGTTACGTATCACTCGCAGCTGTCAGGCTGGAAAGTTTGAGAACCTGTTTAACAAATTCACCGAAGTGTTCAATACTATTTTCTTAAGCTTCGATACTCTTTCTATATTCCAAAGCCATGTTTAACTATACGACATCCTTTGTCTGGTCCAGGTGATCGGTGTGGCTTTGAACGGCATTCAGCAACCAGGAGACCTCGCCGCAGCTCAAGCCAAACTGCAGAACATGGAAGATGACAAATTTCGCAAAATCTTCGATCTCTTGTACGGCGTCAACAGGAGCCTGGATTTGTTCGGGAGACACGGCGTCGATCGCATCTTCGAGTGCCGAATTCTCTCGGTGGACAAGAGATTCAGGGGCCGTGGGTTGGCCCGCGAACTGCTGCGGAGGAGCGAGATGACTGCCCGGGAGCGGGGCTTCAAGGTTGGCCATCTCACATATTATTTTTATCAACGCAGGTGATTGGGGGTGTTTAGTTCTGTAAGAGGAAATATTGACGTTACGATTTTTCTTTGTGGGCAAAGCCCCCGTATTTAGCTGTTGAAACCGAGGACTCTCCAAGATTTAGGTACGTCCTGCTTTACGTACACCTACTACAAACGGAAGAGGGTAATTAAAGCGAAAAAAGAAACATTTACAAGTATAACTACAGAAAATAAGTTATTCAGAAGCAAATGACTGTGTTCTCTCCAATTTAACTCCAGTTGTCTCTGTAAATATTGGCTGAAAAATTAAGGGAACTGGATAGTTAGATGGATTGAAAATAAAATTGTTTTTGTTTTAGAAAAAATAGAATACTTAAACTTTTCAACAATATATATATACATTATTATGTCAAAATTTTAATATTTAAATTGGTGGCGCGCTTACCAAGACCACAACAAACAGCCACACTGACAGTTGCAATAGAAATGTTGTTTGTTTAATTCTATTTGGAATGTGAGTGGTATATTTTTAAAGTATTTTGAAAGAAAATCTATATGCCACTAATGTGAAAAATAAAATTAGGTCATATACAGAAGAGGATGAGGATCTCTCCGAAGCTTGAAGAGATCACTGGCAGGGAAATTATTGTCAGATGCAGAGCCAATTTCTGGTCGAGGCAGATTCACAGATCCAGAAATTGACCTTCTCCAGCTTTGCTATGAACTGGCAATAAGAATAACTGCAGACTACTGTCAAAGAAACGAAGAATGCCATATATCACCGACTCTTCCCCACATCATGATTTGTGTCCTGATAACTTGTGCAACTATCAACGTGCAGAGGCACTTGAGAGTGAGCCCTGTATGCACACACATTCTCTCCCTGAAGACGTGCTACTTGCAACAAAACCAGTCTTTAGGGATCTGTAAATAGGAACTTTTAGGGAAGTGTCTACATGGGCGATCTCAAAACCCAAACGAAAGTTTTCATAAAGTAATGTGCGAACATATGCTCAAAACGACTCATGTACTACGCTTTAAGACTGGGTGTCCTGGACGCTGTGATCTAATAGCAGAATTAAAGTGTTGGATCATCTAGGGATAAAAACGGGTGGCAACATGAAGAGAGTTCTTCAAGAAATCGACAAACGATGTGTCATGGAAGCTGAGAAACAGGCAGAAATGATGACCAAACAAGCCAGAACGGAAAGAAGATTTCTGAAATGAAATAGGAGAGTAAAGAGAGGACCAGTGATAGCGATTATGGGGCTGGAAATTCTGAATTACTGAGTCTCTTATGTTTATGAATATTCAACTTTAACATCAATTTCCCCTAGGTTGATTTTTTAATATTTCAAGTGTAATTTTCTTAGAAACTATTTGATATATTTTAATGAAAAGTTTACTGTACATTTTAATGATAAATGCTACAATTTCCAACAAAGGTTACGAATCAGTGTTTTTTAAATTTTTATTCTAAAATTACTTTTATTGCAAAAAGTTAAAAAAAATTGAACACAACACTCTTGAAAAAATATTTCTTAACTAATACATAATATATTTATCAAATTTGTGCTAGAAATTGTCTGAAAATTTGTTTGCAACAGAGTATAAAAATTTGACAGCCGTAGGCCAAATAGTTCCTGAGAAACGTGCAAGTTAAATAAAAAAATTAGTGCAGAGTCAATGAGAAAAATCTTAAAAAATGAGCACACAAAAGTAATTATTTTCTACTATATTAATTAACTAACATCTTTTTACTTTACTTTATATTGTTTCAAGAGTTTATATAATTATTTGTAGTAGTTTGAAAAATACACAGTCTCTTTAAGCTAAATGTTTTAAAGTAAACACAGACATTTACAAAATATCTTTAAATATTTCTAAAAAATTAGTGACATTTCGTCAGTGATAAATAGGATTATTGTGTGTTAGTGATAACTGCAAAATATTATTATGGTTTCTTTAATCTAAGTATTTTTCTTTTTTCTTTTCCGTAAAATCAAGAAAAGAGAAAATGTTAAATTTGCAGAAAAACGAGGAAAGTTCTTTACTAAAACTATCTTGTGATTTTTTTGAATAGTGTTTAACGCCCGTTTTCACTACTGAGGCACTACAGGCGTTTATCTTGTGACGATATGATATACGTTACAATATAAATGTATGCCTCAATGTGAGTTTTTCTCCTTATCTGTATTGTAATATAAACAAAGATGTTCAAAACAATGTGCTTTCATCTCGCTGTGTCTCTTTTGTTGTGTATGTACATGCATCATAAGACTTCAAACGCGGATAATCAACACAGTGCTTGAGTTCCCCTACCTCTTTCATGTTCCACACTCTTTTAGGTCTAACAGACTAAAAAATCAGGTAGTGAACTAAAACAGGACGACCGATTGAAAAGAGAGAAAAAAATATGCATTTTTATAATTCATACCGATAATTCTTTGGCACTTTAGTCAAATTTAAACGACACAGAAGCAAGACACGACCTTTAAAGAATAAACGTGCGTATTAGAATGTTTCTCATACGCCTGGAATAGAAGTGAACTAAAGCCAAGAGCCCATCTGAGAGAATTCCACATCTTCTTTCCAGCATTTTCTGACTTTTTCTACATAACGTTCGTTTAAAGCAAAATATAAGCGTGGTGGTTTCAGTTTACGCCTGCGCTCTCGTTGTTACGTTGGTAGCCTTGTCTAAGAGCAGTTCCCGGATGTTAATTGAGCTACCGTTCGATATCGTGCAGCGCCGCCAGTTTGCAGGTTCTCAGCTCAAGTGCGTACTTTTCACGCAGCACCATTCTAGCAACACGAGCCTCTCTGTTATCACGACAAACCATATGACACTTTTGAAAATGCACAGTGGAGTTCAAACATTTGTTTTTAAATATACACTGCAATGAATTCAAAATGATCATACATTCTTCACGTTATAAAAACGTCTTCTAACATTTTAACTCAATCATAAACATGTCTAAAAATTTAAGCGAAATAATCAGTTAATTGAATTTATATATTCCCATTTTAAATTTAGATGCAGATATAACATTTTTAACATATAAAATATAGATCCAATTCATGTAATTTGAATGAACAAGTAAACACGTTAAAATAAATATTTACACTTTTATATTTTCTATTACTGCTTGTAGAGCCTGGTCCTTTGGCAAACCCATAAGACACTAGTTCTACTGTTGACTAAAGTGAGATTTAGGTCTTCGAAGTTCCTAAAAACATCATCTTCAGAACCTCCTCCCCCTGCTTCACGACAGCCATTGATGGACCAAAAAGTTGGCTCCGTAGCTCGTTTTTGAGACAAGGAAAAAAAAAAAAAGGCCAAGGAACAAATTGTCGTAGTGAAGACGCCAACCAGATGGATGCAGCTCTGGGCGTTTTCGTAAGAATGTTCAACCAGGACGCTCAAAGCCATCTTGTAATACTTCCCATAACCGTTGTTTGAGGGGGGAGGGGGCTTCATGTTGATAAACCATTCCATGGCAAACGAAATCGTCATAATCTTTCCCGCCGACCGAATAATGTTGACCTTCACTGGTGTCGAAGAATCACGTAATGTCCAGACTGAGTTCGTCTTTTGTTTTCGGGATAATAATAGTGAAACCAAGTCTCATCACCTGTAATCATGTTGGAATTCAGGTATACCTCACCTTGCTGCATTACCAGATGCTGAAGCGCCCGACCCCATCTTCTGTTCAGCTATCAGCCAGCAATCTCGACACCCATCTAGCACAGAAGCGTTTCCTCTTGTGTACGGGATCGTACAGAATGGCGTGCGCACTGCTATGGGAAATTTGTAACATGTCTGCCAGCCTATTCACTGTTATCCGTCGATCTTCCCAAACAATGACGGCAGCTATGTTAATTATGGTCTCGTTCACTCCAGTTTTTGGGGTACTTGGATTGCCCTGCGTTGTTGCTGAAACCTGGTCCTCTTTAAACTCTTTAGATCATTGAAGTTCGATTGATTGTGGCAGAACATCATCGAGTACGCTTCCATTACGGATTTCTGTAGACGGAAAGAAAATTTCACAGCAGGGAACTGCTCATTACGAATCGACTCCATTTACTCAACCGACTGGTAAACACTGGCTCTTTACTCGCGTCTGTACTAAGAAACACAATTTACGTGCTTCCAGTTTTTTTTCCATCAATAAGATATGTTCTTCTCGTGAAAATTTGTTTCGCCACCATATCTCCTTTGTGTTATGGGAAAAAAATTATCTAACTTGATTGACTAGTCCTTGTATATGCATTAATATTATTAACAGTTTTAACCAAGTTTACATACTATGAATATTAAACTTTGTTAACAGTTGTTCAAGGAAGATGCCACTGGGCTTTTCTCTCAGCGGGTAGCAGAGAGTTTGGGACTGGAAACGGTTCATCAGGTCCGATACTCCGATTACACGGCTGAAGACACGGGGGAGGTCGTCTTCAACACGGCTACTCCTCACGATACTCTCAAGATTATGGTGAAGGTGCTGCAGTAAAGAGACTACTGACATGAACCTCCAGCTCAGGGGCAATCTACATGTCACCAGCTTCCTGAGAAAAGGCCTATGACTCTGTGATGTATCCGGGACAGGGTATATGTTATCAATCAGCGGTTCTCAATTAGTGGGCTGCTAGAATTTCATTACACTACTTTCAGCAGAAGAAAGCGCAATATATCTTTGTACACTTTCTTGAACACAAAACTACAAAAAATGGTCAATTGTTTATAAAAGACAAGAGAAAATTACAAAAATTGTCTGTCACCATGAATTTAATAAGACATTGCTTAAAACACGCACAGTAACAATTACTTATCCTTAAAAACAGTATCGTCCTTGTGCTCCATTCCCGAGAGGCAGCGAAGAGAGCCAAAGACCCCAGTCCCGAATGGCAGCGGAAAAAGCAGTTCCAGAATATGGTGGAGTTAAGTAAGATACGGTAAAAGTCACATGCTTTTAACACTATAAATTCGAAGCCCGGCGGAGAAAACAGTCATAAAGCACAAAAGAAGGGAATCGTAAGCCAGAAAGGAACTATATAAAGAATATGTAAACCACAATGAATGTGGCAATGATACGTAAAAGGGCATATGCTTTTAATACCAAACGTTTTGCATGCTTTTGGAACTGCATAAGGGATATATTTCTTAATTTGATGTGGCACTAATGTTTTCTTTTCCATCTTGCAGCAAAGACGGCGCAATGATAATGGCTTCCGATATATCAGGTTTTGTAAGAGGGATGCAATAAGATATGGTTTCTTTTCCACATTGCAGCAAAGAAAGCACGGTGACGTTGGCTTCCATTGGATCGGGTTTTGCAAGAGCAATGTGATGAGATTTTTGGAAAAATGTCCCTCTTTTGGGACATTTCTTTAGATTTGGGCATGGATATTTGTTCATTTTGTTTGCGAATTGCAATAAGGATGCCGTGTGTAACACATGCAACAGACTTTTATCATTCACACTCTACGCTAATACCTACCAAAGCGGCAGACTTCCCCTTTACCCTCACTCCCTAACATATGCGGCAGACTTCGACTTTCTCCGCTGCCGCACCAGGAGGATACTGTTTTTATGGTTACGTTAAAAATTACTGTAAAATGAGGCGTAGTATAGACCTTTATTGAATTATACGCAGATTGCAATTCTTCCTCAATTAGGTGCAGCTAAACAAAGCATATGCACTATTTTAACTTCATATCTGTTGAAGCTGACGCTTTTCAAAAACATAATGAATAACCTGCGACAATATACCCTATCCAATCAAAGTAAAATTTACATGTGTATAAGGAAAATTTTCTTAAAATACATGTCCCGCTTAAAATGCCAATTAAAAAAATGCTATAGCTGATGGTCTTCCTGAACGTGCGAATCGCTCACGTGAAAGTTGTCCTCTTTGAAAGGACAAAAACATTTTCTTGCCATGTTTTCTTCAATGACATTCTGCCCGTAAACGGCACACGTGTTTCGAGCCTCCTTCGCTGCCTTTACTCCTCTATTAAACTGAAAAGAAGAAGAAGAAGAAGAAGAATATTTCGGAAGTGTTCTTTTTTCCACTTGACACTCCATCTTCCTTTATCTCATAGCTAGCTCAAATATTTTTCAAATCTGCAAAATTCAAGGCGTATTTACAAGCACAGCGCTGCAAATAACGAATGACATATAAACGATAATCAATGCCCTAGCAAAACAGTATTGTGATGAGGAACAAAAGCGGTACGAATTTATACACCAACCTAATAAATTAAACATATATTTTTTGTTTTATTAACGATATTTAATAAATATTTATTTTCCAAATAGTCTTAATAATGCCGCTCGAGGTGTTTATTATTATTATTATTATTATTATTATTATTATTACTGAGTTAATAAACTCAGTTAATAAAATATTAATAGTATTATTAATAATGTTAGGATATATTTTTAAATGTTCCATTATACTGACAAATTATTGTCACTGCCTTCTAAACACGCGCGAATACTAACGGTACTTTAAAAACGAGAAGGAAAAATCAACAATTTAACTGCAATTGATCGCTTCGATTGACCGAAATTCAACTCATATTGATTGATCAATTATATATTAACGAAATAGCCACCAACACACTTTGCAATTGTAGCTAAACCACTTGTTGACAGCCGCTGTTATATCAACGTCTAGTGTGGATGTTTCTTCACAAAATGTGTTCACTTAAATGTTCTTCGCTAGCTGAGCTCTGTTATCTTTTCAATGACTCTCGAAATTCCCTCGAGCAGAGCTGGAGGGGTAAATATACTGAACATAAAGTAGGATTTATGTACTTCCCTCGAGCTATACGACTGAGGTATCACATGTCATTTAGAAAATTGTTTGCTGCTCTGCTTTTCAAGACTGCATATTAACGCCTATTTTGAATGGGTTTGATGTCGTAAGTTTAGCTTTTATATGTGGAAGAATTATTTTTATTGTTGTAGAATCTCTTTTGAATGTTAACTTACATTTCTGGCATATGGTATTTGATGCTTAAAATTTCAAAGGTAAGGAGAAGAAGGTTTTAACAGTTTAATAACTATTTGCAAATGTTAAAATGTTTTAACATGTCAGAGATAGAGTGACTCTGACCGAACTGTACATTTATAAACATTAAGAATTGTTCGATGTTTGGCTAAAGTGTATTTGACAATAACATCAACGTTGTAGCGCAGTGTTTATCTATAGTCTAGAGAATGGATGAAACGAAATATTTAAAAAGCGGTTGTAAACTTTTACAGACATGTTTACTTGTGTTTGTTTTTAGTTTCCTCCTTTATCTATGTGCGCTTATATATAGTGAACCCTGAAATCACTGCGTGTAAAGTTTGTCAGTGATGTAACATATTGTCTTCAGTAAGTGTGTGTTCACTGTGATATGGCTCAAACTTTATACACCTATATCTATAATACATTAAATCTACAATGATAGCGTGTTATGTTTAAACAAAAAATTACAGCTTGTTATCGAAGTGTTGTGACTTAGTTATAATTTGTGCAGAGTAAATGTTCAAGATAATTTAGAAAACACGCTGCCTGCGCAGAACATTGAGGGCGTGGCTAAGCCGCCTCGACTGTCTACGCACTGCCCTCTCCCTCTCCCTTCCTCATTGCTATTGCATAGAACCGCAGCATCGTCTTTAGCTCTGCTTGGATGCATTATCGATTTCCGTGTCCCTTGTCGCTTATTTTAAGCGATCATATCACCCGAATACCGTCTATTACATCCAGAATAGATAGTCGCTTTCTCTATAATTTGTTAGCACAGTTTAAAGAGAAAGTTTTCAAGTCTGTTTTCTAATTTTTTCAGTTATATTACAACCTCTCGATATATTTTAATATGTATTAATTATTTTAAAGTAGAAAAAACTTATAAATAACCAAAATAAAAGTTCAATATTCTTCTAAAACAAACTATGAGAAATTATTTATTTTCTTACAGATTTAGCTTTTACGTCCATGAGGCACATGACAATTTTTTAATTTTAGTCCAGCACGATAAAATGTTTTTAAAGTATTGTACAGCATTGAAATCAATGCTTGTGGACCAGTTTTCTTAACAATTTCATAGCCATATACAAACATTACTTTAAAACCTTTGTAACTCTATTTTACACATATCTTTAAATTTTTATAGCGTGTATAAAACTGAACATCAAAGATTTTGTTTAATTTTACACAATATATACAAAACTACATAATGTAAGTCATTAATGATACATAATCTATTATTCCTTACATAGGTTTTTTCAAAAGCAACGCATAATCTGAGTGAAAAAAAAATGAAAAGCCGTCAGAAAGGATTTTATACAAAAACATTAACGCAAAGTTTTATTCATTAAACAAATGTTGTACTTCTGTGAATTTGTTTAAGTTCCGAATAAGACGTATTGCTCATCACAATTGTAATAAAAATGAAAAATTATTATCAACATTTGAAATTTCATAATTCAGAACAACGATTCATATCAGTTTCAACAGTAAACATGGCTGTTTGTAAAAATTGCAACAGAGCGAAATTTGTATCACATATTAGTCATAATGGTATAAGTGAACGATTAATTTAGCCCAATACAGCAAAAAAAAAAAAATCTCCAGAAATCTCCACAAGCCGCAACGAGAGCTGCTATATGTCGTGGCATCGAATCAAGGAGGCTGAGGTATTGTCAGCCAGGTTGTTTGTCCACAATTGATTGATACTGTCTGCTGTAGGACTTTGAGACTAGCTACTAGGTGACCATATCGATAGGAGACTGTCTGGCGAACATGCAGGCCAGAGCAGAAGCGGTTTGAACATTCCTTGCCCAGGTGCTGCCCGTAGTACTTCTGAGCAACGCAAGGCTGGACTGTTTGGGGATGGGTTGAACTCTTAGGGGTATGACCTGAGACTTAAAAAGCGTCCGTAAATAAATCAGTCACCTGTGGTAAACTGGCTACCTGCGGCTGCTGTGTTTCACCTGGGAGTGCTTCAAGCGTTACGAAGCTCGAAGGGAGGGTTGTCTGGTCAGTCGCCGGTTAACTTCCGTTAACGAAAGAGTAGGGCGACTGTTAGTTGTTCCGTCAGGAAGAGCGAGTATAGGCGATACAATCGCTCCCACCCGAAAGGTACCGTCCTAATGGAAAACCCCACCGATCCTCCGGGAAAGATTCGATGGACAATGGGTTGGGAACTGCGTTTATTCCTTGCAATACATATCCAGGCATTGTTCTGTTGGGCTAAAGTACCCACATCCAAGCGTGTTAACACCGCCAGTATGATTAGACAATGCAGCGCTCTTCACAATAACGTTTAATGTGCATAGGCCATCCCTGTAAGCCAAATTAAAACGGATCTCGTACGAAAATAAGGCAAGCCATTGAATGAGCTCATGGGGACGGTTCAGGATTAAGGGAACCTGCCACAAAAGAATGAGTGCAGTCAGTCTCCTGTGTGTAGCTACTGGGGTGCTCTGCAGTTGTACTATCACTTATGATTAAGCTGCTGTCATGTGGGAGAAATGTCTTGAAAGAACACCGCTGGGTCCAGGCATGCGCAATCATTCTGCAATTTTAATCATTTGCGATTTGCTATGCATTTCCTATAAGTTTCATATGCTAGCCATTTTTTTTTAATTTTTTTGGCTGTGTTACAATTTTTATAGACAGTAGTGCATTTAACAAATACACTAATATATAATTTGCAGTTCATTAGATGTTTCCCATTTATAATGTGAAAGTAGCTAAGACGTATTTACATTACAATTGATCGCATTTTTATACATTCTTGTCGGTCCAAGTGGTCTAGGGTAACCATACTCGTAGACCCAAGGTCGCGGGTTCAAACCCGGCTAAAAATCCTAACTATGGCTTCATTTCTTGATCCTGTATCGAGACTTACGACACACAAAAGTACCTCAAGCCTGAAAAAAAGAGGCTTCTGAGCAAAGTTTGTCTGCCTTTTAACACCCTGAATTGAATGGAACGTTGATGTCAGAGATATTAAAGTGCATCCTTAAACACGCCAAATAAATAAATAAATCTACATCCTTGTTAATCAGTATATCCCATTACCATCAGAATCCCGGTTTTCTGATTTTCTCTCATAAGCACCTCGCGAAACAATAATGTCAAATTATGTGTTTTGTTTTCTTAAAGCTTCCCTTTCTAGTTTTAATGGAAAATTATGTGTTGCTTTTGAAAGACTAAACTTATTAAATGTATACTAGATGGTGTAGTATGTAATAGCAAACTTTTTTTTAGAATCAGAAATATTTATGAAGAAAATTGTTTGAATAATAGTACTGTCGTTGAATTAAATGTTAAAGTACATTTAAGTAAAATAAATTCGTTTTAAGTGTATTGCCTGGGGTGCAAATGTTATTAAAAATATGTCGATAAAATGGTAAATGTTTACCTTTACCCCAAAACACTGCAATCATTATATAGGTGCTAAAATATGTAAATAATGAAGTCATAATACTAAATAATGTACATATGGCACAAACAGTGCGTGTATATTTAGAAAAACTGTTCCATTGTTAAGGTGTTTAGACATTATCAGCGGGGGTGTTTGAGCTTTGTAAAGTTTTATTATATTAATGATCATCATTTGTTCACTACTAGTACACTCAGAGCAGCGTCACTGCCTGACTTTCTTTGGGCCTACATGATGAACAGACTTGTCAGATGTATTTTATAAAATGCAGAACTCTGCAGGATAGGTCTATATGTCTTCTGTTGTGGTTGTTGTTCTTGATTTAGTATATTTAGAGACGCCCTTTAACATCTCAGACCATCAGGGCGTGAAACGGTCAATGAATTTTGCTCAGAGGCCTCTTCTTTCAGGTTTGAGGTTTTTTTACGTGTTGTAAATCTACGACACGGGACCTATGGCTTTACTTCCCTTCCGAAGGAAGCCATACTTAAGACCTTTTATGTCTGAAAAAAATCTATTGGCCCTGGCGGGGATTGGATCGGTGATCTTGGGTATACGAGGTTACCACTGGGACAACTGGGGGGTCCTTGTTCCACAGAAGGATGGTCTAATACATCACAATTGTATGGACTTGTAACTTGTAGTTATTAATAAAATTCTGTTCCATAAAGGTTTCACCTACTTGCACTTTATAATTCCATTCTTTGTATAAATTTCTCTACAAGTGTAGGGATATTGCTGACTTCAAATATTAGCACAAAATTTGTTATCTTTTTAATGCCTTTGGGAGTCAGTTGACCCAAATGTGCTAAGTATTAATTCTGTTCCATGAAGGTTTCACCTACTTGCACTTTATAATTCCATTCTTTATATAAATTTCTCTACAAGTTTCGGGATATTGCTGACTTCAAATATTAGCACAAAATGTGTTATCTTTTTAATGCTTTTGGGAGTCAGTTGACCCAAATGTGCTAACTATTAGCGAAAGTGGTGATAATGATGAGTAGGAATATGTATGAAGAAAGAATAAATAAGTATTTGTACAATGATACAGTTAGGTTAAGTGGAATTAAGTGCGGCTTATGGCTAATAATGGCGTTTCCTGTTTCAAATGCATATTTCAAACCGGCATCTTAGTTCATGTATTTTTAAGGTTCTTGTTACTTGCCACGAAAATATTACCTTTTCATTCTACATTCTCTTTTAAAATAATGTATTTTGACACAATTTTCACATTTTTTTGCTTAAAATGAGAACGTGATTGTGAAGCAATATAAAATAAATAAATATAAATAAATCAAACGTACTAATAAAATAAATGACAAGAGAGCAATCGGGAAGCTCGATTCTTCTTTACCATCTCTCGAAGACTGAAATTGATGCTCCTAAATGTAGCTATATGGAACCGTCGTCTCAAAGTGAATTATTACGCTTGAATATCGATAAATACATAATAAAGTATTTAAATTATCATTATACATGAGAAAAAAACAAGGCTCATTTTGCAGGAATGACGATAATCAGCTTTACATATTAAAAATCCCTAAGGACTGAACATAGCCTAATTTAAGATATGACGACGTATGGCAAACAGCTGTTCCTCCATCTTGCTCTTATATACGTCACTTGTAACTTTTTACTAATACTTTACAGGTGTTGCACATTCTTTCGTGGAACAGAAAGTTACAAAACCATACTTTACAAGGACTTGTACTAATATACTTGTAATGTATTATACCATACTTTTGTGGAACTGGCCTGAGGACCGACTTATATGTCTGTATATTGTAATATAGCTTCTGTTATAATTTCATTGCCCATAAGTACCAGAAGTTGATGTATAAAACATATGAATGGCAAATTAATGTTGCTTAATGAGACTCTTTTTAATTTCCATGAGTTATTGTTATTTGTATAAACTTTACACAGGAATATAATTTGTTGAGATGTGTTATCATTGTTTTGGTTTAACAAATATTAATTTGGTGCAACAAAATAAACTTTTGTACCAAATAGCAAGAAAAAGGCATTATGAGACATTAAGTAAATGTATATATAAGTGTTTTGTATGAATATAATTTTGCCTCAACTCAAATAGGTTGTATTGATATCTGTGTTTATGAAGAGACGATGTTATTTTGAAAGAGACGATGTAATTAACATATCCATATGTGAATCTTGTACGAAACTGCATTATATATACATGTATAAATAGCCTAAGTATATATAATATAGTGTTAAGTGTAACATGTAAGATGTCTTTTTAAGTTTAATGCATACTTGTTGAATGTGAAAATAAATTTACTTTCATTATTGTGCTGTTAGATATGAACATTTTCTTCATTGTTTTATTATTATTATTATTATTATTATTATTATTACTACTACTACTACTACTACTACTACTACTACTACTACTACTACTACTACTACTACTTATTGTATGTTAGGTACAGAGAAGGAATTTTCGGTACTGCAGTCGCTCTCAAAGACGACCGTTTGTGAATGCGTCCCCATTCACAAGGAAGATGATTTTGTTTTTTTTATTTAAGGAGGCTCTTTAACATCTCAGATCATCAGTGTTTCATTCAATTCAGAACATGAAACAGTCGATAAATTTTGCTCAGAGGCTTCTTCTTCTGCTTGAGGTACTTTATTAGAAGTACTATAGCAGAAGAGAGTTTAGATATGGGGGGGAGTAAAAAAAAAATAGAATAAGAATGGAAGTAATGAAGTTAATTCAGTGAAAGGCATGGTTTTATTGTTTTGAAATAAAAACGAGTGTTTCTGAATCAGAATTTTATGCTGAATACTAAAATGAAATCCATTTCATGTACGTGAGGAATTTTCACAATTTTAAATTGTATGTTTTTAATATTTTTCGTAAATATAGTAAACCATTACTATGTCTCTGTGATTGAAATTTATTAAAATTATTTGCAAGACAGGACAGATAATAATTTCAACTTTACTACTTCAAATGTGAAAGAATATGCTTTCTTCAGTAGACAGTATTGTCATATCCGTTGACATAAACTATAATCCCAAAGAATGGAGGTTGTTCATAGATTCATCTTAGAAAAGCATTAAAGGCGTTTTGCTTCATAACGAAAACATCCATTCTTCCATTCTTGTGGCTCACTGTGTTAGTTTAAAGGAGATATATGAAAATGTAAAACTTTTGGTTCGAAAACTGCAGTATGAATGAATGAATGAACAGTGTTGAACGCCCGTTTTTGCTACAGAGGCACCACAGGCGATGGACACTGATGATACATGAGATGAAATGATATATTGGGAAAGGATTTACTTTTAAGGAAGGAATCGTTCCAGGCCTAAGTTTAGGGTACCTCCCCGGCATTTGCCATTTATGAGGACTGAGGAAAACCTGGAAAACCTCAGTCAGGGCGGTCCTGGCGGTATTCGAACCCAGACCTCCCGCTCACGAGTCCGTGCCTTAACGACCTCAGCCACCCGAGGCAGTAAAACTGCAGTATGAAATCCATGAATTCTGTGGAGATTTCAAAATAATTGCACTATTACTTGGTTAGCAGGGAAATTTCATTAAATATTCTTGTTTCCTATATCAGAGTTAAGTCAGAACACAGTAAAACGGAACAGTGGCGACGTAGGATAATTTTATGCTGGATGAAAAAAGTATCAGGAGTGAGCCTTTAATCGATCTCTCAAAAAGTACTGCTGCCACCTCTGCGTGTGAAATTAGCTTTAATGAAGCAATTTGTGGAAACCCCAGATAAACACAGTGAGTGCTTTCAACACTTTTTTTAATAGAGTTTAAACTATTTTTACTACTGAGGCACCACAGATGGTGGACATTGATGATACATGAGATAAACGATAAATTGGGAAAGGATTTTTTAAAGAAGGAAACGTCCCAGGCCCCCGTGACGGTTAATATCTTTGTGTTAAATTTCTCTCACTAACCTATGAAAAAATTAAAGCTGACATATTTATTGGCCCACAAAATTGAAACTTGATTATGGACAAACAGTTCGAGAACATTGTGAAATATAAAGTATGTCTGGATTGCGTTCAGAAATGTTTTTAATTTCCTTGGGAATATAAAGCAACCAAATTATTTCAACATATTGAAAGTAATGGTACATAGTTTTAAAAAGATTGGTTGCAATATGAGTGCCAAAGTACATTTCCTTCGCTCCAATCTAAATTTTTTAGGAGATTTTAATGAGGAACAAAGGGAAAGATTTCATCAAGATATTAAAATGTGGAAATAAGGTATCAAGGAAAGTGAAGCGTTAACATGATAACAGACTTTTGGTGGATGTTAAAAAAGGATTGCTGTGAACAATATTCCAGGAGGCGAAAAAGAAGAAAGTTGTGCATGTCATTGTTAGTAGTTAATAGCAAATTGTAGCATACTTTTTTCTCACAAAACGTCGTTATGGAAAATAATTTTCAGGTTATTTCAAAAGCTATAACTTTATTTCTGGGTAACAATTAATATATTGCCATTTAACTCACGCTTTTATGGTTTGTATGAAAACCTGAGTGTAATGAAAAATTGGGAATTATTTTAGAATTTAGTTAAAAAAAATTAAGAATTGCATATCAGATGCAAAACAACAGAAA
Source organism: Metallyticus violacea (assembly GCA_030762175.1). Lineage (NCBI taxonomy): Eukaryota > Metazoa > Arthropoda > Insecta > Mantodea > Metallyticidae > Metallyticus > Metallyticus violacea. Next base: position 21,103,813 of record CM060844.1, read on the forward strand.
CCAAGTTTTAAAATGATGATCAGCGTTATGGTTCGGTCTGCAATACATCAACAACTTTGGAGTTATGGTGTAATGGGACTGGAAACAGTATAGGTAGGCAACTTTAATGTTATAAGAAGCAGCATATGTTTGCTATTTTGTAATATAATTGGTGCTAAATAAATAAAGTGTTGGTTGGCAATATAATAAAAATTTAGAAATAATATTTGATCAATTGTGAAAGAATAGAAACAAAGCAATTGTAATGTTGCTTGTGTTTGAAATAAATTCATATTCAACAGACACTTTCACTTGTTGCCACGCGTTTGCTTTTTCATTCAAGCATAGAACTAATGTTTTCATAGAAATGATACCTGCTGCAGAAAAAAAAAAAATGTTCGTAGTAGCGGGATGTTCTTTCTCTTTCCCACTGTAATAGACTTGAAATTATCGTTCATGAGCCACACACGCCTGAGTGGCTTTCTCCATAGATCGGTTCCTGTCAAAAAACCAGCCCCTACTTCTCCCTACTTCGACTAGCACCACTGGTTAGCCGGCCTAATTTAACATCAGACTCCCCGACTCGCAGTAGAGTATCCGAGCGCTTAAGGTACTTCATCTCATTGGTGCATTGTCACAATATTAGTACTATAAAATACTAATAACTTTATATGACTACATTATTTTTAACATTTCATACTTATTTATTAGCTCTGCAAACTCTCCAGTAAGAAAAAAAGCAAGGTTATGAATGCCATAAAATCCCAGAGAATATTCTTGTATGTCCCCTTCAGCATTTACAAGCCTAACAATAATTGCATACCGATATTCTTCTACAGGGTGGGAGGAAAGTAACTAGGCTTTAATTAATAGCTGTAAACTTGTTAATATCAATGGTATTATAAAGGAAATAATGTATAATATTAAATAGAATTGGAACTTTCGTGCGTCGGAATTAAAGATGATGGCCGTGAGAGGAGATACGTACTGCAATAACAAGATGGCTGAATATACGTGAAGTGTGGACTTCCATTGTTCTTGTTCAGAGATGATAGCACATGGTGAAGGAAATGTCACTCGCAGGGCCGGTTAAGGATGCAAGAAGAGGTGGCCGTGCATGCACGTCCTGTAATGAGGAAAATGTTTGGTTGCAATTCGGATAAATGAACAGGTAAACAAGGTACTGGCGCGGCATCTGCAACCGCAGAATGGAACATGGAGAGTTAAGTGTTGTGTTGGTAAGAGGAATGACCTCAACTGTTTCAAAACATCATCTGGAGAGGCGAGACCGTATTTCATGTGGGAGGTTTCGTCAATCGTCAAATTGTCATTGCTGGGTGGTACACGATCCAAGTATGACGGTTGAAAAGAAGCAGGGTCGTCTAAAAGTGGTACGCAATGACGGCCACAAATCTCATTGACTGACACCATGAACGCAATCCGCCACCTTGTGATGCTTGAAGATTACGCATGGTTCATGGTATCTGGATAGGAATCCATCAACGACATGGTTTACATGCAAGATGGCGCACCTTCTCATTTTGCAACAAACGCGTGTAGGTGGTGGACGAGAAGTTTCCGGGACGTTTGTTGGGGTGACGCGGACCTCACATATGACCTGCAGGAATCCAGACCCTACACCATGTGACTTTTTCCTGTAGGGCTGGGCAAAGAAAGAGGTCTACCGGACAAAACTTCGCACACTGGATGAATTGATCGGGACGTTATCACCAGTGTTCCTAGTGACCTCCTTCAGAAGACTGTGGACTTCATTCCCGGCCGTTTGAAGTGTCCGCATTGAAGTTTGAGGTATCCCATCTACATTCCCTTGTAACAGTGTGCACACAACATTAATTTAATTTTTTTTGAATGATTTATTTATGCACGCTCTTTAACATCTCAGGTCATCAGCGTCCCATTCAACTCAGGGCGTGAAACGGCCGACAAATTTTGCTCAGAGGCCTCTCTTTCAGGCTTGAGGTTCTTTATCATGCCGTAAATGTACGACACGGGACCCACGGCTTTTCTTCCCTTCCGAAGGGAGTCATACTTAGGATTTTTACGCCCCGAAAAAATCCATCGGTCCTGGCCGGGTTTGAACCCGAGATCTTAGGTTTAGGAGGCAAGTATGGCAACCACTACACCACCAGGACCGACATTAATTTAAATAAATTAGTATTACAATTATAGGAACTATATTCGATTATCAATATCTGTCCGTTCATGTTGTATTACATCTGTGGTTTATATTCTACAATACAAACGAAAAAGGAATTTGTTTGTCATTATAACACTGGATTTCTTCTTGAATACATTCTATTATCTGATTCTGTATTATTTTTAAATACCCTAAAGTAGTTCATTTTCCCCTATGTTCTTTCAGCTCCAACTTTTATCTAATATCAAATTAAATATAGTTTTGAAGTTTACAGGATTATTTTAATAATTTAATTCCAAGGACCACTTAAGGAAAAGCTCTTGTTTGTATATGTACTAGTAACATTTTTAAAACCTCCGTATTTTTTTTCCTTACTTCTTCATTATATTGTAACTTTAACAATTCGCAGTGTTCGTTAAGCGGTCACAGATATCTATGTCTACTCACTAGCCTGGATATGAAAATACGCTTTCTTCCTTCCTTCAGAAAGGTAATACATCTATTGGTCCCGTATCGTAGATTTACGGAAGGTAAAAGAAACTCAAGCCTAAAAGGAGAAGCCTCTGAGCAAAAGTTATCGACCGTTTCATGCCCTGAATTGAATGGGGAATTAATAACAAAACTGTTAATGAGCGTCTTTAAATAAAACAAATCTAAACCTACCCTTCCTTCCATTGCTTACCATTCTTCCGTTCAGCTAATTCCCTCTCTCTACTAACCCTTTCCAGAAAAAAATAAAAATCGCTCTTTGACATGTAAAATAGAAGTACCTGAAAGCATTCATTTGACAATAGGAACAATGGATTTATGCTTCAGTTTGCAAACAGATTCCAAGAAAATTCATACCACCAGGGATGGCCGAGGTCGTTAAGGGGCGGAAGATACCTTGCAACAAAAAAATTTACTGCCTATTGAAAACATCGAGACTCTGGAACAGCTAATCATATGTCTTTATCATCACTGACGGAATATCGAAGATGAAATCCTTCTTTCATTGCCAAGGAGGTGTTGAGCAGTATTTAATGCAAGAGATGGTAGTACAACTTGATAAAATGAGTAATTTTACATATTTTTTATAATTGTGTGTCTTTAAAATTAGAAAATGATGATTATATTTGTTAAAGGATTAAATTTTGCCTTTAAAGTATATTCTGTTGTATTATCAACAAAAGTATTTTAATATCGTTTTACAGCTTATACGATGAGATTCCATTAATAATTATTAGAAAAATAATTAAGAAAAAATGTTGTTTTCCTTAGATAATTTTGGTGTCTGTAAAAATTGGACTTTGAATAGATACCTACGATATGGGTCGGTCCTGGTGGTGTAATGGTAACTATACTTGCCTCCTAAACCCAAGATCGTAGGTTCAATCTTGGTCAGATTGATGGATTTTTGGGAGTAAAAATTATAAGTTTGGCTTCCTTTAGAAGGGAAATAAAGCTGTGGGTCCCGTGTCGTACATTTACGGCACGATAAAGAACTTCAAGCCTGAAATAAGAGGCCTCTGAGCATAGTTTCACGTCCTGAATTGAATGGGACACTGATGATCCGAGATGTTAAAAAGCGTCCGTAAATAAAACAAATAAAAAATAAACGTATGATTTGAGCGACATAGCAAAGATGTAATAATTTCATGGTTCGTATATATTAAACAAAACTAATCCTACAACATACGCATTATTATACAGCAGTTCAACGAAACCTAAAAGTTGATCCTTGTAGATCGTTAGCGTATGATCAACAACATTCTTAAAGATGGTGTACAAAATACATTAAAACGCATATTTATTTTTACATGGCCTAGATTTTATACGTAATTATCTAAATAAAATTATATGTACAAGAGAAAGTCTATCTTTCGGAGAAAATATTAGCCAAATACTACGTACTTACGTGAAGTTTTATAATGATCTGTGCCCCACAATGCTTATGATAAGACTAGAACATTATAAAAGCCATAATAGCTACCACTTTTTAAAAAAACACATGCATTTCACAATTACTTTATTATCAAACTTTGTTAATAGTTCTCGCAAGCAGCTATTTTCAGTTAGGAAGAAAGCATTAGCCCTTCTTTTGTTTTTGTTTTTCTTTTTTTTCGAAACTCACTTTTTCTGTTTGTGACTGGCGATTGTTTTTCTTTATATAATGCATCTCAAATGATACATGTATTTAATTGCATGAAATTTAAAATATTAATAATATTTAAACCTTTTTCGCCAGATCGCCTCTTGTATTTTGTATCCCATCTTGCTTAATTTGCACAATACCTATTTTCTGCCGCGGTTAAAGATACAATGTATATAAAATCGTAAATATAAGTATAAATAAATATTCTTTCTATAATATCGTCCATTAAGTTTATAGAAGACTTAATATGACGACGTAAAGCGACTAGAATTATCTAGAAAGAGTAATGAGAACCAGAAAGCCGCCTTCCTCTTCAAATATACTTCTCGTCTCTGAAATAGCTTTTTGGGCAAATAACTGGGACGGCGATAACAGGATCAAAGCTAGCTGGGATGGCAAGTCTGTTACCATGGCAACTCCAACTGGCTGCTCCACCAATCAAATGAGATTTTCCTTCCGAGGCATTCAGCTCCTCTATTCCTTCTTTTTGCATATTCCCTTTTCATATATGGTTTGCTTCCGCGGAAATACCCTCCAGGGTCGATCGGCAAAGTACAGCCCTATTTTTTTCTTCCTCCTGTTAGACTTCTGGTGCACATAAAAATGGAAACAGCTTTTAAACTCGGTATAGCTTCAAAACTAGCATTTCGGATAAATCCTTAGAAAATGCAATCAATACTCTCGAATAAAAAACATAAAGGAACGTAGAATGCAGGCATTGTATAGACTCTGTGTTTTAAGTTAATATTAGGTTCTTTCAGTAACGTGTATTAGTCATTCATGTAATTAGTGTATAATCTTGGTAATTGTGATAAGAGTGAATGTTTAATGCATGACGCGCCAAATTTCACGAGAGTTCAGAATGAAGATCATACACGCGTTAAATCGTTTTATGCAATTTAAGCATTGAAATATTTTTAAAAAGAATCAAAATTTTGCAAAATTTGATGTTATGGCGTAGTAGATGCGACGTATTATATTGCATGGTTTCTTAGAACTCGTTTCTATGATGATGCTTTTGTTTTTGTATCGAAGAATTCAAATGGAAATAGATGCTAATTCCGCAATGTTTGATATTGAAAATATAGATAACAATCCAGAAGAAAGTATAGAGGAAGCGGAGATAGCTGAGCGTTTGTTAATTCTTCAAAAAGTGAAAAGTTTTTACAAAAAGTATTTTTTTTTGACACGGTTTATTTACGAACGCTCTTTAACATCTCAGGTCATCGGCGTCCCCTTCAATTCAGGGCGTGGAACGGCCGAAAAATTTTGTTCAGAGGCCTCTTATTTCAGGCTTGAGGTTCTTTATCGTGCCGTAAATGTACGACATGGGACCCACGGCTTTATTTCCTTTCCGAAGGAAGCCATACTTAGGATTTTTACGCCCGAAAAAATTCTCGGTCCTGGCCGGAATTGAATCCGTGATCTTGGGTTTAGGAGACAAGTATAGTTACCACTACACCACCAGGACCGACTGTACAAAAAGGAATGTGACAAGTTCTGTACATGGGGAAAGGAGAAACAGTTCAACTGAGGAAAAAATCTTGTTGACATATTTTTCAGAATAATAATATAACGTTTACTGATTATTAATATGGTAGGTAATTTAAAATGTAGATTCTTAGATATATATATGTGTGTGTGTGTGTGTGTGTGTGTGTTTATGATGAAAGTGGGAAGGAAAAAAAAAACACCTGTTTCATCTTTTGGTAAGGTTTTTGGTTTCTTGAAGAAATGTTCAATGGGATTCTTCTTTTCATCTCATTGGCACTATAACCCGGTGAGCCTTGGCCTGCCGTGGCAACCTCTGCTTCCTCTACCCCCATATTACAACTTCATCGACAGAGGGCAGTGTTGCAGGGAGGACTTGTGTTCAGCATGCCTACACTCCACCGGCGATGCTCCGTGATCAAAGAACGCCACTTTTCCATCAGCCACCTCCCAAATTGTCCTCATGGGTGGTCCCCTTTCCAGATCTTTCTAACTTAGAAAAACTCCCAAGTATTTACCGAAAATTAAACCCGTGCCTCCAGACCAGCAGTCAGCAACGTTAACCATTAGACCAAGAAGGTGGCCTGTTCACTGGGATGTAATGCGAAAAAATCAAATGTGCTCTCTAGATCCGAAATTGATCGAATTATGATAGAATCACCTGATGATGTGGAATTTTGGGAATTATAGACGTTATAAACTACACGATTTGTGTGTTGATGATATTGAGGTTGAAGGCCGTATTTTGGTGGTTCATATTCGACGTCCCAAAAATTATAAGCCACGTACATTTACTATTTTTTCCCGCCGAATATTTCCAAGAAATGGAAGTTAATTTATGATGATTATTGAATTATATTGTTATAGTTTCAAAACATTGTTTAATAAAATTATTCTCGTGTTTGAATACGGATATGCTTGTTAGGGCGACCACTTTAGTTTTTTCTTACAGGTACATTGTTTGAAATTGTGTTGTGAAGGTGGTGATGACTTCATGGAATACTAGTTGCTAAGTAACCAGTGTCAGAATTAGAATAATTGTGTACGTTTATAGCGTCATAAGAAACGTACTTTAACGCTAGTGTTGCTTAAATGTTTATTTTGTGCTAAATACTTTGAGTTATGAGGCAGTTTATAAGTTTCCGATCTGATAACGTAAGGTAGGTGATAGACCCTTTACTTCAATGTATTTCTTACATCTCTGGATTAACATTTCTATCCTCCTAATAAAATATCCGAAGTTTTGTCACTCTTGAATCTCTGCCCTCGAAGGTCAGATTTCAGTCGGAGCAAGACCTGGGTGTATGGTGGCTGAATCAGCTGCTGGAAGACACGTGTATTCACAGCAGCGTTGTGCAGCAACTCCTCGCTCGACTCAGCATTCCACTCCTCTTTTTCTTGATGCCACTAAGAAATTGAGCACAGCCCTTCTCAATCATCGTTATGTTTCTTTCTTTGAAGTTTATCATCAGAATTCATCTGCAGCCCCCCCCCAAACTATCGCCATGATCTTCTTTATGGACTGTGATCTTGACCTTTCTAAAGGTGCTTCATGCTCTTATGATGATGGATTCCAAACAGCCCTCTCGTTACCATGGCAAAGGTTCAAATTTCTGACAACATTCCACGCGTACTTGCATTTAAACTGCTGAAAGAATACGGGGCAACCATCTTGCACTGACTGCAAATGTTGATGAGGGATGCGAAGCACAGTTGTTTTAGAAAGAGCCAAATTTTGCAGCTATTGCTCTTGTTTTCAGACGTCTGTCACTAAGAACTTCCTTCTTTCAACCCACCCACCGGTCTATCCTCACGTGGGCTAACTTCAAGGCTCCCTCTGCCCAAACGAAGCAATTTTGACTACTCCTTCACAGTGAAATATGAAATGGAAACTTCCTCATACACACCGTCAAGGCGTTATTTAATATCGCTGTGAGAAAGTCCCCCTTTAGTCATAAATTAATTACTGGTCTCTTACATTTTGAACATCAGCAGTATTATGCAACCAGTCTGATTTAAATGAGTTTCTCCAAGCAAACGAATAGCTTGGCTGTAAAAGAAACGTAGTTTTTACACTCCTGAAACAGGTATCAGATAGCGTGATCATTGCAACAATAATTTATGTCAGAGCGGAAATTCGTAGATCATGGGGTTTCCCAGGGTTCCAAAGGACGAGCTTTCTTTATTATTTACATTAATACTTTTTTATCTCTTTGTGAGCCAAATCTGACTCCTACTTGTATGAAGACGATTTATGTATTATTTTACATGATAAATAAGAAACTGTAGTGTAAAGCAAATTATACAGAATGTATTAAATTCCCCTTAAATGCTTTGAGGGCTTGTAGTGAGGACTTCGGTATTGTTTTGCTTAGAAACTCGTGTCAGAAAACGTACCGTTTCCCCGCTACAAGCAAAACACCACCAAAACACATTTGGAACCTCCCCTGCGTTTTCGAAGCCACTGACTAAGGTATTACGTACGTCATTCAGATCACCTGATGCCACGTGTCCACTGCAGGTTTGTTGCATAGCATCTATGTTTGGGCAGACGAAAGCCTGCATGCTACGCGCTCCCGTGACTTTCAACAACGACACGGTATCAACAAGTGGGTAGGTTTTCTGTAGTGAGTGAACCTTCTTCCAGCTAATCTCACTGTTGAGGCGTATTTGATTTTTCTACACAATCTGCATGAACTCTTGGGAGATATGGCACTGAACATCGTGGTTTCAGCATTTTTCTCTTGCGGTCCGATACCATCTGGATCAACGATTTGGGTGAAAGTGGATTGGTGGTGGCCTCCTTCTCCGGACTTGACTCCCCTAAATTTCACATTTACGTGAAATCAGAGGAAGACCTGCTGGCGAGGTTTATGGCAGCTGAGGATGTTGAACTAGCAGGTGTAGGTGATCGTGTACGCCAGAACACGATACTTAGATACCGTGTTTGGGTTGAAGTCGGTGATCGACAATCGAGCCCTTCTTGTAAGTGGAGCAGAGACCATGAAAACACAATATGCAGTAAGCAGCAGGAATGGGAGAGTTTCGAGTGTGTTGTGGTGGTGTTTTGCTTGTGCATTTCCGGTCACAAGTTCCAATGCAAAACGTAACCGAACTAGTCCCCACTACAAGCTCTCAAAGTCCGTATATCGTTAATGATTGCTGTAACGCCGATAAATTAGGTATAATCATAAACGTTCAATTTAAATTTAATACTGACACTGGAGCTTCTATGAAATTCTTAGGTATTTAACTGATTTCGACTTTGGTTGGTTGACTTTATTAACTATACTTTAAAAAATAACAAGTGGACTTCATATAAAAGAATTTTAAGTTACAGCATTATAAAGGACACATTAATGAAGGTTTATTTTACTCGTATTTATTCGCATATTAATTCTGGTATTATCTTATGCGGTAATCACCATTTAGCAATTAAGACTTTTATTTTACAAAAAAAAAAAAAAAAGCTGTTAGATTTGCGGAGTTCATTCCAAATATCGTTGTAAGCTTCTTTTGACCGACTAAGGTATTTTGACTTTGCGAGGTCGTTAAGGCGCGGACTCATGAGCGGGAGGTCTGGGGTTCGAATTCCGCCAGGACCGTCCTCCCTGTCTAAGGTTTTTTCCAGGTTTTCCTCAGTCCTCATAAATGGCAAATGCCGGGAAGGTAGCCGAAAATTAGGTCTCTATAGTTTCCTTCCTTAAAATATCTTTCCCAATGTATTTCATCGCATGTATCACCAGTGTCCACCGCCTGTGGTGCCTCAGTAATAAAAACGGGCGTTAAACACTAATAAAAACAGTTTTAAGGTTTGCTCAAATATTCATAATTACTCGACACTGGTTTAACTTTCTACACCAATAAATACAAGTATTTTAAAATCCAGAATAGTTTTTTTTAAGTTTTTTTCTGCCAAACTGTTTAATAATCTTCCACAAATACTTACAGAATTAACTTATTTAACGTTTAAGAGGTCTATACATCATACATTAGTGGCTAATTCATTACGCACTGTAAATTATTTTTTAACGAATTCCGAAGGAATTCTAATTTTGTTCCTCTAATACCACCCAGTAATGCCATAACTTATTTCATTTCATTAATTAATAACCCCTTAATTGGGTTAGTTTACGCAGTTCCTGCATGACGGACTTTTCCCCTTTGACGTCACTATATTTCTAGCAATAAAGAGCAACTATCAGCTATAAATCACACCTCGTAAGCTCACATTTTGTTATTAATAATATAGTTATATCTTTTATTTCTATTTTTAATAGCTCACAATACAGTTATCATTAAACTGCAATGTTATATATAAAGTGTAGGATCACAAAATTACCTTACAAGAGAAAACTTCAGCACAAGGTGTGGATCTTAATAAATCAATAAGAAGTAAATACTGGTTCACTTAAAGTATCAGCTTTCAACGCTTCTAGCTCATTTAATTGCTTTATTTTTAATGACCACAAATCTATGGTCTTTAAGAATTAGTTTATATTGTAATGCGGGAGAAATTTCACCTGTCTGGCGTAAGAACATTCTATCAAGAATATGGAAAGAAAAGGGAAGTCGAAGAAAAGCCTCGATGTCGAGTGCGTGCTTCTCGGAGATGGAGATCGATAGATAAGTAGCTTCTGGTCCTGTATACTCTCTTGGGAGGGAGTCAGGTGTATCCAGGATCGAACCTGGCTGCTCACATACAGCACTTATTTTAGTGAGACAAGTACTTGCGCAGGCAAACATTATCTCATATGTTTTCTTAATATTTAATCTAAAAATGTAGATGAGGTAGCGATTTTCTCTTTGTTATAAATTTTGTAATATTAAAAAAGTCCGTTACGCAGGATCTGCATTAACTAAGCGAATTTCTCACCTAGTACGGTAACTTATAAAATACAAATTATGGCCTTATTAATTAATGAAATAAAACAACTTATGGCATTACTGTGTGGCATTAGGGGAACAAAATTAGAATTCTTGTAATCTATAAGTATTACAAAAGAGAAACTACAATTTCAGAATTATATCATTATTATTATTATTATTATTATTATTGAGATTAAACTACAAAAATTAATAATACACCGATCATTAAATGAAATATATTGACCACTGATGGACAAAGCTATACTGTGTGGGTATTTTTTAAACATTTTTAAATGTAACCGTGTTTATGAACTGACCCCTTAATATTATCTTTACATTCACTAAAATAGTGAAAAATAACCTCCCGTTACATTGTATATTTAAGATGTTCATATGTTTCAATAAAACAAAAGCATGTTACTATTTAAAATCTATTACAATGTACTAAGCAAGTATACACAATCAACAATGAACAACCGAAATTTTCAGCATTTTCATTGGCTTTGAAATTTAATTTAAATGTTATTCTAGTAAAAAATGTAACGCAAACGTTTTCTGAAGGTTATTACAGAGCGCTCTTACACACAAATATAATTCTCAAACACATATTAGATTAATATTTCACATTTGCTATCTTCATGATGATAATTTTATTAAATATAAAACATGTGCATCATTATAAACACAGTTTATATGCTGAATTAATTTATCCTTTTATTTTAAAATAATTTAGAGAAAATTAAACGCAGGAGCGCTTTTTAAATTTATTTTTCAAGCATACCTCTTCCTAAAGATCTAATTTCCCTAATTTTCGGAAACTATTTTTCTTATTTATACAGAGAGTTTGGTTGCGAAAAAGCAAATAATGGTGCCGCTGGAGCAATTTAGGACTTCAGGTAAATCCCCACTCCTAATGACCTGATTTACCATATTTTCAGAAACTAATTTAAAAAATAAATAAATTATATATATATATATATAGAGAGAGAGAGAGAGAGAGAGAGAGAGCTGTGGTAAAAAACAAATAATAATGCCACTAAAGCGATTTTTAAGTTTTGGGTTTCAGGTAAACCGCGCTCCTAATATTCCGATTTCACTAATTTTAGAAACAAATGTCTTATTTTATTTTAATGGCCTATTTCGAGTTTCCTTTATAAAATTTAAAATTGCGGCCACCAGAATGATTTTTAAATTTTGTTTTAACCCTCGCTCGTTTTTCAGGTATACTCTTACTCCTAATGGTACGATTGCCTGATTTTCGGAAACAGTTTTGATCAGTTTATTTTAAAGAAATGTGCCGAGTTTCATTGAGAATAAACAAAAATTGCGGCCGCTAGAGCGATTTTAAATTTGGCTGGTAAACCTCCAGTTCCCCGATTTTCAAATACTATTTTTCTTATTTTATTTAAATACCATATAAGGAGTTTCATTGCGGAAAAACTAATATTAATGCCAATAGAGCGATTTTCTAATTTTGGGTTTCAGATAAAATCCGCTCCTAATAGTCCGATTTCACTAATGTTTAGAAAATGTTGTCATTTTTTTTTTTTTTCAATGGCCCATTCCGAGTTTCCTTTAAATTTTTTTAAAATTGCTGCTGCTAGAACGATTATTAAATTTTGCTTCAACCTCCATTCGTTTTTCAGGCATACCCCCACTCCTAATGCCCTGATTTTCTGAAACCGCCGAAAGAATTATGCTGGGTTTCGTTGAGAAAAAAAATTGCACCTTCTAGAGCGATTTTCATTTTTTTTTTTTTTAAATGTTTGTTCTATCCCACCCCCAATGGTCCCATTTTGCTGGTTAAGAACTGAACGAATCGTTTGTTAATTGATGACTATATGCCGAGTTTCGTTGAGAAAAAACAAAAATTGCGACCGCTAGAGCGTTAACGGACACGCGCGCGCGCATGAATATAGGTTTCACGGGTACATTCACAATAAATACACTCCTTCGGAATTCGCTAACAAGTTTATGGAAGAATAAAAGTCATATGAAATTGGTGAGCTAAAAATATATGAAGAGCAACTTAAATAAATTTGAAACATACATATGTTACCTGCAACTTTAACTATACAAAAGTGTTACTTGTGTTACACCTTCTATGCTCGTCTTTGGACAGAGTTAACTTCTACTTTGCTTGCCTTTGAAGAAATTTATACATTAATTATTTTTATTACTTGGAATTAAATGCTTTTTTTACAAAATTATATATGCATAATGTAATTTGAAAAATAAAACTAACAATAAGAGCTTTTCATAATCTACTGTACATCATTTTTACAATGTATGTATATTAGTCTATATATTGTCAGCTGAAAATCGGTTAAAAATTACATGATTTCAGAGGCGTTTAACGACTCAAATTTTAGGATTAAGTGACGGTGGATGAATTTATGTTTCGTAGGCAGCTATTAATAAATTAATTTTTTCTTTTACTATAAATGACAGGTAATTATTTATTATGTTTTCACAAATAATGACAACGTTAAGACTTGCACTTGACTTGATTGGCGTTTCAAACTCATTTAATCCCATTCTCTTCTCAATGTAGTTGCTCTTACGTCACTATGTTTTCTTGTATTTCTTCTTTACCTCGCTTCTGATCCTGTCGCTTTCTTTCCGCTTTAGCCTTCTGCTTCAGCGTCAATATTTTCTTCATCCTTGTAACATTGCAATAATAAAGTAACGAACTTACCTTTTAACAATTGCAGTATTTTATGCGGGCGCTAATCATGTTGCATCATGAAGTATCTAATTTCAGACAGTGAAATATGAGGGAATTATTTATTACTCATGAATTGTAACGACCTTATCTACCGAAAGCTTATTTGTACTGTTAACAACAATAATACACTTCCGCGCCTATACTTGGAACGGTGGGGAAGAGTAAAAAACAGGCACAATGACTGGACATACATAAGTAAGGCTTGTACAATGAAGCAAACACCTCTGTTTTAGTTGCACAATGGCCACAGTTCTGTCACAGAGAAAACTATAAACATGCTTGAATTCAGGGCATTCATATTACATATATCCAGGCGGAAAAATAAAAAAGCAATTAAAATCTTTTTAAACAAAACCACATCAAATGTAATAATGTGCTTATAATATTGATGAAATATTAAGTTTTAAGACATATAAATAAGGCAAACTGTTTTATAGGTTTTATTTTAACTTAAATATTAAAGAATGTATTAAAAAAGCTGTGTGTCAATAATTATGAATTTGCAAACTTTGTTCACTGTTATGGAGAAGAAAATTCCACTTTTTCCCTTGATATGTCTTTCACAGTGTCTTTTTTCAAACACCAGCAGCTATCAGCCAACATTTACACATCCCATTCACCTTAATAGCGTGTTCAAATGTTTTAATTTGTTTATGAAACCGCTCACCTTGCCCTTCACTCATTGCACTAAGATTCTCAGGGAAGTAATCAATATGACTGTTGAGAAAATGCACTTTAACACTCATTCTACACCCTGCATTTCCAAAACGTTGTAGCATTTCCTCCACAATTTCTTTATATTTTTCTGTCACTTTTTGTATGTCAACAACTTCTCTAACTCGGACATCGACTGAGGGAAGGTCTCATCCTGCATAAGCTCACGAATCTGGGGGTACATCGAAAATACCTGCTACAATCTTAGCTTCAGTTTTCTGTGGGAACTTTGTAACAAGAAAGTTGAAACAATCACTGTCCTTATTCAGAGCAGTAACAAACGCTTCATTAAGCCTAACTTAATATGGAGTGATGGAAGGACATTACAAGCAGAAACCAATAGTTCATACTTAATATTTTTTTCTTCAGGAACTAAAATGCTCCTTTCTGGTCTATTTTTTTTTTTCTGATGCTCTGAATTAGCCCTAATGTTTCGTTCACAAAGTGAGCCATTTATTATCTTGTTTAAATCTCTCAGAATATTTATTTTATGTATCTACTCAATGAACAAATAATAACAATTGTATTTTCTATAATTCAGATTTCTGAAACAACAGTAAGGCTTGTTTGAGAGATTCCATGTAGTAAGAAATGAGAAAATATGAACAGTTTTCATTGAGTAAAAATTGTGCAGACCAGTATATCAGTACAGCAATTTCATTCACAATTACAATTATTATTGTTTGGAAAGCCTGTTACTGCTAATTGATAATTTTATTGACGTAAATAACAGGCTAAACTGAGCGAATATTTTGTAAACTATTTGCAAAGGAGGACAAACATGACATTTGTGCTCAAGTCAACAACAAAAGTGCATGTCAGCTTTCGTTAAACAGACAATGATAATTCTTAACGTTTTTAATTTAATAAAATGAAGTTATACTTTGCACAGGATTTCTATATTTTAAGTCCGTCTTACAGTTTTGTGCACTTCATAAATATTTCCGTCAACGTACATAAAAATTCGCAGGAATAGCGGGTTAATCATTATGTTCAAAATTTTTAAAATGCCGGTTAACGAGAAACGTTCAGTGGTTTTAGTTTAATGTGGTGATATAACAGCAGCATTTGTGTGAAATAACAGTAAGCAGGGTGTTTTTTTTTTTGTATACATTCCTTTGATTACATCAGAATCTAGTGTGTTAGGACAATTGGATACAGCTCAATTATGTTTGACATATTACGTTTTATTAATATTGCTGCTACTGTTAGATATATAGTTGGGTATACATACAGAATGGGCCAAAAGTCACTACCTATTTGTGAACAGAAATTGATAAATTTGATTGTGATCCCCATCGATTTATATTATGCATCTTTTGTTTGTATCTGATAGTTTCTTATGCAACCAGTAGAGAGCATTGGTATTCAAAGAAACATACGATGTTCATTTGAAATGTTGATTCACGATTGTGGAGATGTTTACAGCTGCAGAAAGGGGTTTTGTTTTAAAAATCTAATACAAAAGAGGTTATAACTTAATTCTTAGTGAGTGGGATAACTATTTCAACCAACACGAAAGACAGTCTACAATTTATGAAAACGTTTTGAGGATACTGGCTGGGTTCGTAGCGGACTGCATCAGGTCAAGTAGGCCATCATTAAGTGATGAAAGTAAGCTGAACGTTTTACAAGCGACTATCCAGAGTCCTAAAATGTCCACTCTTAGGCTGTCTATTGAACAGGCTGTTTCAAGAACTTCTGTTCCGAGAATTTTACATGCAGTCAAATTCAAGTGTTATGTATCTATGAGGATGATCCTGATCGTAGAATTCAATTTTGTGAGTTTATGTTAAATAAAATGGGAGTTAATGACAAAGAGTTATTTTCTAAGACAATTTGCAACAATGAGACATCTTTCAAATTAACAGGCCACGACAACAGACACAACTGCATCTATTGGTTTACAGAGAACTATGTAATTGTATTTGAGAAGCAGCTGACTCAACTTGGTGTTACTGTTTGGGGTGAAATTTCATGTCATGGAGTTACTGGACCTTGGTTTTTTAATGACACAGTCACTGGAAAGAAATACCGAGGAATGTTAGCTACCTATATCATTGCAGGACTACAAATACATTACATTTAACTGTACTTTCAACATGATGGTGCTCCACCACATTCAAAACTACGTCAATGAATCATTTTATGGAAGGCGAGAAATCGCCAGATCTTACACCAATTATTTTTTTTTTCTTTTGGGGCTACGTTAAAGATAAAGTCTGTAATATAAAGCCTTAAACACTTGAGAACTTAAAAGAAGCTATTCAAACTGTTTTTGAAGAAATAAATGCAAATACACAATTGTTCGAACAAGTATGCCTAAGCGTTCCAGATCGTCTACAGAAATGTATTGAAAGACATGGAAAACAATTCCAGAAACACCTTTATAAATAATTATCATGGTGTAGCTTCAATAGAGTGTTAATTTCATTGTAATGAATTTTTTATAAAACTCGGTACTAACTCTAGGCCTACTATATATGTGTGTGTGTGTGTGTAATTTTAAAAAACAAAACTATTCTAAAAAAAAGAAGCTCAATAATAGCACCCCCATTAAATGGAATAAAAAATAAAAGGCACAATTAAAAATTGTTATTTTAACTTCAATACAGCGTTGTCTTTATTCGCCAGTCATTCTGAACAATAACATTTCTAACTACACAATCGATCGAGGATGGCTCAGGGCCTACTGACCTTGGGTATTTTTTTTCGTGGTTTCCCCTGGTCGTTTCATTCCGTTAGTTCTGCTACAGGGTCGAAATTGCCAGAAAAAAGTGAGTGCCAGATAATTATCATCGTGTAACTTTAATAGAGATTAATTTCATTGTACTGGAGTTTTTATTAAATTGGGTACTAACTTTAGCCCCCCTCTCTCTATATATATCTCCGCGTCTGGATAAAAGTCGACCTTCTGAGGGGATGGAGCTATATAGGAGGTGGGGTCTCCTGGCGTCGGAGTTATTTACCTGAAAATATGTCAGGGAACCCATCTGAGTCTGCGCAGTTACCGCCCGTAGATTCTGGCCGCCCGGTGTCTCCCTCACCTCATCCCTTTCTTCCAGAGGCAAAGTTCAAGTACCGAGTTTCCGTCTCTGCCCCCAACAATCTAACTACACAAGCTTGTCATTCGTTGATGAGAAAAGGAAAAAATAAATAAATAAATAAAATAAAATAAGAATAAACGCTTTTTAATATGCTTATTCAAATTTTTATTACAGAAATGTAGAGTCATGTTTTGAGGGCTTAAATGAACTTGCATATAAAGACTTAAAATTAATTTAAAAAAAAAAGTTGTATATAGAATATATTGTAGACCAGATGAAACAATTGTCAAGTGTTTCTTTCTTGGCTTTCTACAAATTACATTCTAATTTCCAGATTTTTTAATGCGATCCATTCTCAAAATTCTAACGCTCCATCTAAGTCAAACAACTTCAATTATTAATATTCTTTTTTATATGATATTCACCCATAATCGTAATCAGACTGAACTTGTTCGCTGTTTTAATTAATTTTAAAGTTTTGAGAAAACCACATGCTTCTGATGATGAGGAAGAGGAAGATCAAGAAGAACTTGGAACAATGAGATTATGGAGACATTGGCAAGAAGAGGCTTACCGGATAGAAGGACGCGGATGACTGGCACAGGAAAACAGCAGTAGGTGTAAAAACCAACAACAATTTCTCTACCTAGAACACGACTGTCAGGATATTTTCTTACGAATTGCCTTGCCACTTCTCTGCAAGAATCTGTTTTTACATAAGTATTGTACATAAAACCCGTTCTTCAACGGCATAATAATGAAGAACAATTTACAAGCAATGAAAGCACCGAGTAATACGCGAACCACAACCACTAAGCTGACAAAGCCTTCCTCAAACCAACTACAATCTACTACCTGCATATGCATTATAGGTCTACAAGTAAGCAGCCACACTCTTCCGATCCATAACGCAAATTACCTCACAGAACATTAGATTAGATAACGGGGGGTTTAATGAAGTTTATACGACCTCCGGCACGTCATCCTAAAAGGCTTATTGTGCTACCCCGTAGGAAGAAACGTCTTCATCGTTTCCCAAAATCTGTTCCAATGTCAGCGTCCAGGTATACAAATAGTGTCTCTTCATTACCAGGAATGGACACTCAAACAGAATATGCGAGGAAGATTCCTCGTCCTGTTTACACATTGTACAAATGGGTGCATCTTTATAGAGTCCCACTTTTCGTAGATGTTTCCTGAAGTGACCATGTTCAAACTACTTTCCTTATTCCTCTTCTGTTCACTTTCAGAAGAGGTGTGGAAAGTGTTGCTAGGACCTAGGACCAGTATCCTAACTTGCCTTTGTTCAGGATAGATTTGCCACCTTAGTTGGTGTCTTTACTGCGGCCTTAGTGCACTGATACCAATCGCGGGTTCAGAGCCAAGTGATCTGCTTTTTCATTTTAACAAATGCCCTGGCGACCCCGGCACTCACTGCAGTTGGAGCCTGTTGCGAGGTACCAGAGCACACAGAGCATTTATACACTCCCATACCAGTAAGTCCTCTACAGGCACAGTTCAGGATATCGAATACTTCTGCCTGGAAAACCGTGCAGGGTTTACCAAGCCTTACACTAATGTTGGTCTTTGGAGATAGGCCATATATGTCTCCAACCGACTATGTCCCTGCACGGCATCCATCGGTAAACCATACAAGTTGGACATGTTCATTTGGTGCATAGTTCCTTCCGTCCAGTCTTCTCGAGATCCGGGAGCTACCTTAAATGAAAGGGAAAGTACAGTACTAAGCGTTCATTAGGTCAGACCTCATCCTCAATTCTGGAATATCCAGGAATCATTGAGCATAAATATTAAACATTTTAAAAGTCGTAAAAGTTTTTAGAAATGTATATGGAATAAGAACGATATTTATAGCACCGATTTTATATTTTTTAAACTTTTGCTCCACTTAGTATAAAGATATTTAGCTCTATCGATATATTCTATTCAATAGAACAATATGGCAATTGTCTTTGTGTTATAAAATAATTGATAACAATAGAATATAGTCTAAAGATAACGCTGACCTATTTTCTAAAATGAAAAGCTGTAGAAATGAAAAAAGAAAATGCACAAATAATGTTGCAGAATAATTTACCTCCTTCTTAGGTAACAAATCTTCAGTAGATAATATTTGTATAGCTAGCATATTTGCTTCAGCTAATATGAGAGATGAATGCTCTAAGGTCAAAGTGGCAACATATAAAAATGCTCACCTGTAAATATCCTCTCTATTTTCTTCTTCAAGAGCGAAGATGGTTTGCTTCATGTCTTCCTCAAAGCGTGGGATTATTACTGAAAAAATAATACAAAAAAAACAATATTAATAGACAGTTTAGTAAATTTTAACGTCAACAGAAGACTTAATCTTCATACAGTCATTTATGTTTCATTAACGAAGTTATATTATGCTGTTGTTTAATCCTTTTCTTAATGGACAAGTATGACTACTTATTTAGAGCTGCTCAAAGGAATTATAATTACATGAGGGGCGTTAGGAAATTATTTACAATAGCAGTGTTTTATGAATGCAGCGCAATCTATGAGCACATTCATTTGTAGGGCTATGGACTGATACTAATACGTCGCTAGATGGCGGTTGAAAGCAGAATGTGTAGAAAAAGGACAATATTCGGTTGTTGTCAAGTGGAGAAAGACGGAAACCAGCTGGAAGTCGACTATCATGGAGAAATATGAACTGCGTGGTGGCATGCAATGGTACCCCAAAAATTAATCACGTTCAGTATACAGCGAAATGAAAATTTAATGTCACAACGTAACATGTAAACGAAATAATAATGAAACGGGAAAGTTTCACTATTATTCACACTATAAGTTTTTATATATTTCGAACTGTATAAGTGAGACATTTCTTAATATGAGGCGGCCCTAATGGCTTCTTTTCCATCTTACAGCAAAGAAAGCACGATGATGTTGGCTTCTGTTTTATCATGTTTTGCAAGGAAAATGCGACGAAATGGAAAAAAAAAATAGTTTCTCTTTTGGGACATTTCTTTAGTTTCGGGCATGAATACTTTGTTCACTTTGATTGCGAACGACGGCTAAAGTTGTCTTTAAGAATGCCACGTGTTTCTTCATAACTTCAAGTTTTCTTGTTGTGGAAATTTCCTTAATGTTATCCAAAAACTTGCAAGTATTTTTTTTTCTGAAAGGGGTAAAGAACAGTTGGGACTTCCTTGTTTGCTCACTTGGATTATTTCCTCTTTTCCATTGAGAACATACTCTGTGTCTATTATAAAGTCATTAATATCTTCAGAATATCCTATAGGATGTTCATAGAAGACCTGAAATGGACATATGTTGTGTATGCGTTTACACCTATTACTGGAATCAACGCACGTTCAAGAACATCTGTGTATACTGTATTGAATATGTGAGTCACTACTATTTGGCTTTCTCCGCTGCCGCCCGGGACTGGGGCACCAGGCATGGTGCTGTCTGTAAGGGTGTGAAGAAGAGTCTCACTTGTCAGTACTCGTGAATGGTCAGGAAGATTTGGCGTCCCTCTAGCTGCGCACCTGTACCAACTCGACCTAATGAATAAACGCCGAAGAGTAGATCCATGTGAAAGTATCGAAACTCAATGATGTTCTTTGTAAACAGCTTCTTAAAAATCCCTAGATGACCTATTCTGAAACGCATTGTGACGTGTGCTGTAAAAATGACTTTTGTTCCATAATTCTGTGAAGAAAGGGCATTCCGTATGTAAGAAACCAGTAAGTGGTTCAGGCAATGCTTTGCATTTAGCGGAACTTCGAAAATTTTGTCCATTTCTAGCTGCTCCCAAATGGTGGTGGAGTTGATGCTGATTTTTACTAAGAGCAACTGTACAGTGATTATAAAGTGAAAGACTACGCTACCCGGATATTATAAGTAGAAAGCGCCCTGTACTGCAACATCGATCCAGACTGACACAAATAATCCAGGAATTATTAAGAATGGAATTTCTGCCTCACTCAGTATACAATCCACGTATTGCGACTTGTGTTTATGATTTGTTCCGGTCCATGGGAGCACAGTTTAATAATCTTGAAGATGTCAAAAACACATGTTCAGAGATTTGTACCTCTAAATCTAAGCATTGGCATCGTCAACTAATTCGAATGCTGGCTGGGAGATCATGCTTTTTAAAATATTCGTCTTTATGATTTATACTCTTTTGCATGCGTTCAAATCAAATCTTGAACCTTTTTTTTCAATTTGAAGTTGGTGTCTCAAAAATATGGTTTTTAAAGGCTTCTTGGAGTGATGAAAATCGCTGTCCACGCATTGTTTTGACGTTCGGGAACAAAAGAAGTCATTAGGCGATAAATCAGGTGAATACGGACAATGAGACATTAGTTCGGTGTTTTTCTCCTTCAAATTATTAATGTTTCAAATATTGTGTGACAGTTGGCAATGGCATGATGAAGAATGATGCAACGTTTTCGGTTCGTTTTCCTCATTTCATCGAAAAGTTCTGGCAAACAAATGTTGTATGTCATTCAGAGTTAATTGTTCTTTGATCCTCTAAAGGCATGATTGCGACATGTCCAGTACAACCAAAGAAACAAACGATCGTTTTCTTGAAAGTGCTTCGTGAACGAATAACTTTTGTGGGATTTGGTTTATCTTGGAACATCCAGACAATGAATTGTTGCTTAGTTTCCGGTTCATACAAATATATCCTAATTTCATCACCTTTACGATATTGTATATGGATTTTGCGGTTCCTCTGTGGATTTTTTGAGCAATTAACATGAGCGCTTTTTGAGCTTCGGTCAAATTATGCGGAATCCATCGGGAACAAATCTTGTTCGCACAAAATTGAATGTATCGTCTTTTTCGATATGCTTACGGATGCCTCTATCTCACATTAGTCACGTGCCGATTTTCTTCAACCATGTTGCGCACAGAATCGATGTTTTTTGGAATGACAACTATTTTGGTCGACCTTCATGAAATTCATCACTGTCGGGCACAAGATCACGACGAAATTCTGCAAACCAATTGTAAGCAATCTTTTCTGACGGTGCTTCATTACCAAAAGTTGAACGAAGTGATTCTATGAATTGCTGTTGTGTTAGGCCTTTACTGAAATGGTAAAAAGTCATCCAACGAAAACCCTCACGTGAAATTTCCATTTTTTCGCAAAATTGCTTCGTTTACGCTCACTGTAAACAAAATACTCGTTCAATTTCTAAGCTGCAACTGCTTTTTTTTTCACAATAAAAATGTCAATTGTTTAGAAAATAATAATGATATATCTCAATAGCGCCGCCTAGTGGTCATTTGTAACGACTTAAAAGTATTCCTCGTAGAATTACGACTACAGAAAAGTTGTATTCCCTGTAAATTAACACTTACTTACCGTGCTCTATGGCATTCACCCTCCTCTTGGTCATTCTGATAGCTTGGTCTACCGCGATGAATGCAGTCTGGTATGTTGCCATCTCTCCAATAAAAAATAAAGCCTCACGGAAGATCTCCTTCACTGCATTTATTTGCCAACCTCCATGACCTAATCCTAACAAAGGATAAGAATCGATACCCAGGTCCAACATGTTGAAACTCTTCAGAGTTACACCTGAAATTATTATTGTTATTTTAATTTTCTACATTTATAAGCGTACGCCTGGTTTCTGACTACTTAGTATTAAAATTGTGTATGTGTATGTATATATATCCTATTATATATATTATATTATATATAGGATGTAACAAAAAGGCGTGCTTACCCAAGATCGCGGGTTCGAACCCGGCCAGGACCGATGGATTTTTTCGGGGCGTAAAAATCCTAAGTATGGCTTCCTTCGGAAGGGAAGTAAAGCCGAGGGTCCCGTGTCGTACATTTACGGCACGAAAAAGAACCTGAAGCCTGAAAGAGAGGCCTCTGAGCAAAATTTGTCGGCTGTTTCACGCCCTGAGTTGAACGATAGATAGAGTCATCACTAACAACATGTACCCCTCTCGGTCCCCCGATTTAACGCCCTGAAACTTTTATCTCTGAGGGGCATTAAAGGAAAAAGTGTACAAGACAAATCCACATACATTAAATGAACTGAAAAATAACATTCCTGAAGAAATTTGTTCCATTTCTCAGAAGAAACTGCAAAGGGTAATGGCTAATTTTTTAAGCCGATGCCAAAAATGAAGGGAGGCAATTGCAGCATCTTCTTGCTTGATAATGGTGTGTAAACGAACATTTTAAGTGTTTAAGTGTTAGATAACTTATGCGAGAATCATAGATGCGAAATTTCTGACTCTTGTTCACCGCGGTACTATCTTGAACCTACCGATCGGCCGTTATGCTTGGAGTGGCTCCGTGAAGGAAAATATTATCTTTTAGTATAATAAACTGCTACTGTAGGTGTTCTGGGACTTTTCGTCCTTTCTGTAGAATCCACTGGAAAAAAAAAATTATGTGTATGTGTGTGTGAACAGCTCCCTAAAGGCCTTCAGAGTAGGTCAGGAGCTTAAACGTTCTAACTTCCCCTAATCTTAGATACTGAGGTCTGCGCATTTGCTTCTTACCTCTGACCTATCTTTATCATTCTAACCAGAAATTCAGAAAACTGGAACATTGTAACTCTTGAGAAAGCATGTAAAACTATCTGAATATCTTGAATATTCTACAATATATTTACCCACAATAGTTTCCTCAGCGATTGATACTTTAACATTCGCTTTCGATGCACCCTCCAGAATGAGTTTGGGAAAACGTTCCCACACGTACTTCGCTTCAACCAAAACGAACCACGCCTCGTCCAGGAGTTGGTATAATTCCTCCTTTGTCTGCAGAATCTTGCTTACAGTCGTCCTCAAACGCCATAAGAGAGCATCAGCTTTTGTTTTCAAGAGATGATGTCCTTTCTGTGCAGAGGCCAGTTTTACTTTCAGGGCTGTCCTGACTCTGTTAGTGAAAAGAGGTTCCAATTACAAATTTGAAGGCGGTAAGTAAAGGACGATTAATAGAGTTTGAAAACAAATGTATATAGAAATAAGGCTATTGCTAATATCAGTAGTATATAAACACAGAATATGAAGCGAAATTGATGACAGAAAAGGAAATCCAAAGGTTGAGGGGGATAAGAATGCTTAGAAGAGTACATATATCTCCGCAAATCTAAGTATAAATCCTTAGATTGGAAGGGAATAAGACATGGGCATTCAAAGTGAGAAAGGGGTTAGAAATTGTATATTTGGATAATAGGCCAAGGTGAACTGTATGGAGAAAGGCCAGGAACCGTCTGAAGGATATAGACAGGCAGCATACATGATGAGATCTCGCAAACGGGGTTAAAATCTGGGTGGGGGGTGGAGCTGTACACCTAAACAGGGGCCAGACTCTTTAAACAGGGACTCACGTGGTTTAGGCTTGGAGCATGGCGGAAGATCAGGATTTCAGGGGAAAGTGGGCTGAGAATTTGCCCTTTATGTGAAAAGGGGGAATCATGGTCGCACATCTTAGCGAACTGTAGCAGCACTGAAGTATGGAGAAAAGTATCTCCAAATTTTTTACCTATTCTACGCCCTCACGTCAGTCCTGGTGATCTAGTATTAACCATACTTGTCTCGTAGACCCAAAATCGCTGGTTCAATCCTGGGTAGTGTTGATGAATTTTTTACAGCATAAAAATTCTAAGTATGGCATCCTTAGCATGGAAAGTAAAGCCATAGTCCTGTGTCGTAGATTTGTAACACGTAAAAGAACCTCATGCCTGAAAGAGAAGGTATATGAGCAAAATTTATCCGCCGTTTCACGCCCTGAATTTTCACCGCCATGGGTGACTGAGGTCGTTAAGGCGCGGACTCGTCAGTGGGTTCGAATCCCGCCAGGACCGTCCTCCCTGAGGTTTTTTTCAGGATTTCCTCAGTTCTCATAAATGGCAAATGCCGGATAGGTACCCTACACTTAGTCCTGGAACGTGAAGCTGTAACAATGAGATGACGTCCCTAATTAACATATTATAAAGTATTAACATTATCAAAGATATTATAAGTATTATTAAGGTGTGTACAATTTATGTATATATGTTTAGTTATTCATGCATAGTATATTTTTGTGTATCTTTTTGGGTAACAGAAGGGAAAGTCTGGCGACAGACCTTTTAGAATAGATGCCAGACAATATAGAGAGGGTGAATAAGTTTTGTGTAATAGACAAAGAACAGATGACCAGGAGTCGTCTTTGTATTTGGTCCTTTGTATAAGAAAGGGTCACCTCTCTAGAGCTTGTGTTAACTTTCAATAGGAACAATAGGAGACCTTTGCAAAATAGAAAGTGAAGAGGCCAGATTTCTACACTTGTGTGATCCGGAAGAAGTGGAAATCAGGTTAATATGAAGGCCAAGGGGAGGTCCGAAGCTACAGGGCAGTAAGTGCAGAGCCGTCATGGTGGAGAGAAGGAACGGGCAGTAATGGTTAGTTCCTGAGTAAAGGAAAGAGTCGAGTGACATTGAAGCGTAGATGATTGTCATCCGGGAAAGTGAATTTAATAAAAAGAATAAAGACCTTTTGAACTAACCAAAATTAAAAGAAGGAAAATGTTGCGATAGACAATTAGTTCGATTAGGGGGAAGCAATAATAAATATCGTTCAACGGATCTTAGACAGGCGATCTTTTAGATTAAATTAGTGACAAGAGGAAATAAATAGCGTCATCTCTCAGTCTTGAACTTTGTTTACGTATTCCCTAGTTCCCGATTATTTCCACCCTTTGAGCTGAAAAGGTAACAAAATATATAGCTACATATATAAGAAGCTAGCCGTGGCACCGAGACGACGCCGGGAGAGAGAAGATACCGATCGACAAGAACTTCGCAGACGACCATTATACATTAAATCAGCGACGCCAGTAAATCAACAATTCATCCACCGATTATAAATATTCCTAATATACATTTACGAAAAACTGCTACAAACGTTTCCTTTCTTTAAAAAATCCTTTTCCAATATATCATTTCATCTCACGTATCATCAGTTTTCACCGCCTGTAGTGCCTCAGTAGTAAAAACGGGCGTTAAACAAAAAAAAAACAAAAAAAAAAAACAAAAAAAAAAAAACAAAACAAACAACAAAAAACAAAACAAAAACAAAAAACCAGCGTCCTGAATTTAATGGGAAACTGATGACCTGAGATGTTAAAGAACGTCTGTAAATAATTAAATGTATGCCCTCTCGAACAAAGAACTTAATGCATTGAGCAGCGTAAAATCAAAATTCCGGTTTATATTGATTCACCTTCACCCTTGTATTTCATGGGTGAGTGCTTCATTAAAATTTACGAAACAATGTAAGTTTATTATCGTATTGCCCTATCAATGGGCCATTTTCGTTTAGTACAATCCGCATGCTTCAATAGTGAGGTTTCTTACTGCTGAACACGAGAACCTATTTTCAATGATTTTTCGATCATTTAAGGCGTTGGCACAGGTTATCTGGACTTTATTCGTTAGGTCATGTCTGAAAGCGTTCTTAATCATTCAACAATTTTAAAGCAAAATTTTGATGAATAGCCGTTCGTCTATTTATGTAGAATATTGCGGTCACAAAGCAAATACAAGTGCATTCACGGTTTCTGTGCAAAGTTCTTCACGCATGTCAGTAATAGATCCCCCCTAGCTATAATATTTCAATCGTAATTTTACAGTAAAATTTGCTCCGCGTTTCCAGCTTTGCCGCGCCCGTTTGTTGCTATTGGGTGGAGAATCTACCGGCACATTGAAACGCCTGTAAAATTAGTCGTTATTTTTACGATTTCATTGTCAGTTATATTTGTATTCTTTCATAAAAAAACGTTAGTTCTTCATAGAAATGCAACCCAAAATCTTATATGTAATAAAATTATTCCTTCACATTATAAGTAACAAAAAGAAATAGAAAGAAAATACTGAGTATATTAATTTAATAAGTGGTACTACTTGGCGAACTAATTTGGGAGTAAAGAGGTTAATCAAAATCATTTCCACCACATGCTTTTATTGACATTCATAATGAACATTATAATGAAGAGAACCTATGAAATTATATTAAAGCTTGCGGCCATCCTGGAAACATTATAACTGGCTGAACAGATCTCTAAGAAGGGTAAATTGGTACATTCATGCAAAAATTGTGATATTTAAACTCTTACGGAAAGGCAAACACTGCGCAATTTCTTGACCGTTCGGGGGGAGGGTGATGAGAGAAGTGAATTATGCAATCATGGCCTGCTTTTGACGTTAGCATTTTTAACACACCTTAATTAAAAAAAAAAAAAACACGCAAATGACCAAATTACTTTCATTTTGAATATTTTTTCACAAAAGTACAAACCAGTCCCTCCTTCTCGAATATCTTTGTCTTTCTGCCCTGTGTTTGCAATGTCGGCCTGTTAACCTAAATGGTCGTGTTGTCAAAACTCTTTGATTTCCCACTAAAAGTAAAATAATAGATATATGAACACACATAAAATGAAAAAATAGAAAGCAGGAAATCGTGCACTTACCCAACACTCATGATTTGCCCCCGAGTCCTTGTACCCATGACTCTTATTCCTCAGATTATGTATTTTAAAATCAAGCTTCCAATGTCTTTACAATATAAGGTCTCCGAGCTTTAATTTCAATTTCCAAACCAAAGAAAGTACAATAAATTTACAATGCACAGCTATATGTCCAAATTATTGCGTGATAGGTTTGCAATTAACAAAATAAAATTTACACTTTAGAACTGGAAAACTCAAGCAATAGGATCGAAAATATTTTGTGAGTTATTTAAAGTAACGGAAGTGACGTATTTCGCTACTGCTGGTAACAAATGATCAATGGTGTACAGTATGTGCAATAAGAAGCTATCAGTTATTTCTATTTGAATACAATTTTAATGCTTTTTCAAACAAAAATATGTACATGTTTTCAAATGGAGGTTAATAATATTAAATAACATGTACTGATTCGCACAATAATTCGTATTAATAGGAATAGAATTCACAAAGACTTTCGCAAGAGTAGGCGGCACACCCCTCCCGCACCTTGAGATTTTCTTTGTGCTCATATTTCAAGAATTAATTGTAAGTATTATGGTGGTCTTCACTATGATTATTTTAATAGTGTTTAACGCCCGTTTTCTACTGAGGTACCACAGGCGGTGGACACTGATGATACTTAGATGAAATAATAAATTGGGAAAGAAGTTTTTTTTTAAGGAAGGAAGCATTCCAGGCCTAAGTTTAGGGTACCTCCCCGACATTTGCCATTTATGAGGACTGAGGAAAACCTGGAAAAAACCTGTCAGGGAGGATGGTCCTGGTGGAAATCGAACCCCAGATTTTCCGCTCACGAGTCTGCGCCTTAACAATATCGGCCACTCGAAGCAGTATAATATTGTTTAGTCTGCTGAAAAAATTTGCACAGAGGAATACTGATCTGAATATGGCTACAATATGTCTACTAATGAGGTGCAGAATTTAAAAAAAAAAACTCATTTTGGACAATGAATGGTTAGTTTTAATCTAAACACTTCTGACATCTGCAAAGATGTACTATTTTCAAGATCGAATAATCTCATTTACAATATGCATGATGCCTCTGTAACTTTGGAAGAGAATGGATTATCAAAGAATCCTTCATTCTGTGTCCATGGATTGTAGGTCAGCAAATCTGTTGTTGAAACTCACTCAATATGTCTTTCAAAATTCTCTTGCACATCACAAAAGATCAGCAGATACATTTTTGAATATATTATTTAAAGATGGGAAATGCCATCTCTCTGTTCTATCAAATATAGCCACATTTGTAATTAGTCCATAAAAGCCTTCAGATCTATTAAAAGCAGGTGAGCTGTCACCAAAAATCACATTTTCTGCACCTAAGTCTGCAGGTCATATCAGCAGCATTGAGAGAAAACAAAGAATTCAGTTCCAAACACAAATTTCAGATTTTCTGGCTTTTCAGAGGACAAATTTAATTTACATAGTTGATGTTACATAAATTGTATCCATATTGGAGTTATAAATAAAAATAAATTTAATATTTATTCATTGCAGAGAGTCTTATATGATAATCGTTACTTTACAAACCAAGAACTCTCAACCTTTGGTGTTGGTTAATGTTCTTGGTTTCAAATTTCAGATTCACTAGCTTGTCAGCCTTTACATCAGCTAATCTGTAATTCACCATTCCAAATATGCTTATTTGACTAGCCAATTAGAACTAAGATTCCTTTCATTATTCTTGACAAGAAAGCCAAGCCTCTTAATAATCAATGATGCATCAGCTACTTTTCTCTAAAGTGTTAGTCAATACACAGTGTTAAGTAATGAACAAAAAATTCTTAAATCATTATTTTATTGATAATTTACATTTCAATAAAGATAGAACATTTACAGTATTTTCATTTATAAAATAACAACTTATTTACATCAATAGACAGCATTATATCAGTTTTACAACACATAATATAATAGGAGAAAGTTTGAATACAATAGTCAAAAATTTAAGAACTAATAACTGAAATTTTTGCATTATAAGCATAAAAATGTGAAATAAAAATACAAACGTGTTAGGTAGAGTGGAGGAAAAGTAGAACAAACTAATCATATAATTGCAGCTGTATTATATCCCTTATGAATCATTCATTATATTCAATCACAAAGACTGCAGCACATGAATTATGCCACTGCAATGACTTCAGGATTTGAAGCTTTATCGGTGCTCATTAATAATGATGGTTTCATGGCAATCAGCCAGATGAAGATCTTGTGTCCTCCAAGTTTTGAGCCATCGTGACTCTGTGGCCTTCTTCAGGGAACTTCTGTGTTAAAGGAGCTGGAACTGCATTTACAGAGATATCTCATCTGGTGATTGGTCTGGTTGAAGAGCAGCCCTAGAGACTATCATGTGTCTGGGGTGGGGTCAAGACCTGTCTTAGTAACCCATTTGGATCAGGATCTGGTGATTGGTTTGGTATTGGAGGGATCTGATACTGAATGGGAGAAAGTTCTCCAGAAGGTTCATGGTGGTGCATGTGCATGGCCTAGATGAGATATCTATATAAATGCAGTTCCAGCTGTGCTGACCCAGGAGTTACCTGAAAAAGGCCGAAGAGTCATGATGGCCGAAAATTTGAAGGGCAACAAGATCTTCACTTGGCTGATTACCATAAAACCATCATTAATAAGAGTTATAGTTGTATGCTAATGTTCTGTGAGTATTATGCCTGAAGTTCACAACTCAAGTCTGTTTATCTTCAATTTTAATTATACAATCTTTTCAGACAATATGGCAGCAGCACTGTACAAAATGATGTAAAACAGGATTGTGTGTGAGTCATCTTTGATGTGTACAGTACAAGGAGAAGTATGGAAAAAGAAACAGGATTGCACATTCGAATGGGAACAAGGAGGGAAGGTATCTCAGGGAATCATTCTTCGTGACGCCACTAGACACTATGTTGTGAATGTCACCATCACTATCCTAATGGAAGACAATGGAATATCCCCTTACAATCTCAATTTGTCACTCTATGACTTCTAAAACTTGGACCAATGAATAAGTTTTAAGGGATGATAGTTAAGCTTCAAGATAAAAGCAGTACCTTTAAGAACTTATCCATTTTCACATCTGCTCTTATTAAAAATGTTTGCCTAACTATTGCATTATGATTATTTTGACCAGCATACAGCAGCACAATAATGAATATTGTGACTGAATAGATGTCACATTGTTGAAATATGCAGCATGTGAACTTGCAAATTAATATTAAGTAGAGAAGAGAATGGAGGAGTTGTTATAATTTTGCTCTTGAAAAGTGAGTAGTGCAAGCAAGAAGTTTGGAAACTACTGATATCAAGCAGCTTTTTATTATAATCTATAAATTTCACCCTATCAATGCTGCCAGAATTATTTTTTTTTGCATAATGAATGTTTACAAATGCTAAATAATTATTAAACTTCTTTTTGGAAGAAGCCAAAGTCTATCTTCAGGAAAAATGCTAAAAATAATAAATACTCTATTTTCATGAAGCCAAATGTTTGCTCTTTCAGCATTAATTTTCATTTTCACAGATAAAATATTTTATTTACTTAAATTAAAACAAAAAATATTTTTGAACTTGAATGAGGTAATTTTCATGCTGAGCTTTGAAACATAAAATGACTGTCTTACTGATCACAATCATAACTAGCAAACTATACAGCAAAATTTGCTGACTTACTTTTAATTTAAAAATTAGCCATAAAGTATTAACTAACAGAAGGATGATTTTAATTTAATATTGATGGAATATCATATAAGCCTAGCAATTATTCTACAAAATATTAAGTTCAGGCAACTGCAGCAATTATAATGATATACAAGTGAAAATATGCGTTTTACAAAGGCTAGTAAATAAAAATAGCTAAAATACATAATAGAAATCAGAACAATCAAAATAAGATACTTTGTCACTCAGTAGTTTAACATTAGACAGAATGATCTTTGGAATTTTATTTTGGAACTGCATACAAACTAATGAGTTTATAATTACAAAGTAGGCATCAACAGACACAGTAACTGTGACAGTTTTTAATTTATTTCAAAGATGTTAAATGTGAATTTTTAGGGCTATCTTGGTAGTAGACACACTTCAACTATACATGTAGATGGGCACATAATTTACTTCTGTAAACAATCAGAATCTTTTAATTTAGTCCACAGGCCTTCCTACTAGTTTTAATATACCAGAGATGCCCATAATTTAGACACTTTCTCCATATATAATTTTCCTGCATTATAGTTTTCCTTAGCTTATCCCTTGGGAAATGTATCAATGTTTCGCTGTATAAAACTATTATGACTTCAATGTAACTTAGAAGAAAGCTAGTCGCAGATTACATAATATAGTAAACATTTTCAGATGTTAAGTCACACACAAGCTGCTACTTTTGCTGTTGACTACTGTCCAAGTTCACATGCAAAGGCTCTGTACATTTTACTGCACAGTAAGCTTAATAGAACATTCTATTTTACTGAAATGAGAAGACTATGTGTGAAAGTTTGATTATACCCATTACAGTTTTTAAATAATGTACATTTGTTAAACTTTTTCAGAGAAAAGAATATACTAATAAAAAATTTGCATATTGCATTACAGGTGCTCCCCTTCAAACAAATTTGATAAATTCAACAAATCAATTAGAAGCAATGGTTAGGTAAGAAAATAAATAAAACTAATACATTATGACGAGTAAGTGAAGCATTAAGAGTGTGTAGTTCAACTAAATCATACAATGATATCAATTATATGATTAGCTTCACGTGCAAGTTCCAATTTAGATTTTAATTTAAAACTAATAATGTTTTTATTTCATATTTAAACTTAGTAATTCAAGAAACAGATATACTGTCTTGCTGTATTCCAAATTTCTTATTAGGGACTCATAAATGATTGCAAGTACACTCTGAAAATATTCAGAAATCAAATGCCTAAGATCCTTGTTTCATATGAACTGCAAGTAAATTTCTGATCTCAAAATAACTGTGTCTACATACATCTATTACTTCTCTGTATACTGACTCTGGAAAATGAAATCTTAGGATTATGAGAACAGCATCAAATTCAAAACAATATTACCCAAACTGTGGGCTCCCAAAATCCTGCAATTTTTCTCTAATGGCACATTTTGAATATTTTAATATATTATATTAGATTTATTACAATTTAATGAAATATCAAACTGTGATCAACATGGATTAGACATATTATTTTCAGTTCTTTGAAATCAGGCATATGTTTAGATATTTAGTGACAGGGAGTAGTTTCCTTAGATTATTATAGGGAGAAAACTTTTGACTATTATGACAGAAGGACAAGAGTTTTCATTATTAGCAAATAACAACCTTACTACCTTTTTCATCCATATATATATATATATATATATATATATATATATATATATATATATATGAAGTATATATATATGGATATATATATATGTTCAAGAGGTTATCTTCTTTATGTGCTTTTTAAAAAATAAATCTAGAAGTAGATTTTGTGCGCAAAGTGATCTGAAACTATTTGACTTCTATGATTTCAGACTTCAAAGCTCTGTGCCACCAAAAGCAAGCACATTATTCTCACTGAATTTCAAATGAAGAGGTGACTAAATGGTGTGTTTTTCATAACCATAATACAGGCAATATCACAGTATTCTGAGAAAACCTAT
Source organism: Metallyticus violacea (assembly GCA_030762175.1). Lineage (NCBI taxonomy): Eukaryota > Metazoa > Arthropoda > Insecta > Mantodea > Metallyticidae > Metallyticus > Metallyticus violacea. Next base: position 21,137,120 of record CM060844.1, read on the forward strand.
GCACTACCGATTTCACTTTCTCACAAAACTGCAGTTTTGTTACTCTTTAAAATATTGATACTTTCTCGATTCGAAGCAATTCATCATTCTCATTGCATTAAAAATCTCATGCTGTCATTGCATTTTAGAGGTAAAATGGAAAATAAAGTAATTAGACATCTAAGAGCACCAAATTTTAGTGAGCTGTAGAATTTCGTATTTTTAGACATAAATGTGCAAAAAAGTTTCTGAAAATAAAAAGACTGACAAAATAGTTTTGAAGGATAAGCAAAAAGTCTGGAAAAGATTTTTCATGAAATGTGAATAACTCGGTCTGTACTTTAATGAAAAATTCCTTTTTTGTTACTGAACAGCATATATTTATTTTCCTCTACCAGGAGAATGTATTCTTACATGTGTGCAGTCTAGAGCACCTAATACACCTAACTCTAAAATACAATAAAAAACAGTTTCATTTTCCAGTTGCAATCTTTTGTGTAAAATTCTTCATCCAATTCTTTAAATGAATTCAATTATAGCATGCTACTATCCCATTACGCTTAATTATTTGTAGATATCAAAGTTATAACATAACTTTATAATCATTAACATCTATTTTTAAAACAAAATTGTGTTTTTTCACTTCACTACTTATTGACCAGTTGTTTAATATTTTACTGCAGTAAAGTGTTGGCAAAGTTGAAACTAAGGTTGGTGCATCAGAAATATGACTTTACCAGGGTCAAGTTAATAACTTTACTTGATATACTGAAAACTGAGGTTGGTGCACATAGATATTAGAATAATAATTCTGTATTTTCAGATTTGATTTATTTAATACTAAATCACTTTTTTATTTAATGAAATCATTTTCTCATTTTGCTTGTTAACAGGAGTATGTATGAGAAGTAAATGTGCATAAACACTGAATCAATGTTGATTTGTCTTTATCATTATGCATTTACTTTCATGGTAGCACATGAAAATTGACAGCTATTTGCAAACATTTAAATACTAACTGTGAACAGTGATCATTACTATATTTTAAATTACATAAAAATCTGAACCTGCAAGGATCAAATTAATAGCTTAAAAGATTAGTCCTGTTGAACAGAATTGTCACTGATTTTTTTTACACACATGTTATTATGTTTTCTCAACATAATTTATAAATTAACACTAACAAATAGTAAGTGCCTAGTTTTATTCAATAAATGGCTTACACATATTTTCATCAGTAGTATATTCATTCCCTTTGTAGGCAATATGCATACTTGGATCCCTGCATAATTTAGCTGCCATTGCATTAGCATGATACAAACAGTGACACTAAAAGTTTTCAAATACTTTTATTTTCATTACTGCCTCTCTAAAGAAACTTTCAGTCATAGATTAATTACAATACTTATGAAACATGTATCTTTGAAGAATGTACTGCAGGATTAAGTTTTTTAGGAAGATGTACATGTCTTATGTAAAGAAAGGAGGGGAAAAAAAAAAGTTCAATTTTTTACAACTGTCACCAACTAATCACCACAACATGAGCTGGCACTGCCAACTATTGTTGTTTTCATATTTCTATTACAACTAGCCTATGATGCGAGTAGTTGGCAGATGTTTCTACTTCTCTTTCACATACATGACACAAACATTCAACTGCTGCATCTGTTGGAAAAACATAAGCATTTTTCAATTACTGCTTCTTTAATATATACATTAATGGGATAAATGATTAGAACTGAAACTTAATACAAAATTTGAAAAGATTATTTTTACCCAGTGCTACAAGTATGGAAATAAGTTGATGAACAGTAGAGCACTTTATTAGAAATTTCTTTTCTTATTTTTGTATTATTGCTATTGAAGTTCTAACATTTTATATTACAAAAAGCAATGAAATTGAGATTTTAATTTAGGACGAAGGGTAGAGTGAGCCAATGCAAAGGTACAGCAGAAAGTAGAGATGGGTTTTCAATACCTCTATAACTTTAATACTTGAGATATTGTTATCATACGATTTCCCTGTATACGAGTTTGATACTTTTTCAATTCTTGATTAATGCAACAATTTTTATCAAGATTGTCACAAGAAGCACATTTTAAACAGGTTACAAGAATCTCATTAGTTTCTACATAGCAGACAGCAGTTAACAAGAAAACTAGGTGAGCTTCTAAGCTTGAAAACCCCTATCCTTATATTTTTGCAGATAGTCTGTAACAGTGTGTCTGAGCTACAAATTACCTTAAAAAAGCACGTTCTGAGCTACAAATTTCTTTAAAAAACATGTATCAGGGCAATAAAACAAGCATAATGTACTTCATAACATATAACTCACCTGATGTACATTAAATGTAAGTGCTAATAATCACATACTATACAAACCTGATACCAAATTTCTAGGCCTTCAAGTGGATTAAATTGGAAAGCTCTTTTCTCATTGTGGCACATTAGTTCTGAAGTTATTCTTAAAACATTTCTTGTCAATTATGAAATATTCTGCAGAAATTCAGTTGAAAGCAAACTTGTTTTTGTATTATGAGTACCGTATTTACGCAAATCTAATGCACTGCTGAATATAATGCACACCTCAAATTTGAAACTTAAAATCACAAAAAAAAGATTTGGAAAATTGTTGTACAGTATCTTAAAAGATATAAGCTTGTCAGCTTTATAAAATGATCAGAACATTGAAATAATGTGAAGACTTTTGTCACATCTTGGAGCACATAGAACAGATGGAGGTAAGAAAATATTACAGAGAGTAAAACTAAGGCCAGAAAAGTAAACAATAGCTGCCACAGTCTGTATAAGAGACTGTAGAATCAGTGGAGAGCTTTAAAGGTCATTTCTGATTAAGATTTAAACTCTGCCATGCTCAGGAGTGCCATCTTCCAGTGGGAGGCTGAATCTCACCAAAGAGTTACTGCAAGGGACAAATGAGTTCAGTGGTCAAAGTTTTGTCTCCTGGAGACATATAAGAGGAGAGTCAGTCAACCGTAAAAGCAACTCCAGTTCAGGTTTTTGACTATGGAGTATACTTACATTCAACAACAGGATAGCCATTGTGAATATAAAGGGGATAAGCATTTCAACAGTCCTATTTTTTCACTGGTGCAAGACGAATCATCAGCCATTTTTTCGTTAAGAGTGTGGGGCTAGGTGCCTTAGCAGGAGCAGACACATCCTGCTTCATGAAATCCCCAGAGGGAGGACTCTGGCACTGAGAAGAGTGAACTGATTCCAACACATGGAATTGGTGGAAGTATAAAGAGAGGTGCTAATGGTGAACGCCTTAAGGGCTTGTTCCCAGACCCATCATGGCAGCTTGATACCTCTGAGGAGGAAAGCTCGAATTCCTCTTTTTATCAGCAGGAGTGGACATCTTCAAGAAGTCAGTCTCTGTATGTCATCCTGTCTGGAGCATTAAAAACTAATGGTTTGGGCTTCTTGGCAGAACTTGGTGCATTAGGGACCCACGAAAAAACAAGGTTGCAGGTCTGAATGCTGCTGTCAAGCTTATGTATTGCAGAAGAGGCAAAAAGTACCAGTCTTAGGTATCACAGGCTGGTGGGCTTGAAAGTGTTTCTGGGCCTCAGAAAAAGGAAAGCTTTTCCTTTACTGAGAGCTCCTGGATACAGCGCTCTTCATGATACCAAGGAGAGTCACAGGACAAAGCTGGATGATCTTGGTAGCAGTTCATGCTGACTGGAGTGGATGGACATGCTCCTTCATGACAATCTTCACCACAGGTGGCACATACTGAATTAGTATTTTCACAAGGCATGTCAAAGTGGCCAAAACATTGGCACTGAAAACATCGCATGGGGTTAGGAATATATGAGCACACCTCTATACCTGGTAATCAGCTTTTATTCTCTGTGGCAAATCAACCCTATTAAAAAGGAGAAAGAGAGTATGGATTGGTTGTACTTCTTGTTTCCTTGTCTGTATGTGATATATGGATGTGATGCCTTGCTCCTTCAGATAGCCCTGAATTTTTATATCAGAATGCCTTTTAGTATGTTTTTTTTTTTTTGAGTAGTGTTTAACACCCGTTTTTACTACTGAGGCACCACAGGCGGTGGACACTGATGATACATGCGATGAAATGATAAATTGGGAAAGGATATTCTTTTTTTTTTTAAGGAAGGAAGCGTTCCAGGCCTAAGTTTAGGTACCTCCCCGGCATTTGCCAGTTATGAAGACTGAGGAAAACCTGGAAAAAACCCCAGTCAGGGGGGACGGTCCTGGCGGGATTCAACCACAGACCTCCCGCTCACGAGTCCGTGCCTTAACGACCTCGGCCACCCATGGCGGTTTTGAGTATGTTGGTGTTAATTACTCTGTGATAGGAATTTAGGGTTCTATGCTGCTGGACACAGCTCGGGTATCTGTGGAGAATTGTCACCTTAAGTACTGAATTGGTTAGGTTTAGTCCCAACGTTTCTACTAAAACAGATCCATTCCTCAATCGTGTGCAGGATATAACAGGGCCAGAGATGTAATCGGTAATCCTTCTGAATAGTAAATGGATTGATGCGACAAAATGACTGACCTTCTGTTCTACTTATCACCAAGTAATGAGAGAAAGACATCTGTTATTTCTTTTATATCCACTCTCTTCCTCTTAATCTGAAGGTGAGAATTATCATGCACCACAGCGAGTTCTTCCTCCACCATTGTAACTGTATCCAATGGCAGGCTGCTTCCTGGGCGCCACCCAGGCTAAGATGAGCTTTTCTGGCCTGAACAAGTCACCTCAGGGTCACATTTCCCACTATAGACATAAGGACCCCAATTACCTTCAGGAAGAAAACAGCGCATGCAATGGCCCCTCTTTGATCTGGTCTTTACCAGGGAATATGATCCTGTTATACGTGATAACCCAGTGCTGGAAGTTACGCCATTATCCAGTCACCTTTTACCATGTGAAACACAAGGGCATCCATCAGACTAAGAATAGGGAGTTAGGAACAATAAAAATAAAAGGTAGGCAAAATTAAAATGATCAAACGCACTAAGCTTGGACATGTGGGAGCAGCTCGGGTACCTCGGGGTTGCTACCCAATAAGTGGGCCCTTAGGGGGATTAGCTGCTATACCAGAGACTGCTATATAATTGCATAATTAATTGACATATTTCAAGAGATTCGTCTTAAAGTTTACAAACCTGAACATTCTTGAGATTTTGTCTTATTGATACATTTTGCTATTTAAATATTCTTTTTAATGGTTCAAAAACTAGATATATAAAGATAATTCCTTTAAAATGCGAAATTTGCTTGTGTTTTAATCACAAATAATTAAAATGTAATAAGTGAACTAATAATCAGTTTTTTTATGAAATATATAGCTTTTATGATAAAAATATGTTCTCATAATCTCCAAATTCTCTGCACATATACAGATGCCAAATTTGGGAACTTGTATATTTTTCAATTTTCTAAATATAGATGTTTAATGAAAATATGCAAAAAAATTAAACTTACGTAGTACAAAACAAGTGCAAAAATAAAGAAAACTGGTAAAATTGATCAAGTTTTATCTACAGCTAATATACCTCCAAGAAACAATGTGCAAACTACTATCCAAGTATTGTCTCTTGGCTAATATGGTGCCAAAAACATTACAGTGAACAGTATAGCACCTGTTTTAAAAAACAAGTCACAAGTCACAAGTCACAAGTCATATCATGTTTTAAAAACAAGTCACATACAGTATATTACCTCAGAAATACTTTAGAAGAGCAAGTCCTCATCACCCTCTTCCAACATGTTCGGAATGTACACATCCTTGCCTTGCTGCAATGCCAATTGTTTTTGCTCAGCTAGCTTATCTTCAGCCTTTTGGCGTGCTATTCTCTTCTTGTCCTGAATTTTCTTTAGCCTATAAAATTCTTCTCTTTCCAACTCATCCAGTTCTGAAATAATGTACTGCAATGTCTTCTCAATACGTGGAATGATTACTGTAAGAACGTTTGGAATAAATTTAGCATCATGGAATAATTAGGCATGTAGTTACTAGCAATTCAAAGTAACAGAATTTTGTTTATATTATGGGAATAATTTATAATAATGACAGTGACGTATAAGGTTATTGTTCAACGAGGACTGACTAGTCATATTAACACATTCCCACTCATATCCAAATTAATTATATTATTAATTATTAATTGGAATATCAATAAATGTCAATTATTATTAATGATGATGATGATGGTGATGCATTTAACATACTATGCATTGTATTCCAGTATACCTGGATAAGGACATGCATGTTCAAACATTAATAAAATGCAGCTATAGAAGTTACTAGTGATTACATACTCAAGGAAACAGAATAAAGCATAAATACATCTTAGCATGTGATCCCAGTCAAGCTGACATTGCCCTATGACTTAATCCAATTAAGCTGCAATATATACAGCAGTCAGTATTTATGAAAGTGTGTAGTACATTGAAATCAGGAAGGTTAAGGTCTTAATATGGAGAAAGTAGTTAAAATCTTTTTCAAAGACAATTCTAGTGATGAACTTATTCCAGAACTAGAAGACAATGAGAGTGATATAGCGCCTGCATGTAATGTGGAAACTACTGTTACTGATAAACCGCCCTAGTTTCATCCTTTTGGCACGAGTGTAAACATTGAAAATGATACCGAAATTATTCATTTGTTCTTTTCAAAATACTTTTTCCAGTTTATATGTGAACAAACGAAACTGTACATAAGCAAGGTAATAAATACAGCATTACAGCCATTAACAAAGCATGTGCTTGTGCAAACATGGAAATCTGTATTAGTGAAGAAATATTAAGCATTATGAGTTAATGTTTGTCACACGTATTATTAGGAAGGATTACTTTTTTGCACATCAATGTTTTCTAAAGTTTTGTCATGAAATTGATTTATCACCTGCAGTTGGCCAAATCAACTGCCAGGATTGTGATCAAATTTATATACGCAGAACAAAAAGGATTAGAAACTACAATAAAAGAACATTTAACATAAGCAGATAAGTGCACATTTTTGGACAGAAAATCACAATTTCACAAGAGAAGCTTAAATTACTTAAATCTATAGGGAATCTGATGGAGTTAGGAATTTGAGTAAAGAGTTCTTATTCTAGCAAATAAAGGTAACACAATTAACTTTGAAATCCACCAATGGACAGCTTGCAACTCATATTGGAACCACCAGATCATCTACCAACTAGCTAGTTGTTCTATAATGACTGAAACAAGGGCTTTCAAACACGTTCTGAATTTTAAATGCAAAGGGAAGTATACTGGGAAATCACAAAATATAAATATTCTTTGTGATAATGTGAAACTTCTTGGTGTGATAATTAACAAAATATTATCCTAGAATCCTCACATAGATTTTATATATAGCAATTTATGCACTGTATTTATACTAGCAAGTCTCTAAAGATTTTGTTTGTATGGCTTACTTTTCAATCTTTTAAAGCATTTTTAGGTGTGACTTAGTGTTATAGGGTAGTAGTCCAAGGATAGCAGAGGTGCTTAAAAAATGGAATAATAACAACTCTAAGAAAAGTGAACATTGTAAACCATTATTTGTCACTCTAGAAATTCCCACAGTTGTTAATTTATATATTTAAATTAAAGAGAATTTGCAAATTTATAATTTAAGGGGTGAAATACCCACATATAACACACTTAACAGGAACAGAATGGATATGCCTATCACAGGTTGTAGAAGACCTCTAGATATTACAAAATAACAGGAATAAAACTTTTCAATTCACTTCCTTTAGAAACAAGTGCTGTAAATAGTCAGTTATTCAAAGAGAGAGTATACAAATGGTTAATTAAACATCTTTTCTACATTACAAAAAGTAGAAAATAAGAGTAACATGAAATAAAAACTAAAGGAAAAAAAGTTTATAATGCATATAAGCTGTTACTCTTCATCCATAGACTTTAAGCCTATTTTTTTCTTTTTTCTTTTGACAAAGCTTATTATAATTATCAAATGGTGAATAAATTATTGTTATTGTTATTATCGTTAGATGTATATACTATTTTACTTCAAGTTTACCAACTTCTAAGCATTTTACTAATGACTGCACTTTAGGATTTGGCTTACTGTTCCTGCATATCTCTTCAGATGTGTGGTATAAGCTTTGCACACCCTGAACCACCTGAGGTACTTCTGACATTACACTAGTTGCACACAGCTGGGCAGTGTGTTCTATGAACTCACAGGCAATTGAATATGCTGTAGCAGGATGGTGAGCTAGAAACACTCAGGTTATCCACCTCTAGATAAAGGGAGGATGATGCTTAGGATGATTAGGCCACTCACCCAGTAGTACCGGTAGCTTGGAATCATGCTGGGACATATACTTTCAATCCATAATGGAGTTATTGGTAATGGAAACTAAGAAAGACTACTGGGGGTGTGACTCAGCAGTATACTTTGCTTGGTGGAAAGGTTCGCATTGTAGCTGAAACTATCCCAAATAGGCAGTAGTTCTAAGAGTTATTCCTACAACTTTCCATTACCTCATATCAGCTTTTCATTATCACGCATTAAATAGACAAATTTTTTAAGTATTTGACACAATCTTCAATAACAAATGCAGAAAGTGCTTGGATTTCCAGTTACTATGATGCACGCAAGTACACCCTCTCCATAAAAACTACTGCCACAGGTGGCTGAGGTTGTTAAGGCGCGGACTCATGAGCGGGAAGTCTAGGGTTCGAATCCCGTCAGGACCGTCGTCCCTGGCTGAGGTTTTCCTCAGTCCTCATAAATGGCAAATGCCGGGGAGGTACCCTAAACTTAGGCCTGGAACGTTTCCTTCCTTAAAACTATCCTTTCCCAATATATCATTTCATCTCATGCATCATCAGTGTCCATCGCCTGTGGTGCCTCTGTAGCAAAAACGGGCTTTAAACACTATTCATTATTAATCCATAAAAACTGCTCAACATAATGTGCAGCTTGTACACAACTGCAATTTTACTTCCTAAGTATATAAGCATGTACTTAGACAGCAAGGTAAGTACTCACCATGTTCAATGGCATTCACCCTCCTGTTGGTTATCTTAATAACCTCATCCAGAGTGACAAATGAAGTCTGCAAAGAGGCCAGCTCTACAAGAAGTTTCACAGCACTCTGGTAGTTCTTTTTAAGCTTTGCCAACTGCTGCCCACCACGAGCCAAACCAGCAAGCTCATATGTATCTGTACCATCCTGGTAGCTCTCAAACACAGGCAATGTCACACCTAAAATACAATACAGATCTTAATATCTGGAAAGCACATTACATCCATAGGGGCACTAGAAACAGTGATTAGGCTGGAACCAGGCATAATACACAGTGATACTTTAAAATGCACTTTTGTAGATTATTATTATTATTATTATTATTATTATTATTATTATTATTATTATTATTATTATTATTATTATTTGGTTTATTTAAGAATGCTCTTTAATATCTCTGGTGAAATTAAGTAGTGAAAGGGATTCAAGAGTGAACATAGGGAGTAAAGAGTTGAAAATGGTTGACATCAAGTAATTGTACAGATATATCCAAAAGGAAATGGGAAATGAGTACAATGTATGATCAAATAAATATAAAGAACAGGAATAAAAAATGGAATTCCTAATCAACTCACGTAAACACAGTAATTTAAACCTAACCTTGGATGAATCCTATAAACCATAAGATCTCCTTTCATAAGTATAAATTGGTTGAATATGGTAGAATTTAATAACAATTGGCAACTCTAAAATAAATGAGTACTGCTGAAAGTGATACACTATGTCATCCTGGTGGAGAAAAAATGGAAGATTCAAACAGTAGTGTGGAGTTTTGCTATGTTGATAATGCGCTGTATAAGTCTAAGGAAGAGTCAGGAACTTCAAACTGTTTACATCATGAAAATAATGTCTCTACGCTCTCTATGTTATTTTAGGAAAGTTTAAAACTTGTGCTTGAGCAGCATACCTCTAGAGAGTTTTCAATCAAACAGACTAGAATTTTTTTTTTGAGAGAGAGATTTTAAATGTATTTTTTGGAAATTTTTAAAAACGAATTTAAATAAAGCACACCATGGACTGCACATAGATCATACTATCAATACTAAAGCAATCTCTGTAAAATTACACAAAGTTACCTACCAGCAACATTGTCCTTCTTTGTTCTAATCTTGATCTGTGCTTTTGTAACATTCTGCAGAACAACTTGATTGAAATCACCAGTAGCAAATTTTGCTTCTGCCAGTGAAAATGCTGCTTCCTTCATTACATCCCCCATTAATGTTTTTGTCTGAAATTTAAGAGGAACAAATGAGGAACATATAGCTTTAACACCCCTTTTTTTTCTCTCATGGTCTATGGCAAATTATAATCATGCAGTGACATGCTGATATTTATTTACTACAAAAACAGACATGTATTTAATACAATACTGCTTTAATTCATTTCTTATAATATTGAAAATTTAATTCATAGAATAGTATCACTGAATTCAGTTTCATGCAATTATAACAAATATAGCTTTGACAATGAAAAAGTTGGGCAATTTTTTTATTTTATTTCAAACAAAGAAAACAATTATATAGAAATAGTTCTTTTACACTAACCATGTGAAGAACATTCAGACTTTAAAAATTTGGGTTATGGCCCAGATTCAAAACACAGATCTTGTCTTCTGTGCTGATGCTATAACCAGCTATGATACTATGCCCTCCTTCAGGTACAGTACCACGAACCTCTTTCATCTGATTCTATATATTCTGGAGATCTCCATAAGGTTTCTTCTACTGAATATTAATATAAAAATATATAAATTTACTCCTACACATTGATGATTAAACTGGTCAACAGCACTCATTGCATCGTATCGCCTCTTAAGGAATAAATCTCTCACAGTAGAGAAAAAATTATGGAGGTTCCTGGGATATATAAAATCAGATGAGAGAGGTTCATGGTTCCATGACTGGAGGAGGACATGGTAGATCAGTTGATTAGAGCATCAGCTTGAAAGACTAAGATCAATGATTCAAATCCCAGACATGACCCAAATTTTCATATCTGATTCTTCCTTTCTAAAGAAAACATACATTTAAAAACAGTGAAGTGTAATAAACTAAAATAAAGTTTAAACTTAGCTAGAATAACATGTAAGCAAATAAAATCATTATGAATGATACGACTCCAATAAAACCCTAGTAATCTACCCACTGGCCCCAAAAAGTGCATAAAAATTTTACACAAAAAAAGCAAATGCTCGCATAGTGTGCTTAAGTTATGGTTGTACCAACGGCGAGAAATCACCGAAATGAACAGAACTATAGTCATGGCCATTAACATTTAAATGTTATCTGTAGACATGCACATGAGCCATTAATACAAACAATTAATATATGCTTTCCGATTGTGTGATACAATATAAAATAACACCATACTGAAGCAAGAATAAGTGGTAAAGCAGAATTAGGGCAAATTTCTTAAACCAAACTAAAAAAATACTTATCTAATCTAACTGGACCCTTACGAAGTTGATATTTGTTTTACAACAATCCTTGTAAAACTTAAATCTAAGTTAGGTTTAAGTTAACGAACGGTATTAGTGGGCTTAATGATACTTTTATATGATAATTTCTGCAATCCCATCACTGTTACACCACAAATCATATATGATAAATTATATAATGATTGGGAACTCTGAAAAATAAATGAGGAATTAGTAAAGATGATGGAATGACACCTTTGTGCAGAAATCAAGACATACATGTGAATATGCCTGTATAGAATTTTGCCATGCTCATAAGTTTTGAGTCTAAACTCCAAACTGTTCACATCATGCTATAATAAAGTCCACTCAATCTCCTGTTATTTTAGGTAGGTTTAAACTTGTGGTTGCAGCATGTTCAGATTTCATTTTTAAAAAATGTCAAATATTTAATCTACTAAAGTTTTTGTTTTAAAGTTATAGAAACTGCATACATGGAACTAAATGTGATAATTAAGTATGAGAGCATCTTCTGTAGGCTTCAAAAGAGTTTCCTGCAATTATCAAACTGGGATTTCTTAATGGTTCTACAGGGGATTTATAGACATGTTTTGTTTTTGAAATGATAAACTATTATAAAACGGACAGTAAATGCTTTCACAGATCTGTATTATTTTAATAATATTTACCTCAACAATTTTTCCTAAAATCTGCCTGAATCTCATTTGAAGTGCATCAGCCTTCTTCTTCAGCAAACTGTGACCCTTCTGGGCACCCTTTAATCTCGCTTTCATTATCATCTGTGCTCTACACATTAAAAAACGAAAATAAATAAATGAGAAAAATCCATACATTAGAATTATTTTCAGTTTCAATAATTTCAAGAAAAGTGTAACTTTGAACCAAACCCAACTGTGCTTTGCATATTGTATAGTGTACAGTAAATTTAATTAAATATGGTATACCCCAAACTGGCTTCATATAATAACAAGAACACCTCTTAAATAAGACACACATTTGTTTGTCAACTAAATACTTACCCTCTTGAAGGAAATATCGGTAGCCTGTCCCTAGACGACGTCATTTTTAGTAGGTTAACTCCTCCAAGTCAGCTGACTTCTTTCATAATTTTCGGTTGTTTCCGGCGCCTTCCGTCACTGATCGGGCTTTGCCCGGCGTGCTGGAAGTACAGCTTATTGTACATTTGAATGAAATACGAAATGAGCACAAAATTTGATAGGCCTATTGTTGTTGGTGAGAAGTTAAATCATAATTTCCCCCAAGTGAACTGGTACACAGAAGTGTGAAAAAATATAAAGAATCAAAATACTGTGCTTTTCTGCATGCGGCCTTCTCATACGGCATTAAAGAATGAAACAGTGCTTCTTCTGCATGTTGCTTGCTATTCTTGATCAAAAATATTGTTTTATTATTTTTAAATTGAATTGTGTAGAAACCTATGACACGAATTTGTTTATTTTATCATTTTTTGTACTATTCCAAATATTATGAGTAAATTACCTTAAAGGTTCAGGATTTTCCGTACTTATGCCCTTCTTGCATGTGAAAAAAAATTGCTGCAACTTACGTAAAATGCATGCAGGCAATTGCTATTTATAATTACCATTTATTTTTATAAAGACATTAGAGCAAGCTTAAGTAGGTGTTTGAACATGTTACTGCCCTGCATTTACTTTTTTTTTTTAACATAGTAATTTATATAAGTACTAACATTACAAAAAATGTAGATGTCTATTGATTCCAACCCTTGTAATTTTTTTCCACAGTATATCCCAATACCTCAAACAAAAGTACAAAATAATCTATTGTTCTTAAATTCTATAAACCCTCTTCTGTGGTCTATCAGTAGTTATCTACTTAAAACTCATGCACAACGGGTCAAAAGGACTTTGATTTGTTTCAGCCAAACTACTTCTGCCATCAATTCCATCTTACAAACTATCTTACTGCTCTTTCCATCCTTAATCCTATATTATTTATCTCTTCTCAATTTCCCTTGACTTCTGCTAAGAATTTTCTGAGTCTTGATTTGCCTACATCCTTTTCTGTACTCTATTCCTCCTTAAACATCCCCCCCCCCCCCAAATCAGATTATTTTGCCACTTGTTAGTTACTTCACACTCAAATATTGTGTCTTCACTTTCTCCACAAATAGGACAAATCCCCCACTGCCCCTTAAATCCTATACTCCTAAGCAAAGCCATGCAATCTCTTCTCCTTCATTTTTCACACACATCTCTACATACAGTTCTCTCCAAAAACCCAACATCTTTACCTATAAAACTTTTAACATACTTTTCTCCTTAATCTGCTAGTGTAACAATTGTCTATCTATATTCGTCAATATCTTTCTCTCCCAAAACCTCTTCATAAAATTGCCACTTCCTGCCCACAAATCTCCTAAGTCATTTCTGATTAAATCATCCCTGATATTTTAAACAAATTCTCAATATATGAATATCTGGTAACTGTAAAATCTGAAAAACTTTCATTGATGGCGAGGTCGTTAAGGTGTGGACTCATAAGCTGGAGGTCTGGGGTTCGAATCCCGCCAGGACCGACCTCCCTGACTGAGGTTTTTCCATGTTTTCCTCATGGCAAATGCCAGGGAGGTACCCTAAACTTAGGCCTGGAATGTTTCCTTCCTTAAAAAATTCCTTTCCCAATATATCATTTCATTCCATGCATCACCAGTGTCCACAGCCTGTGATGCCTCAGTAGTAAAAAGGGGCATTAACACCATTTAAAAAATCTGGAATATATAATTCAGCATTCTTTTTATTATTAATGCCCTCACTCTCCAATTTTACCTAACTCCAATAACTCCCTATATTAGCATTGTGCAGGGCACCTAACATCTACTTATGGTTTCTTTTTTAAGTATTTTGCTGTAAATAATCATTGTATTTTAATTATTATTCAAAGGTACCAGCTGTAAGCCCAATTGCAATCAATAAATACATACATGCATATATAACTTCAGTCTTATTCTGATTCTAACTTAAGTCTCAAACCCTGCAGTATCTTTCAATTGCCTGTAAACAATCATTTCAATAATCAAAAAGATCCAACTTACAAATTATCTGTACATAACAAACCCTCAATTTCCACATCATTAATCACTGGTAGGTGAATATTTGCATATAATTTAAAAAACCATAAATAAAAAAATTAAACAAAACAGGGCTTAATTTACATCCTTGTCTGAGATTCCTCTCTTGGTTTACTTCTCTTACCTCCTGTTGATATAAATTATCCAAAATCTCAATAATTTCATTACTTAAGCCTTTCGTCCTTAGTTTATACCATAGTGCACTTCTTATAACCCTCTTATATGCTCCTCCAGATCAACAAACAAAGCATATAATCTACTATATTTTCTTCCTACTGCATTTATCTATCAACATTTGACAATTAAAACATTATTTACAATTCTCCTCCCCTACCTAAAACCAGTCTGTAAAGATGATAATCTGATACTATCCTCTGACCAGCTCTGAAATTCTTTCAGCCAATAGAGCACTTTATCACTAAAATTATTTTTGGAATAGTTTTAGTGATAATTTAGATAATTTTGGCTTGGAATACTTAAAAATATTATTTCTGACTAAAAAAACTAGAAACATTTAGTTGAAAAGCCAAAGCAAAAAAATTAAAAATTAATTTTATCTTTAATTTGTCATAACAAGCTGCTTCATTCATAAAGCTGATAGTTCAGTGTTAATATTCTTGAATTACACAGAAAATATGGGAATTGAAATTTTATTGAAATACTAAGACAAAAATACAATAGGTCTACACCCCTTTGGTGCTAGCTATTCTTCAGTGACCCTCACAGTACATTTTTTTAAACTACATCCATTTTAACTACTGATGGACACTAATGATGCATAAGATGAAATGATAAACCGAGAAAGATTTTTTTTAACAAAGTGTTCCAGGCTTAAGTTTAGGGTATCTTCCCAGCACTTGCAATTTAAGAGGATTTGAGAAAACCTGGAAAAAACCTCATTCAGGAAGGACCGTCCTAGTGGGGATCGAAGCCCAGACCTGCTCACAAGTTCATGCCTTAACGACCTTGGCCACACATGGCTGTACAGTACAATTTATATTATAATAATTTCCTAAACTAAATTTTTAAATTAAGCCTTTAATTATTATATCAATTCTTATACTATTACAACTAGTAATAAATTAAGTAAATTAACTCATATCTAACCTCTCTAATCCTTGCTACCATCTGCACATTTTTTATTCTCCAAACTACCTGTAAAATCCTCCCTTCATCCAATTTTTTCAAATTTTTACATGCCAAGTCCCATGAATAATTCCATTTTCCCTAAAAATTTACTCCTTGTTATACTCTAATAACTAAAGCAGGCTAGTGCGTCATTAAATATTTCTACAGTAAGGTTATGTAAATTATGGGCCAGCCAAGCACAGCTGCATACCTGGGGAGTCCAGTCATCTCGGCCATATAATGCATGAGCATTAGCAGGTAGCAAATTGTCATTTGTTTGAGAAAAGTTTTGTTAGCAATGGTGGTGCATTTGTGTGTTAATTGGTGCTTCCAATATGTGTAAATTGTTCTTTGTTAGTTAGGCCACTACATAAATGTAATCTTGAATAATAGGTTTTTATGTATGATATCAGGGAAATGTAAGACAATTTGCAAG
Source organism: Metallyticus violacea (assembly GCA_030762175.1). Classification (NCBI taxonomy): domain Eukaryota; kingdom Metazoa; phylum Arthropoda; class Insecta; order Mantodea; family Metallyticidae; genus Metallyticus; species Metallyticus violacea. The sequence goes on from CM060844.1 coordinate 21,153,288, forward strand.
AAAATATTATGGCAATCCTGTTCCAGATAGAGAAATGGTTCACCAACTTGTTAAAAAGTTACAGACAAAATCTCTCAATGGTAATAAACATGTTCCAAACCTCTATGTTCTTACAGAAGAAAAATGAGATAAAATATAGGCATTTCCTATGCATATGCTGCTGAGGAGCATCATTTCCAATATCTCTTATAGTATAACACAAATTAGTTAGTAATCAGTTTAATATGCAGCATAATTTTATGCTTTCAGTAAATATAGAAATACCAAAATAAAAATGCTAACTTTATGTGTGCTCCTTTTTCTGGTTTTGGCAGTTGTACTTCATCATTATTCAGCTATACTCAGGCAGCCCTTAACTCAAATAACCTCACTGTACTATTGGCTTGGAAGTTAAAATAGTCTTAGGACATCTATTCCAAATCCAGTTCAGATACTTGTTTACATTTTCAGTTTTCCCATATAAACATTTTTTCACAAGTTCTAGATTCTCTACAAAATGGCCAGTTGTTTTATGCAGGAAAATTTCATGATCAAATGGGTTCCAAAAATAAATAGAAGTATTTTGGTACTTTAAACTTTAAAGGCCTAACAGAAATGTTTAAGGCTTAATATGAAAAAAAAAAATAAAAAGCAGTCTTTTTTTATGATGAGCCTTAAACATTTTCTGTTTAGTGCTATTGCTTTCATTTACTCAAGATGGTGAAATGAGATCAGCCATTTTAGATTTTGCTTCTTCAGGCAGTTTGCACCAGCTTCCTCAATATCTTATGTTTAAGACTTCTGATCAATTAATGATCAAATAATAACAATATTGATATGCCAATTTTTTATTTTCTGATTTAATACTTATTATAATTCAACAATATTATCACCAAATATTTTATTTACTGTTCAAATGGTATCAAAGAGCTTGGAACTTTAATTTCAGTACATAAAAAGAGTATAACAATTACACTCTGTGTTAACATTTTTTCTATTTTTAGGAAATAAATGATACAAATTAATGATCACAACTGGTAAAATGTTAACATTCATTCACTTGGTCTGCTTTAAAACAATACAGCAAATCAAATGCTTGATAAGCAGATATGCAAATACAGGAATTACATGGCTCAGAAGCCTTCCTAATAGCCTTTACATAAAATATACTGGATTTTAGATATATATAGTTTACATAATAATAAAGTATAATATTAGTGTATGTTATACCTCATTGAACGAGTAAACATTTAAGAAACATGCGAAATGAATTTCATTATCTTTACAAATGCAATAATTGCATAAATGAATTTCATATACTATTTTTATATACAGAATTACAAAACTATTTTAAAAAAAAATCACTGTATTAATGGAGACAATTTATTTCATTTGTTTGTTGTTATTGTTGATATTGAAGATAGATTTACAGCAAGAAACTTTAGCCTAAGCTGTCATTAATATTAAGAAAATGTTATAACTTATCAGAAGGTATACATCAGATTCATTAACAGGATGAACAATTCAGAATGTTTGCAGAATACATAAATTGTTTTCTTAATGTTATTGTAACATATTAGTTGATGAGAGCACTGTAGCAATAAAAAACAATTTAATAACATAATTGTTACTATGATCATTTTATCAACTGCCATAATGTAGCATTTTATTCATTATTTTGACCAAAAAATACTTTTTATAATTCTGATATACAAAAAAAAGTATTCACAAATATGAATATAATCAGCACTTGCTGACTTAAGGTAATTTTCCAAAACAACAAAGTTTGAGTAACTAAGATCACAAATGTTACATTACAAGTAAGGAACAGATTTTAAGGTGCAGTACCCTTACAAATATTTGAGATTTTTATTTTAGAACATGAAATGAAGTGAAATAAATTTTGTTGCAGCTTTTCATGAGATTAGCATATTTATCCCCTTTCCATCCCTCCTTTTTTGAACCTTCTTTATGCTTTGTTATAAAATTGAGCCAAAATACAAACTATTTTCACTCTTCTTGAGTGGTTATGTAAATTCCTGTAGTCTTCATTTTTTACACTAACTCCATTCACTTACACAAAAGAAACACACACAGAAAACTACATAAAAAATGAGAGTTATAGCCCCATTCCACATAAATATGCAATTTTTCACAGTTTGGCACATAGATTGATGAATATTCCACTCACAGAAGCAGAGTACAAAATAGAATACAAACAAGCAGACAAGATAGACAGCTATAATCAATGGTTTCAACAAAGACACAGTGATAAAAATTATCAATAAATCTAAAAGACAAAAAGGGATAAGGGTTTCCACACTGAAAAACAAAAGAAGAATACAAATTCAAAAGTTTTACCTACCATCCAATTTACCATAACAAGTTCAAGAAAATCTTCAAAGAACATGGAATAATTTTAGCCCCAAAGAACAGATACAACATCAAGAATTTATTAGGTTGCACAGTAAAAGATTCCATACCACCAGAACAGAAATCAGGAATTTACGAAATAAAATGTTCAGATTGTGAACAGAGCTACATAGGCAAAACAAAAAGAAATTTGGAAATTTGGAGGAAAGAACATTTTAGGAATATTCGGTTTAAACAGGTGGATAAATCAGCAGTAGTAGCTCACTTTTGAACCAAAAACCATGAAATAAAACTGGGAATAAAACTGCTGAAACATCTTCACAGCCCATTGGAGTTATCCACTTGGGAAAAAATTTTCATATTAAAAAATACAGAAAACCTAATGAATTTCAAGTTTCCTCCTAAGGATGAACTCAGCAACTTCCTACTTCAACCAAAAGAGGCCATGCCACAGGAACATCCGTTTGTCCAGCCATAGTTTCGAGTAATGGCAGTTCAGTGAGCAACTGAAGATGGGAGAGATTCTCCCGAAATCTTGTAGTCTTGTTTTATAGAGCAAAATAAGAGCTAAAATTGTTTTAAGAGACAGTTCATTGAAACAGACGATCTAATTTTGACATGCCATCTGCTATATAAATATTGTGATCGATGAGAAGCATCAAAGAGTCAGAATAAACCAGCATATTCAATATGGCAAGCATGCAAATAATGTTGAGCTCCACAAATTGCAACTTAAGCAAACTACCATCACTTTAAGATCTGGGGAGGAAGAAAAAAAAAAAAAGCAGTCATCCAATCAGTTCTCTGCAAATCTTACCATGGCACAGTTCAATCAGGAATTCCAATATATAAAGTCAACAATCCTGAATTCATATCATTCCTCAAAAAAGATACCAAGGTCAGTATTAAGTGAGAGCACCCTGAGCCAATTCATGAGAATGTTTTTGAGAAAATAAAAAGAGGTAGTAGGCAAGCATGAAGTGGGATTCATGTTACATGAAACTATTGATATGCTGCAAAGATATAATATATTGAATGTGCTAGTGTTTCCATTGTTTGGTGAAAGGGTGAAACCCATGCTCTTTGAGATGTACCAACTCAAAAGGACAAATGCCTACACACCCATTCAATGATTTATGCTTGAAGCTGTTGTCAGAGAGCATAGAATATGAAAAAGTGTCAGCTTGTGGTGACTGATCAAGTTTGCTACATGCTTTCGGCTCTGAATTAAGACTCCTCCTACCACAACCCCCTATCGTAACCAGGTGGGCTACTTGGATAAGCTCCAGAGTTTTTCTGTTCGAAAAAATCAAAAGCTTCATATGTGCCCTAGAATCAATGTATGTGACAGCCATCAAACATACCTGAAATTTCTTGCCAACAAAGACCTAGAGTTGGACCTTTTTGCAGTAAATGGCTACAGGTATATGCTTGATATGATTCAAAGTTTAGAAGATGAAGGTATGAAGGAACAGTGGAAAAAATGTGCCATAATATGCAAATATGCCAAATTAAAACTTACACTCATTTTAGAAACAAACTGATTGTGGAAACCTTTGCAACTTTCACTGAATTCCCTTTCCATGTGTTTACAAATTATACTCCATTGGTTTCAGAGATGTTGAGTGAAGTCGTTTCCATATATAAGGATCTCTCCCAGCTCAAAATGCCAGTGAATTATATTCGAAAACAGAAATGTTGTGCCTAATGCAGTGTTGGTTGAAACCAGTAAATGCCACATTTACTGCCTAAATATCAGTTACTTTATGTTATTTGCTACAGTATTGAATAAAGAATGTCACTAGTTTAGATCTGGATCAAAGGCACTTTATCAGCACCTTTTACAACTTATTTTTATAAATTTTCTGAAACTATCTTTCTCCTTTCCAATCATAATTTTGCACCTTAAAAACCTGTTCTCTGGTCATAAAAGAGTGGTTATTTTTCAGAAACATTTCAGATATGAAATAATAATGGTATTTACTTTCCCAAAAAGAATTAATATGCTGCTCTGATCCAATCTTTAAGACTCAAACTGTTATTGAGGTCTTTAAAAAAAAAAAAAAAAAAAAAAAAAAAAAATTTGGGTTATGGTAATTACCTTGGGAAAGAAGCATGTTTAACATTTAACAAAAGACAATATCAAACTTCATTCAAATGTTATAAAAAGAGTAATGCGAATCTCTGAAAAATCTTCTGAAAACATTTCGAAGATAAAGGTTCTATACTTTATTTGCATTTTTTAAAATCACAGTTTGGATATTTTTTATTTTCTGTTATCTGCTATTAAGTTCATTGCTACTTCTAAGAAACTGTATAAAATATCTTTTATGAGCATTTGTTTTATATAAAATATGGAAAAGTAAAATCAATCTCAAATTTCCATAAATTTTAATGCTTAAAAGCATAACCACCATTGCAGCTATTTATGCACCAGTTACAAAATATATATGCCTTCGAGCATCAAATATTCTGTTAAACGTTTATGAGTTAATATACATTTATTTGCTATTTATCTTACTAAAATATAAAAACATTTGATATGCAATATGCATATCAGCTGAATTTAATACCCTGATACTCCTCGTGACCTTATTTTACACAAAGTGGTCCAATTAAAAAAAAATTCATTTTTAGTAATTACATTTCCATACAATGAGTTGTCATTCTTTATTTTACTGTATACAGTTGGTCCCAATGTTGAATATTTATTTTGTTTATGTAACACCTCAAGTCATTAGTGTTCCATTCAATTCAGGGCATGAAACAGCTGAAATTTTTCAACAAGGAAGCCATACTTATTTGTTTTGTACCCTCAATTACAATGATGAGTTCAGCAAAAACCTCTAGAAGCACAAGCCCAGAAATGGAAGAAGAAAATATTTTATTTGCTAATAAGTAGTGTGTGTGAAAATACTATACAAACATTGTAAATTATAAAATATTCAACCCACTCCAAAATGCTTGTTTCTAAGAAAGTCAATTCTTTAAGGCAATAAGCTACTACATCTTGTGGCTCCATTTAGAATTACTTTAACTATAAAATATAATTTTTTTTATTTTACTATAATCTTGCAATAAGAAAATTATTGCAGGAATTTTAAAAATCAAGCTTAAGGCAAGCCTTTGTTGAAACTGTAATAAATTAAATGTTTAAACTGTTTATTTTATGATTTTATAAGTTTAAGATTTACATCAATATAAAGTATAACAAAAATTGTTGATTGCAACTTCATTAGGTTTTCATGTTTGTGTGTTTATGTAAGTGAGTGAGTTTAATATTATTTAACCTTTGCAGTCATAACCAATGATGAATGACAAAAATTAAATAACATTTGCCATACCAACATTTTGATACCCAGAAATGTAGTATGTACTAATTTTATTTCCTCTTTTACTGCTCATTCTTATAGTGAATTAAAGACAGCACAAATGACCTAAATGCTAAAGGTACCTGATATCCATCCCAAAGCCTTAGGAACAACTTGAATAAAAACTTCAGCATGCAGCATGAGAGGCAAGTATGTAGGTTACCACTACATATCACAGTGGCTAGGCTTAATGTTCTTGAAAATTTTTTCAGCAAATATAAATGTTTCGCATGAAGCAGTTTTTATTCCAATTAAGTCATCTGTACGCACGCACACATGCGCGCGCGCACACACACACACACACACAACTTTACTTTCGTAATAAAAAAATATTTAAAATACAAAAATTTAAGCATTCAAATACACCCTGCCTACAGAAACACTATGTGATTACAAACTGCTATAATTTTTAAACCACATATATTACAAAATTATACCCATGACATTAGAAAAAACAGCTTAAAGAATTCCTGTTATGAATATTCCAGAATGTGTGATAGCTGATGAAAACAACAGATGGCACCATCAGGAAAAAATACTGCTATTTGCTGCTCTTTCAGTTGTAATTTGTTGTATTGAAGCAAATTGTGTGAATGTTTATATTTAAATTCAGTTTGAATTCTGCAGTAATTAGCAAATTTCACCCTTACAAACTGCAATTAATGCATAAGTTGAAATCTGATGTCCCTCAAAACGATTTGCTTTCTGTGAACAATGCCATACAAACCATCACAGTGCGGAGAACACATTTTATGTCTGTGAGATAAACACTAAAAATTTTTAGTTTCTCTTTCTAAAGTCACTAGTTTCATATATAAATGACTACAGAGGTACAGTGTATATGTTTATAGACATGGAGTGCTTCTGTGGACACCCTGTATTTTTCATTATACAGAACTGCTTAAATATTCCAAATATACAGAAGGTTTATTTTTACAAATTAATAGCAATTTAATGAAAATTTGTAGGTAATACATATTGTAGGCATTTCAGAATAATCCATTCATATTTTTAAATTTTAGCATAGGCTTGCCTAAAGTATACATTAGCAAACTACTCCAGGTTTAATATTCTGGCTCTGCAACATTTTGTAACACATAAAATTGAGTTCGATATCAATATTAATTCAATTAGAAATCTAACACAGTGAAACACACATTAATAATCTCTTCTGAGTCAAACTATTTAGAACACTCTTTATGGTTTCATTTACTGGAGATTTATTTAGAACATGTTTCGTAGACCCTCATCTACTAAATGACTCTGGATCATCTGTACCCTGATATCTATTAACCCAATTTCCCTTACAGCACTACCATGAGTCATCTATGGTTAGTTCACACAGTTAAAAGGATTACTTATTAGTTCCTGTCCCTCTATCTCTGAAGGGAAATCTATAACTGTAATGAGATGAACTGAGTAATGTTCTTACAGGAATACATGAATTGTTCAAATGCTTTTGTCCTATTTTGTTAAATAAATTACTGTTTTGATAGAACACACACTGTGTGTAGAATTTTAAAAATGACCTTATCTTTACATTAATGTAACAAAATTTAAAGTAGTTTTTTCAATTGTTCTTACCATTCAAAGAACTTTTGGTCAACAATTGAAGAAAAACATGTTATGACTGTTCAATATGATAATAAGAATATTTGGTCCCAAGGGCTTTTATTGTGATCAAACAAAAAACCTTATCTAAACTCACTTATCCTTGAAAACTGATATTTTTTTCAATAACAAAAATAAGAATCACTAGAAAAGTTCTAAGATATGACAATCTGGCAACAGTTGCATCATAAATTAAAAACCCCTTCTTTGCATGCTAGCAGGATATAACTTCAGCCAGAAACATTCAGAGGAGTGATTTTATATAAATTTAAATGAGAGTTAATCAAAATCACAGCCATTTTAGTATTTTATATGGGCATTTGGAGATCTTTCCCCTTCATGCTGGTTTGCTAAGAGGACAACACCCTTCTTAAAATTAAAATGCCTACTGTACAAAACTAATCTATCAAAGCATTGAGATGGTTCTAGAGATTAGTGTTAAACAAAAGGGTTTTAATCCATTTGCCTGTTCCAAGGCTCATGCTACAGGGGATGCAAAAATAGTTGGCACATTGTAATATCAATTAAAAATTCTACGTTTTGTTAGGTTTCATTAACATTTTGCACCAATGTGGACTATTTAATGCCTGCTGAGGTCCTGTTGTAACAATGTCTCCAGTTGTTAGTTTCTCAGTTAGCATTTTGCTATGGCCAAACATGAACCATTTATCTGTTGTTTAAAGCAGTTCTCCTTTACCCTGAATTAAAAATTGTTACAACTCAAAGAAGTTTTAGGACAATATTCCACATGCTTGGGCACCATCAAGAAACAAATCCTCCAATTGTATAGAAAATTAGAAGAGGGCAGTTTGTTGGAAGGGAAATGACCTCAGACAACACCTGTTTGCTCTCCTGAAAACATCTCAGCGCTACAGGTTGCCATACAACAAAGTCTAAACAAGTCAACCTGGCAATCAGCAAGGGAAATGGGAGATATCATGCAGTTAAGTACAGAGCATTTTACACAGTTGTCTCAAGCTCTTCCCTTACAAAATGAAAGTGTTACACAAGCTGACTGAACAGAACAAACAGAGAAGACCGGAATATGTGTTATGGGCAGAAGAAAAAGATTTAACAATGGTGCTCTCCGGCGAAGTTTATTTTCACCTAAATGGAACAGTAAACAAACAAAATGTCCAATTTTGGGGCAGAACTTTACTTAACATTGTTTCTTGAGAGAACTTCGGTAATTGTTGCAGCCAACCTACAGTCCAGGAAATTTATCTGAGTGTTAAGTGGGAGAATGTCTGCTTCCTGAATGCAATGATGCATTAATATGCTGGAGGTAATTTGTTCTGTTTGTATACATTTATGAATATTGTATGTAGCCAAACTTTTTTTTTTTGAATGATTTATTTACGGACACTCTTTAACAGCTCAGGTCATCAGCGTCCCATTCAACTCAGGGCGTGAAACGGCTGACAAATTTTGCTCAGAGACCTCTCTTTCAGGTTTGAAGTTCTTTTTCGTGCCGTAAATATACGACACGGGACCCACGGCTTTACTTCCCTTCCAAAGGAAGTCATACTTAGAATTTTACGCCCCGAAAAAATCAATCGGTCCTGGCCGGGTTCGAACCCGCGATCTTGGATTTAGGAGGCAAGTATGGTAACCACTACACCACCAGGACCGACGTAGCCAAACCTGAGTCTTCAGGAAATTCCAATGGATAGTCACTAATGAGCCATAAACTAAGGTACGTATGGTGGTTAGTGAATTGAAAATTGTTAACTGTTTATGTACAGATATTATTGGTAAATAACTAAAAATTAAAAATATGCTGGACAGCATTTTGGAAGAAAAATGAAATGGTGATATATTCTACCTGAAAACTTTTCTAGGCGATCCTTGTTCTCTTTAGGAAGAGCAGCAGTTCACTGATAAGCTTCTTATTTTTAGCCACAGCTATCTCCAAATAAATCCTTTAATCTTTGATTACAGTTATTGAAACACTAATTGCTTATTACAGCTTTTGGAAAACTTGGAACCACCAGGTTACCTTTACCTCAACCTCTGTATTACCACATGTACACTGGTTACAAATGAAATACTGGCAGAGCAAAATGTGTTTCACCTGGACTCTCATTACTATTGGCTACTCCAACAATAGAGACTCCTATTACATCATTGTTAAATTTCATTTCAAAAGTGCTTGGGGAAAATCTAAAACCTTCCATTCGCTTGGTAATGCTCATAACAGTAGATTGAAATCATTGCAGCTTGCTAACAAGCATTTCATACTATGACCATTACTAAGTGTGGAAGACACTGTGCATATAATTATATTGTGGGGGGGAGCTCATAGCAAAGAACCTAGAAGTTCATAATCAGCTGGTGTTGAATGCAAAATTGGTTTGTGATGCTATCACTGTTCAGCAGCTAGTTTTACCTCCATAATAGTACTGCTGTTGCCAACAGTATACAAAGTACTACTTTTCATTTAAGTTATGCAAATTATATTAGTAATTTAAACCAAACTATGGTTAGTGCAAAGGGATGAAAATCATTAATCAACTGAACTTTTGTGTGTGAAATGTGGCTGAATGGTATATTCACTTTACAGTAACAACACCTGTTTGATTTTTGAGATTTGCAATTTGAACTGGCAGCTGTTACTATATCCATGTATATCTATGAGCACAAATTTCAATAAGGTTTCAACAAGATTGACGACCCTTTCCTGTATGCACATGCTACAGAGGTAAAAATATCTTAAGGATATAATAACATTCCTTTTACTGTCACATATCATTAAAAACAGGAGTGCACTTTTCAATTATTCGTCAAACCACTTGGGCTATACTGAAATAATTAAGTAACTAAGCCCACTGTTGTACATTCAATCCAATCAATTTAGAAACAGTGAACATTTGTTATAAAAACTAAACATCTCATTTGAATTAATAGCCTTTCATATGAATAATCCTGCAAACTCACACATTATTTTCATCATTCAGTTCAAGTTTATTTAAACTAATACAGTATAGAGCAAGATCTAAAATAACATAACTCATATAAGTTTGTTTATACAGTAAAGCAATTTCTGCTACTCTTGACATAATGATGTTACCTTTTATCAATTTATATTTTTTATTATATTTGTAAGAGAGATTAGATAAAGTAAAACACATTCCTGTTGGCTAACTGGTCAAAGTCAGAAAAAAATGGTTAATGTACATAGCTGAGAATGCTTCACTTCCAAATTATTGTCTTTGGATTCTTGGTTTTCATTTTGTACAATGCGTGTTTTTATGCCAATGCAATATAAATGTTAGCATATTATGAAACAAAATTGTCTATGTTAGGAAAGTAGTTATTTGAACAGATGAAATTGGCAGACAGTTTAGACCGAGCTTTTGCAATTCTTATATAAATATTAAAATATGATCTGCTGCCATAGATGATGAAATAAAAACTATGAAACAAAGTTAAAATACATAAAAAATTACTTATGAGTATACCACAACTTTAAGAAATCAAAGTACAATATGTTCAGTATGCAATTATTTGCGAGCACAATATAGAAAAGTTTTTGTCTTTCAGTATTTCATTATGGCAGGTTATAGTACAATTTTTAACAAGTGTACAGGTTTCGTTTTAATATGTTGCTGTAATATCAAAAAGCAAATATTAAGGAAAGTGAAAACCTATAACAGGAGGCCCAAGAAATACCTGACCTCCACCTTTAAATAAAACTGGGCATTGCACCTGTTATGCCAACTTATTTAGCAGGGGACTTCTGAACATCTGTGCTTGAATATTCACTAGTATACAACAGGCATAAAAATGGACAGAGCTCAATTTTTCACATTTGCCACTGATCCTGTTACATGCTACTTTTTCACCAAATCTTGTATACTGCTTTTTGCAGGAACACTAACACCAGGAATTTTGGGTGCAAAATTCTCGTGCAATTTCTTAATGGAATCAGTACATATGTATTACTTCACTATTGCAATTCTTTGTTGTAGAGAATTCACCTCACACAACATGGCTTACAGCACAAACTGCTTCCTCATACTGACAAGATATATATACTGAAACAGCTACCATCAATGGGTTGTAATAACATAATTTTATTTTCCTTTCCCCTTTCAATATTCCTTCATTATCTGACTTGCTGTGATTGGGCCTGTTTTTCATGGGCCATCCAATGTTATTCAATAAACAAATTAATTTGTTAACAATTAAAATGTGATGCAAACATTTTGGAAATTGTTAGCACCCTTTTCTTGTAGTACTTGCAGCCTGCTGCATATTGCCATTATTAAACTCAACATGAAATAATGGTTAACTTAAAAAAGATGGAAGAGTGTGAGGTACTACATAATATAAAACTGAATAATTCCCAAAGATGCTAGATCATGAAACCTATATACGAAAAAACTTATGCTATTATTTTTCAGATAAAATGAGCAAAGCTACAATAAAATTTCCTTTATATAACCATTTTGCAATGTAGATGAAAACTGGCATGTGACTCAATGTTACTGCCAGCAGGTTTTCAATCGCTGTTCCTCCCCCCCCCTCTCCCAGCAATGAACAATATCTGGAATTTCTTCTTTTCAATTAAACACAGAAATTATTGAGTTCTACCTATGATAGTCCTAATGGTTGTCCAAATTGATATACTATATTTACTTGCAAATCCACCCCATCACTTATTAGACTCAATTGTCTATAGCTTTGTAAGTACAATTCATTTAAGAGCAAGATGTGTTAACTGACAGGCTTGATTTGGTTCCTACTGTTCCATTTTGGAACGTGGGATCTCTTATTTGGGAGGTTACTACAATAAGGGGAATTTATTTGAATCTATTTTCAATTGGATCCTGTTAAGTGATAACTAAATCATTTGACACATTCATAGAGTTTTTCGCAAGTAAAATATCTTACAACACTAGTAATCTAAAGAAACATCTCATCTCAGTTCATAAAATTGTTTTTACTAAACACTAACCCTATGAGTAAGTATATTCAGATCTGTTTGATATATTAATACTCTCAAAATGTTAAAAGTAGAAATTTATATTTTATTTGATAAAAATGAGAAAGTATAAGTATTGAGACTAAAACATGTATAAATATTGAGTATGGATAAAATATGGTATTGACCCATTTCTAGTTATTAGGCAATTCTGCACTTTGATGAGAAAAATGAAAAAAAGAGGTCCTATTTGTGAATAAATACAGTAATAGTCACTTACTGAATAAGACACTGTGTTTGAGAAGTGTTTAGTACTTGGCATGTTTGGATACCTAAACTTCACTGTAAATTTTCACATTTCAGTACACTAAAAGAAAATGTTGCACTTTATCAATGCATTAACACCAGTCAACAAAGATGTCTTATAACCGAGCATTGCAATGACCCACATCAATTTAGAGCTTCAAGAAAGAAAACATTGTAGAGCAGAGAATGTACAGAGAAGCTTCCACATTTGCAAATCACAAGTAAAACTTTTAAACCTACCTAGAATAAAAGTGAAGAGTGAATATTAACTTATTAGAAGATGATGTGAATATGTTTTAAATTAATAACCCATTCACCATCCTTAAAAAGGAGTGTCAAGCTTTGTAGCTGAAATCAGCCTGGAGATAATGGTGGCTTAATGTGTTGACATCATGGTTATACCTATGGCAAGAAATGCACTAGATGTCTGGAATATCAGGAAAGTAAGTTGGGGGTTAGTTCCTGTTAGATAAAATTGGAGTCAGTTGATTTAAGAATGGATTAGGAAATTTCTGTATGAGCACTCTGAACAGGGGATATTTGTAGTAAGTGAGAGGAAGATTGGAAGATGTGGGTAAGCAGAAGTTATTTTCCCAAGTTAGAGAGAAAAGATTGTTAAACTATTATAAAGAATTAAAAGCGATGCCAAATAAAGAAAAATGCACAAAACTGTGTAATAAAAATTAGAGGGAGGAAACTGTCTGGTTCCAATTAGTCGTATGGAAATTAAGAGATGAGAGGGGAAACATTTTGCATTTGTGGGAAAGGAGAAAGTGAAGAACTTGCATTGTTTAATTGTAAGGGGATGGATGAATGGAGAACACAGCTAATGTGAGAGAAATGGTTAAAAGGAAGCACAATGTCACACTAACATTTTTTTTTATTAATGAATAGCAATTATGAAATTTAGGAGTGTTTCTAGGAAAAAAGAACCAAAAATGGAAATGGTTAGTGGCAGATAGAAGAAATAGGTTAAGGTAATAAATCTCAATAAGCATTTACACAATATCTTCTGAGTTAAAATATTTAGAACACTTATGGTTTCACTTACGGTCCTGAGTAAATTTTACGTAAATGAAACCATAAAGAGTGTTCAAAATATTTCGACTCTGAAGAGATTATTAATGTGCATTTCACTATGTTCAATTCCAAATTGAATTAATATTGAAATTAACACAAATGTTGATGACTTTGGTAACAATTGATAGTAATATTCATGAGGACATTTCTAGCCTAGTGAAGAGTTGATTTTTTTTTTTTGGATAGTGTTTAATGCCCGTTTTTACTAATGGGGCACCACTGGCAATGGACATTAATGATACATGAGATGCAATGATAAATTGGGAAAGGATTTTTTTTAAAGGAAGAAAATGTTCGAGACCTAAGTTTAGGGTACTTCCCCGGAATTTGCCATTTGTGAGGACCGAGGAAAACCTGGAAAAAACTTCAGTCAGGAAGGAGGGTCCTGGCTGAATCAAACCCCAGACTTCCCGCTGATGAGTCTGCGCCTTAACATTGAAGAGCTGAGTATTGATAATATAACCAATGGAGTATTCAAACAAAAAATTAAAAGGATGCTAATTAATGGGTGAAACATATAATTAATTTACCTATGAAATGCATGAAAGGATTGATGAGAGGAGAGCTTGCGCTTTCCTCCTATTTAGTGGAAATGGTAAAATTATATAATGGTTGGCAACTTTGAAAAATTCCACTAAAAATTATGCACAGAGCTTTCCTGCTGGTGAAAAATGGAAGACATATACATTTGAACATGCTAGAGTGAAATTGTGCCATATTAATAATGCACTGATTAAGTCTAAGGGCCGGTGCTTGGGAATGCACAAATTCACTCTAGCATGTTCTGTTTTTACATCATGCTCTATCCATCCGTAAGTAATTCTTGGTAATGTTTAATAACTATATCTACCTATTTCTCTGACTCTAACCAATCACGATGCCCATTTGTATATTTAAAAAGATGTACATACATTTAACATCATACTTAGAAATTATGCCATGATTGTCTAAAGATGTAAGCATATTCAGACTTAACATAAAATATTAAAACTAAATTTCTGACAAAATTCCAGTTATATAAAATGTGAAAATAATCAACGTATAACAACTTGTAAGTAAATACCACAATTTAAAAGGAACTTAAAAATATTTACTTCTAAAGGTAAATATAGTTTCTAGCAATTAGAAATGGATCAACGTTGCTCTGATAACTACCAAGAAAGTAGTGATGCAGGTAACATTCAGTTACCTTTTAAGTAACTTAAAAAATTAATTTAAAAGCTATAAACTGTGTGTCCTACATCTACAGTAAAGTATTCAACTGGCAAAATCACTTATTAAAATGTAAATGCAATTCCAATTCTTATGCCAAAGAGTGGATTAGTTTCAAGATTTTTGAGCCACTAAAAGTTTAATCATATTCTCTTAAAACAAGTGCACAAAATAGCAGATATGTGACACAGAACAAAGCTTTCAATAAACATTTGGTTTTCAGTTCCAAGTATTTTAAACAAGGGAAGTTGATTAGTAAGCCAGTGGCATGGCTTCTACTGGTACCATTTTGACTTTGTGACCTTGATTTCAATCTGAGCCTTTGTTTGATTAATGACGAATGTTTTCCTGTTAGATCAGCATTTATATCTACTTTGACTTATCAGCATATTTTATTAATGTGAAATGCAGTAATGTACCAATTATTATTAATGTAATATGTTATGAGCTGTATTCTTATTAGAACAAAGATATTTTGGTTCATGTTCAGCAAGGTGCAGTTTGTAAGTTTCTGGCCTGACATATTCATTGTTGCAATGTTCATGCTGTCTGATGCACATTTCAGGACTGTAAATACTGCATTTTCTTTCTAGCCACACCACCAATATAAGTCAGATATGATGTGTAATACAGTACAATTTTCAAAATTGAATGCAGTTATTAAATATTTAATTACAAATTCACCCAGTGATGTTAAAAAACACCTTGATGCTACGTATGTGGGTCAGGCTGAAAGTATTGAGAATGGACAACAAGGACTTGTGACAAGCCAGTGCAGATTTTCCTACCTTTAGATTGAAGTTAGGTAGCAACATGTGTACACTTCAACAATATGTGATGCCAGCACAGCTGTTGTATATGCAAATGTTGCTGTGCCAGATGCTAAGATTGTTCTTAAGTGAGAGCATATTTTCTTGCTATTAATTTCTATGGCTTTAAAGTCAGTTTAGTGGAAAATGGCTTAAAAGATTGCATCGTGTATTTGGGGATCTTTCCAATTTACAATTCGCTATTTATTGATAGTTTGCAGATTTTAAAAGAGGAAGGAATTTACTTGAAAATGACTGTGCACGGTGGTTGGTTAAGGCAACAGGTGATGAAAGCAGAGTGATGTTGCGGGAAGATCATTGTTGCACATATCATCATATTCAAGAAGCCCTAAATATTGGATTGGCAGCAGTGGAAACAATCCTCAAAGAAGAAGTTCATGTTAGAAATTTCTGCAGTCATTGGATCCCAACCACCTCACAAGTGAGTAGAAAAAAAAAGCATGTGTACATTAGTACCAAGAAATGATAGAAAAATTTGATGGAGGAAGATCAAAAAACAAATTTTACATAATAGGTGACGAAAGCTGGATATACCAATATGATCCAGGAACTAAGCAATAGTCATTGATCTGGGTCTTCCCAGGAGAGGATTGCCCAACAAAAAAGATGCGAGAAAGAAGTGTTGGCAAGAAGATGAACTGTTCCTTCTACTCAGCTAGTAGTCTATTGTGGCAATTCCACTAGATGAATAAAAGACTGTTACTGCCAGATGGTACACCATAAAGTGCTTGACTCAAGTCTTCAATGGACTGAGAACATAGCATCCTAAGACTGGTCTGTGTGGAATCTTGTTGCAGCACCACAACATCTTTGCCCACACTGTACTAGAAACAACCCAATTTCTGCAGGAGTCAGGGGTCAAATATTTGTCCAATTCTCCCTACAGTTCAGATTTGGCCCCATATGACTTTTTTCTATTCCCCAAAATAAAAGAAAAAAAAACTTGTGGCCAATGATTTGAACCACATGAAGCCATAGTAACTGCAAATGAATAATGTATTTACACCTTACCAAAGAAGCATTCAGTTACAAAATGTTTGAATGGATAAAATGTTTATAGAATGCAATGGAGAATACCTTGAAAAGATGCAATGATCAGATCTAAATTTTTAAAATTGTATTGGATCCATTCTCAACTTTTAGTGACCCTCCTAAGGTGAAATTTTCCCTTCATATTCCACTTTGAAGAAGTGTTCAGTATTATTATTGTCTGGGAGAGAAAGCCTTGAAGATGAACCATATGAGGTAAGCCAGTGCATGTGGTGACACAAAGAAATAGCTGTCGGGTTGCAGCTTTCTAAGCCAATTTTTACATCCTGCATATGCATGAAACCAGTGCAAAACAGGTGCTCCAAATTCTTTCAGCAGTTCAAATGCAAGTGTGCATGGAATATTATTAAAAGTTTTAGAACTTTTGCCATGATAAGGAGAGAAGTGTTAGAATGCATCATCACAGGGGACGAAACTACGGTCCACTATTATGATCCTTTTTCAAAAATATATCAATGGAGTGACAGAAGAAGGATGAAGCTGCCTTTAGAAAGGACAATATTATTACACAGTTCATGAAAAAGATTATGGCAATATTTTTTTGGAACTGCAGAGAAATTCTGAAGATATACTTCAAAAAAAGGAACATAATGGTGACAGGTAAGTACAATGTTCAAAATTTTTTGAGAAATGAAGTAATATTCCAACAGAAGAGGTCAGAATAAGTTAATGAATTTAAGCACCAAGAAAAAAGGGTTGAGGAGGATCAATAAATAAGTAAAAGAAATAAATGAGCATTAAAGTATTAGAGATGACTAATTCTGTGAATGAATCCAATATCCCTAATAACTAGTGTTGTGGATTTTGGATCAATAAAAGAGACAGCAACTATAATAAGATAAAATATTAGTAGAGGAATTTATAATTAATTAATACAACAAAGTTTAAGGGTGATAGATTGATCGTATAATTCTGTATATCATATATTACTTTGCATTTATTGTATTGAGTATTGAATAAATTCATTCACTTATTCAATCTGATCTACCCCAGTTGCACAGTACCATCAAGGAAATAAGAATCAGAATACCGAGTCTAAAAAAACACTGTCTGCTGCAAGACGATGCATCAGTTCACATGGCTGCTCTGAGCATGTGGTTTGCAGGAGCTGGATCATCTACCATATAGCCCAGACCTTGTCTCCAGTGATTATTATGTTTTCAAAACCGAAATCTGATCTTCAAGGGCAAAGATTCACAAACACTAATGCAATGTGTTTTCCAGCATTTTGCAGATGAACTTCAGACTAATTTTACGGGGACTAAAATGCTAATCCAGAGATATGAGAAATATAGCATGGTCAGGCCAGAAACTTATGGACTGCATCTCATATCACTGAAAATCTCTTCCATTAAGACCATTGTAGGATTAAGATGACTGGCAAAAAGGGGTGCCAACACACCCTTTTTGGCCATGAGCCCCAATTGGAATCAGTACATGTACTGCCAAGACTGTGGAAACATGAATTGGGGATAAACATAAACTAAAGTGGCAAACCTATCATGGACAAATGCAAGCTAGGAAATTGGCCCTAGCAAAACTCTTTCCACATTTCTCATAAAATTGGATAAAAGAGGAATAAGGAAAGTAACTGTGTTAATTATGAACTTGGTCACTTCAGGAAATATCTATAAAAAGTGGGACTGTATAAAAATGAACCCACTTGCAGAATGTGTAAACACGATGAGAAATTACTTTACATATCCTGTTTGCGTGCCCAATTCTGGCAAGAAAAAGACTTAACGTCAACATTGGAACCAAAAACTGCAACTTATTCAAGGGATTGATTTTGAGAAACAATGAAGGCATCTCTTGCAATGAGGTAGCACAATAAAACTAATAAACTGCATATCCCTCCCCCTCTGACATCTACCTATGATTGAGTTGTATGTGGAGCCAATAAGAGTTGAGTATAACGTATTTGTTAAATTATTGAAGCTATTTACAGTGAACGTCTTGTACATTGATTGATACACTGTGGGTAATCTTTACATGTGGGTAATCTACATGTAAGTGAAATGTGTAAAGATTACCCACAGTGTAAGAGTTGAGTAGTTTGACTTAACCATACAATGATCTTAATTATATGATTAGCTTCACTGAACTAGTTCCAATTAGCATTTCAACCTCTTTCATTGTTTGTCATTTCAAAATGAACTTGGTAGAAGTCAGTGGCATGCATAACTCTTTGGAGATTTTATGCCCTAACATGGAAAATTGAAAACATAGGCTCTGGACACACTGTCTCTAATTACTTGTCTAAAGATAATACAGAAATGAAAATATTTAAGTTATTCATTTACAGTCTGAATAATGATTTCATCCCAACATTTTACTTACCAACTTCCCTAACTGTGTTGATCCATTTCTACTAACATTTCATAATAATAAAATAATATATGGCTATTCTTCTCTATAATAGACAGTCTAAGTACTCTATTACATTTCAGTTCCAAGGCAGAGTAAAAATCATACCAGATAAGTAAACTTTAGTAACTGTATATATAATATATATATAATCTATATCCTTTTGTTAATATATGTTCTGGTAATAAAAACCTATACTATGTGTATACATATATATATTAACAGGTGACACTTTTGACATACAAGATTTAAACCCATTTGCAAGGGAGTGGCTGGTAAAGAAACTATACCACTTCCATTTTAAAAAGATAACACAAATACTGTATCACAGTAAAAAAAAAAAGAAGAAAAAAAAAAAAGACACAAATACCAGACTAGACTCTTTTTGGCTTTTGGACAATAGCATATTCCATCTCGTTGTATAGTTCATGATTAGGTCCGAGATCATTTTGAGCAGCTGGGGTGGACTTTTTGCGAATCATCCCATAGCCTTGATGGGAATCATCAGCCATACGACATGCCTGCATCTGTATGCCAATATCATCATAATGACGGGAGTCAACAGGTGCTGATGATTTCTCAGCAAATGCTGACACCCCTGAAGAATTTAGTGCTATGACCCTATAACCTGGACTATTGCCATTTGTCCTTGAAGACGATCCTAGATATTGCAGCTTGTCATAATCCTCTAAAGACTCCTTGCTTGACACTTGTGTTAGTAAGATTTTTGAACACTGTAGAGGTATGGGGTTTGTGGTCTCTTGTATTATGGGTGTCATGTAATTGCTTTCTTCTTCCGTATCACTTCCATCACGTTCTGAATGAGCCATTTCATTTATACCCATTGTGAGCCATGCATTCTTCCGTACTTCAACCATGTCATAAGCAAGTGACTCTGGTTTGCTGACAGAAAGTGCTGAAGTAATTGAAGCTGGCGGTGTAACTAACGAATCACTGCTCTTTAACCTCCTGTACTTGCCATATTCTAAAATTGAGCTATCAGCAGACTTGGAGCTCTTTGGGATCGGTACAGCACTTAAGCATTTTCTTGGAGGTTTGGAAGGTCTGGGTTTTGGTTTTATTAAAGGAGGTGCACTGCTTGGCATGGTTGGTTTACTTTCTGTAGACAAGGGAACAAGAGACTTGAAGGACATCTGATGCATGGCACTGAAGTCCAGGTCCACAAGTGGTGTAGCACTGGTTGGAGAGGGAGGCAATGGACTGCGTGACCTTGCCTCCATGCTCAGTGCAGCCTGAAACTGATTATCACCACAAACAATTTCTGGCAGGGAGGGTGTCTCCCCATTCAACAATTTGCGCATGCTCTTCATCTTAGAAGAAATGCATCTAAAGATTTCTTGCTGGTTTGAATGTTCCAAATGAAATGTCCCTTCACCTGTGTCACATTTCCTACCAGCTTCAAATGTGAACTTGCCTTCTCTATAGCCATAACGACGTATATATCTGTATGGCCAGGTAAAGAGCAAGTGATGGCGCTCATTGTCACGCAGTTGGATAGCTGCAGAGGCAATCACCAGAGTGTATGGCCCAGGCTCTAGGCCACACCTTGTGGATGCTTCAGATGGCACCAGTTTCACCAAGAACACAGCTGGAAAAATAAAGCAATTAGGAGCAGTGCAAGGTTTACTTACTTTATAGTGGAACTTGGATAATTCAAAAGCATCATTCATTCAAAGACTTTTATTAATACCTTTGAATTTTGTATAAAAACAATTGGGGAGGGGGGAAATAAAAGCAAAAAGAAAGGGAACAAAAGAAAGAAAAATCATAAGTACTTCGCATTTCATCCTCTTTAATTCAAGTTTTTGTTCAGAAATGTCAGCCTAAAATTACTCTAAATGTGGAATTTTAAATGTTAAACTTCATCTATGTATGTTTCTATAAAAGAGGTCATCACTTTGCAGTTGTTTGTTTTGTTGTGCAACACAGTACTAGAGACTGGAATGTAAACTTTTCTCAGCTGCTGGCCTTCACCATCCCCCTTTTGCTATGGTTTAAAATGTGTGCCTTTAGATGTCACTTGAGCTTTCTCTGTTTAGCTTTTATTTATCTGTTTGGTTTATTTATGGATGCTTTTTAACATCTCAGGTCATCAACCTCCCATTTAATTCAGGGCATGAAATGGTCCAAAAATTTTGCTTGGATGGGACCCATGGAAGGCATACTTAGGATTTTTACATTTTTTAGTAAACCAAGTGTTCAGTAAAAACTTTAACTTTGTGGAAAAAGTTGTCGTAAAGGGTTTGAAGAAAAAATCAGGAATCACAAAAAAGTATGGAATAGCATCGAATAATTTGTCAACTTATCTGAAAAATGAGGAGGAAATTTTAAGCAGTTCCTCAAGGGAAAATGGAAAGAGTAGATAAAAAGACAACTGGAAAATCCTGATGTCGATGAGTGCATGTTAAAGTGGTTTAAGCAAACATGGGGCAAAAACATTCCTTTAAGTGGTCCCCTTATTTGTTCAAGAATTTTCTGCAAGATTAGACAAAAGTAGGTTCAAGGTTAGCACAGTTGGTTAGGTGGTTTTAAAGGAAGAAATGGCATCTATTTTAAGTCGGTGTTTGGTGAATGTACAAGTGTGAATTAAGATGCAGTAAATTTTTGGTAAGAGGATGTTTTGCAAATGATTGAAGGAATACTGGCTTGAGATATTTTCAGCAATGACAAAGCAGATTTGTTCTTTAAATGTACATCAGACAAAACTTAGGCTTTCAACAGAGAACATTGCTGTGGGGGAAAGAAACAATTGTTACTGGTAGAGGCTAATATGGATAGGAGTGAAAAGTTACCTTTACTCGTGGTAGAAAAATCTGGGAATCCAAGATTAAAAATGTCAAACCAAAACCAGTAGAGTATAAAGCAAATAAAAAAGCTTGGATGACTGCATACATTTTTGAAGACTGGCTGTTAAATATAGACAAAATGTACCATAAAAGAATAAAACATCTCCTTTCTTAATTAGCTAATGAATTAATTTAATACTCTTATGCTCCATTCACAGTCGACTCATAGTTAATGATGCAGGCAAAAGTCTGTGAAACATATTCTGTACAATTCAATGGTAAATGAAGCATAACAGTATTAAATCAACTCACTAGCTAATTAAGAATATATTAGTTGCTTCACTGTATTAGTTCTGACATGAAATTAATTTTAAATTTAAAAAATCTCCTGTTTAGTGATGACTACATTGCTCATAGTTCTATGCCTCTTATGAAGAATATAAAGGTTATCTTTTCCCCCTGAACATGACCTCATTGTGCAGTTGATGGACTAGCTTAACATTAAAAATATCAAGCACTTTTATAGACATCCTGTTGTACAAAATCTTTTGTCAAGACTTTCACCGACAAATATTAAAAAATTCACTTTAAATGCCCTTGAAGCATCATGAGTATGCCATTCTAAAGGTCTCAAGTAACTGACAAAATGATAACGAATTGTTTCCTAAAGGCAGGGTCTATCAAGAAAAATGAGAAAGTGAGACCTTAGATGAAGATGTCCCTGCACTGGATGCCTGGGATGACAGAACAGGCATTACATTTGATGATTACATCACCTTGGATGAAAATGTGACAACATGTGGGGACTTTCAAATCAAGACATTTTAGCAGAAGTTTTGAACAAGAAAGGTGATGGATTCATCTGGTGAAGAGGAGGAGAAACAACTTGAAGCTGAAGAGATGCTCATTCCTTAATCATCAAATGCACTTCATCATCTGCATGAATTTTGTTGGTACATTGAGGGGCAACTTAATGTAAGTAGTTTTTTTTTTTTTTTTCAGTCACTGAACATATTTGAAGAGTTTGCAAACCTTAACAGATTAAATTCTCCAAAACAATCAGATATTTCAAGCTTCTTCACAAAATTGCAATTCATTTACTGTACACGATAAAATGTCTGATCACTTTACATTCTCTTGAGCACTATTTTCCTTAATGTATAAATAGATACTGTGAAATTGTTCAAATATACAGTTTTTTATTTTATAGTCTTGATTACAAATGAATATTGAAAAAATATTCTTTTTAGATGTAACTTCTATAATTAGAATTTTTGGACACTTCAAAATTTTTTCTGTGGTCCCTTCAGCTTTAATTATCAAAGTTCCACTGTATTATGGGGTGCAACATTACTTACACAGGTAATATAACATTAAGCCCTAAATGTAAAGACATATGGGCAGCTCAGAAGTAAATCAATTATCAAATGAAGGAAAAGAGACAATGAAGATTTTATTAAATGATTTGTTTCAAAATGCCATTAAGATTTGAAAATTAGTAATCAGTTATACATAGCCACCACATTAAAGCAAGTTTCTCTTTTATCCCCATCACTATTCATGTCACATCAATGCACTAAGCATAACAGCCCATTTCATTGAATTCTACATCTTTTCTTCTCTTCATTTACATATTATTCTAGTTTCTGAACCATGGCTTTCACCTTCTCTTCCCTGTTCTATTAACAGATTGCTACACTATATGTTCAAATGACAAGTCCAGAAAGAGAGGTGAAGGTGTTCTAGCATATGGGATCAGATTTCTTGCCAAAAATAATACATACATCCCCCAGTAAGTTTATAGAGATTACAGCAACTTATAAGAAATGCTTATTATGCAGTCTATAAACCTCCTAAAATTAACTATTTATCAGATTTAGAAACATCCTTACTGAATTTGCTTCAATATGAACACATTACTGTTATGGTGACTTTAACACTAACTTACTTGACACAAACTCTCCTCACACCTTAGAACTAGAAATATTATTCCTAATTTGCAATATTAAAATGCTATCCCATATTAACCCATCATACTCCTTATTTTGATACATTCTTAGACTTAATTGTTCTAATGACCTGGGCAAAGTATTCACATATGAGCAATTGTCAATTTCAGGAATCTCAGCTCATGACCTTATTTACTACAGTGTACAAAAATGACTTAAAAATTGTGCCTTACATAAAACTTAAAAAACCCCAATACTTCAACTTAAGTGAAGAGGCTATGTAGATTTTCTGGGACATATGAATATTAAAATCAGTAGATGACAAATACCCAAAGAAAATAATGTATTATTAATATTCATGACAAGTAGGCATTAATTAGAACCAAACATGTTAAATCCTCTGGCCCCTTTGATGAATATGGGAATTTGAAATTTAATAAATGAAAGAGATGCAGCCTGCTGACATTATAAATGTTTCTGCCCATATTACTTACATTTATTAATTAATGCTTTCAGAGTGTTGTTAAATCTGATTATGTACATGTAATTACATGTTTGATTTAATTTCTTAAAAGCACCCTCTTACCACTTACATGAATTAAGCAAGGCCTAATGGGTTATGGGATGTTTTCAAGTGCTGTTATCAAATGCTGTTATACACACCCATTCTAATGGGGCAGTAGCTAGTGAAGACATGCAGCTGAAGGGGATGTGGTGCATAGTTGTGCAGTGTATGAAAATACTAATATAATAGTCTAAATTAAAATGTTGCTATGTGATTGAATCAGTAGAAACCATTAAAAGAACTTAGTTAATTAGTTATTTAAATTTTAGATCCATTTATTCATAACTGAATACTATGAACTTAATTCAACTAACTCTGACCTTCATATATGAGAAACCTTGAAATGCATATAACTCAAAACTTTGCACTGCATTCAAAATTTGATACCAGTACATTGAACAATTATATTTGCAGTAATCAAAAGGAAATCTATGAAAGATGTACTGTAGCTTCTGAAAAAATACTATTAATATATATTTGTGAAAATGAAAACACTTATTCAGCTTCTTCCTCTGGAGAAAACAGAATATATGAATAACAAAGATTGTTTATACAATAATTCCAATAAAAAGTTGCTCTAAAAGAAAGAATAAGAAAATGGAAACAAGTGCTAGAGAAAAAAGCTGCATACAAAATAAATATAAATAGTTCTACCATTAATTCTACACTTAAGTTAAGGCTATTTCTTCTGTGCACTAAAAGCAAGAAAGGTATTGACAGGAGACCTTCTGCTGAAGATGGGAGTGAATGTTCACAAAACATGTTCAATTAAAAAACCAAATAATTGAAGTATAAGTGCCACCAAACCAACTCTATATCAATATTACGTTATGATTTGTTTATACTGCAACCTAAACTAAGCTTTACTGTGCATGACAGCAGAACTATATGCATCATGCAGCCTGTACTCATGGCCATATTACAATATAAATCTGCAATATAAACTTCAATGCTGACACACTGGCTAATAATATTATTAAAAAAAATCATTTAAAAAGAAATGTACTCATCAATGTCACTCAAGATGCGGGAATTGCTTTCCTTCATTTTCCAAACATTTCTAACATTGACTATTGAAATCCTTCATGCAACACGTTAGATTTTTTGGATCTCCAGTATTGGTGATTTTGCATTTTACCATAACTCAGTATGTGGGAAGCTTCATAAAAAACAAAATGAGATAGAGATCAATAACTTTGTTCTGCACATTATTAATAATCCATTTAGAAAATCTAATCCCATATTGAGGATCACAAGATTTAAGTTCTTGCACTACAGTATATTTATATAGTTTTCACTTAAGTAACTTTGTGGCTGTTCTTCCATAACTGCAGGAAATTCTCTACTACTGAACAAGACACCAAAGAGATTTTCTTCAGAAATTTTCTTGGCTATGCCTGATGGCATCAATATCTTTCTTTATGAATACACGTATTGTTGCTTTCACTTCTAATCTCGAAAACTTCCCATTACCTGAAATTACTAACTAATTTATGAATCTCAGCATGCTCTGAAAATAAATTATCAGAGAATTTTTCTTTGAACAATCTCCTGACGAGCAGCATGAGCCAATTCTGTATGCACATATGAATCACAAATTAAGATTTGAATACAATACTTACACCTATTATTAGTCATAACTTTCTTAGCGCTGATTTCATCAACAGATGTTGAAAATGAACTAATATGTTGTTTGAAATTTATTGAAAATACTAAGCAAAATACAAACTATAAGGGGTCTCCACCCATCTAGCCCAGACCATTTTAGGTGTACCTCCTAACAATTACAGAAATTTTAATACTATAATGATTATATACTAACCCATTATCTAAATAGTAAATAATTAAAATAAAGTACAAAATTTCCACCTTGACTGCATTAGACCCCAGTTCATCAGCAGTAGCCTACCGGAATTCCAGGTGACTAGGCTCCAATCTAACCCAGGAGACTAAAATAAAATATTTCAATTACTGTGCCTATACCATTATTTTATCACCTAGCTAGATTGTAACAAACTACTAATTCTTTTATTTCTCAAGCATTTACTATAATGAAATTTATAAAGTGCTAAGAAAAATCTAAATACAAACTACAACGGGGCCTCCACCTATCTATAGGTATAACCTCTTACAATTAAAAATTGTTCATACAATAATACATTTTATACTAACATTTTTACCTAAATTCTAGATAGTTAAACAAAGTACAAAATTCCACAATGTGTCAGTTACCAGTCCCCGGTTCATCAACAACAACCTTCTAGAATTCAAGTGGACCAGGCTCCGACCCAACCCAAGGCACTAAAATAAATATTTTACTTACTCTACCTGTACCAATTATTTTATCAGCTAACTTCAATTCCTACAAACTACTAATTCCTTTATTTCTCAAATACCAACTAAAATACAGCATTTATTCACCTTCTAGAGAAATTTCCAATATCCCAAGCTCAATAATAATTAATAAATCTAATATAACTAAAATTGTTAATTGGAACATTGCACAGTGAAGCTATCATATATTAAGATCATTGTGTTAGTTCGATTCAAGTTCATCACACCTTCACCAGAGCATATTACTCATCCCACACAATAATGGTCTATCCTCCAGTCAACAATAGGCTGATGATGCGAATGAAGGGTTCTTGAAACCGATCCTATATATTTAAACAAGTGGAGCAAAAGAGTGTTAGTTTGACTCAATCACACAATAATCTTAATAAATTTAATATAATTTCACTCCCAAATGTTCCCAGATCAATGACATTTTTCATAATCGTATACAGGTATTCTTTATCACCTAAAATTTATTTAAATTACACATCTTCCAACTGACCATTTTCATTTCATTTTTACCTTCCATAAAAACTTCCCCAATTTGGGTATCTGCGCATGATCTTCAAAGATCTTTCTCAATGTAACTCGTCGGTCCTGGTGGTATAGTGGTTACCACACTTGCCTTCTAAACCCAAGATCGCGGGTTCGAACCCGGTCAGGACCAATGGATTTTTTTCGGGCATAAAAATCCTAAGTATGGCTTCCTTCGGAAGGGAAGTAAAGCTGTGGGTCCCGTGTCATACATTTACAGCACGAAAAAGAACCTCAAGCCTGAAAGAGAGGTCTATAAGCAAAATTAGTCTGCCTTTTCATGCTCTGAGTTGAATGGGACGCTGATGACCTGAGATGTTAAAGAGTGTCCATAAATAAATAAATCAATCAATACAACTCCTTTATTCCTCATTAACCATTTCTTACTGACTAAACTTTCCCTTCAAACATTTGTGGCTTTAGCGAAGAAAATATGAATTTCATCTTCCTTCTCCCAACAGATGGGACACTTCCTGACATCTTCCTGCATTCCCCTTAATTTCCAAACACTTAATCGAAACCAGGCTATCACTTCTCTTTCATTTTTCTTGCAAATTAAAATATATTTCTCCTTTTCTGGATCAACTTTTAATTCCTTATAATATACTAGTGAGCTTTTCTTCCTAATCTGGGCAAATAAAACTTGTCTACCCTATCTTCCATTCTTGATCTTACTTCCCTCCAACAATCTCTTCTAAAATATCCAATTTTAACCCAAAAATCTCCTAACCCATTTCTAAATAACTGTTCTCTAATTCTGTTCAATCAGGTATACCCAATTTTTTTTCTTGATATTTCAGGCATATTTTCATGTCAGTATCCAATAGCTCTTGAACCTAAATACATATTTCAATACTTTTTGCATCATTAATCCTCTGACGCTTACCTTTCCTAACTCTATCAATGTTCCTGCATTTGTAGTATTATTAAGAACTCCCAAAATTAATTTACAGAAAATTCTTAGTATTAAATTCATATTACCCTATCCCTCCTCTATACCCCAAATTTCCCCTCCATAAATCCATCATGAGTCAACTATGGCAGCATAAAGCCTTTCAAACCACTTGATATTCATTACTGGCATCCTATATAAACATTTTCTTATTGCTCTTATGGCCATTTTCCCCTTTGCCAGTGCAGTTCTTTTCTGTTTTTCCCGATCTCCATTACTAATCAACTTTACGCCAAGATATAAACATGTTTGTTAACATTGTGTTAATATTTCAACAATATGTGAAGACTCCTGTATTCCATCAAACTTTCCCAGTATAATATTAGTTAATATGTTGTGAGGTTCCCAAGTACTGCAAATAGTATGGATCGAAAGGGTGGTGTCAAAGACTACTGAATGCATTCTGATGTACTTTTGTTTGCATAGAGTAATTAAAACATGCAAGGAATATTAAAAGTAGTACAGACATAAAGTGTTTCCAACCTCGCTTTTATTTTATCTACAATCCTATAATGACTGTTTTTCATATACTGTACCTTTGTAAAATTGCTCTTTTGTGTAAAAATTTCAAAGTAATTACATCTGAGAGCACTTTCTCTGTTATTAACAACTTAATATATGCAAATATAAAATTTGGACATCTACAAGCTGGTTTATGGCTTTTCAAACTGCTATTAGTTGTTTAGTTTCCAATTAACAATTTTAGTTTACTGCTATTAGTTAAACTTTTAACACCATGGAAAGGCAATGTTATCTTAACATGAAGTTTAACATATGAAAGTTAACGTTGGTTGATGAAACAATATTTTTGTTAATTTGAATGTTAAAGCAGTTTAACACCTTCTTAACTTTTAACATCTGTTGATGAAACTGGTCTTTATACACAATTGTACATGTATGGTCTCATGGGTTAATAAAAGTTTTTTAACACTGCTTATGGGAAACTCATAATCTGCTCACCAGTATAACAAAATAGTACAGGACTTATATTATTTTCATTGATAAAGATATTCACATTAACAGTCACAAGAGGAGTCGAATGGAACATTTATAAATGTTTGAGTGAGCATTGTGATTACTGAATCATTTCCAAGATGTTTGGTGCAAAAAACTATTACAAAAATTGCAGGAGATTATAAATAATTCTCCATTTTACCTTCACCTGAGGAACAGTAGAGGTCATTATCTTCCTCAATTGTTGTCCTTGAGCAGTCATCTTTGAAGGCTGTGGATTGGAAGGCTGTGATCCACTCTGCCATCTCTTTTTCTGTTATTGATGCAAAGTGGTACACTGCTGTTTTGGTTACAATCTACAAAATTAAAAGGATGTTTCAATTACTAACAAGCAGCATTTTTTGGCTTTTCTTTTATTTTCTCAATTTACTTGTGCCAATGTGAGTAAGCTGTCATTAAATCAGGTCAGTCAAACCTATTTCATCAGTTCATATCCTTCTAATAGTCAAGCTAAATGATTCTCTTTAACAATCAAAGTGTCTTAGAAGTCTTGAAGCACAGGTTTTTATGTATGACACATATATGAAAATGGATTTTTGTAGAGATGTGGTAAGGCAATTCACAAGAAAATATCCAGGCAATTGCATTCCAAGTAGAAAAACTGTTCGCTAATTTGCTAAAAAGTTATGAGAGAGTTCTGGAACATATTTCTTATCTCAGTGACAAGAAAATGTTCCAAATCGCAGTGCTCTTATAGAAGAAAAGTTAGATCAAATATAGGAATTTCCTATGCCAATGCTAACAATGTATTGCTACTGAGTGGCACCATTTTTAGTATCTCATATAATACAGGTTATTGCTTATTATCAGTTTTAAATATAATATTTTATGCTTTTAGTAAAAAATATAAATATTTAAATAAAAAATACTAAATTGAAATCATTTTATGATATAGTCGAACTACACACTCTTATGCTTCACTTACTTGTCACTATTGTAGACCGGTTTCGAGAACAGTTGTTCTCATCATCAGTTCAAATCTCCGACTGCTGGATAATTCGTTGTGTTGTGGGTATTCTGCTCTGGAGGAGGTGTGATGAACTTAAAGTTTATATTTTCCTCGCCGGAAGTGTCAAAGTTCATTAAACTGTCTCTGTATTTGTAAATGTATATTTTCTCCCATGTTGCCAATTCTGTAGGCAACATGGGAGAAAATATACATTTACAAATACAGAGACAGTTTAATGAACTTTGACACTTCCGGCGAGGAAAATATAAACTTTAAGTTCATCACACCTCCTCCAGAGCAGAATACCCACAACACAACGAATTATCCAGCAGTCGGAGATTTGAACTGATGATGAGAACAACTGTTCTCGAAACCGGTCTACAATAGTGACAAGTAAGTGAAGCATAAGAGTGTGTAGTTCGACTATATCATAAAATGATTTCAATTATATGATTGGCTTCACTGTGAATGTTCCAATTAACATTTTTAGTTAAAAAATACTAACTTTACATGTCATAACTCTATCTTCCTTTTTCCAGTTAGTTGCGGAAACTGGGTTACTCCAGTAGGCAGTTGCACTCAGGTGGCCCATAACTCAAAATAATCTTACTGTATTTGCAAAAATACACGAAAATTACATGTCCAAAAGTATATTTTTAACATTTTAACAGCACCAAAGTACAAATAAAGTGAAAAACACTTTGTTTCGCATATCAATTTAAAAACATATGAATGGCACAAATACAAAGTTCCAAATGACTTAGGCAGGAACAATGATGGTCAGAGGAACCAGTTAGCAGCATGTGCTTTTGATTACATTACTAGAGCCCAGATTAATGGCAAAAATGCCTTTTTTTATTGGTGAAGGTCCTTCAAGATACTTGCTACATAATAAACATCATAACAAAAAAATGTCAATCTGTTTAACACCAAATTGTTTCCACAATTATAGTGTTTGAATTCCAATTTTGTAAGTTCACGATTTATAAAAAAGTTTGTACCAAATCACCCCAAGACACACATTTATACCCAAAAAATGTAAGTTTGCAACCCAAACAAAGACTGAAATCAACAATTTACTGACTTGGGATATAACATCCTTCTCTTTATTTGCAAAAGTTAATCAAACTATAATAATGCATCATTTCCATCAAGCAACTATACCACAATAGCAGCCAGATTTTCCTAGAGGAAACAGCAAAAATCTTCTCCATAAGCTTGTTAAAATACATACCTCTTATACAAACCTTAAAATTTAACTTTCAAGATAAACAAGTGTCAACCCAAATATGCGTTATACTAAGAATCTACAGATGCCAGATTACAAAAACCTACAAAATGTGAAGAATCAGTGACATAGATAAGCAACTATTTTCCTGAAAAACATTGGGTAAATGTTGCTATGCACTGAGTCCCAGTTCACTACCTGATGCCAACTCATATTTGGGTAATGTTTGAAAATAACAGTACCCAATTCATTTACTTTATATTTCGCATGATACTCAAGGGCTGCACGTGGGTTTGTGGGCGTGAAATGGCTCGAGTCAAAGAAGAGTATATATTTGTATAACAGGAAATTGAAAACAGGAGGGAAATGCTTTGAAATTCCATTAAAGGAATTATTTGTGGCATCATTATTTTGCCTCATGGTCTGCGTAGTAAAGGATGTGAGATACGTTTTCCTGTGTATTTTTTCTCAGGCATTTTCATACTGCCCGGGACTTTTGTTTCGGATGGGTGGGTGGCACATGCTAACATTCAGCTATTGATGGGGAGCTTTATGAACATTATATAATTGTAATAAATGAAATGTTATAGATCCAGTCAATGATAAAATTCACACCCAAAACATAGAAAACATGTGCATGAGGGCTAAACGTAAGATTAAGGGTAGTATAAAACTTTGGATGCACTCCTGTCTTATCATTACAAATTTCTGTTGAGAATTCATTCAAGTATATGAATGTATTTGCATTATTTATCACATGCATTGCGAGTATCTACAATGTCATCTGAATTTTTACCTCGATTAAATATATTTTAAATTTCCTTTTGATTAGAAAGAAATTTAAAATCTGCTTTGCATCAATAAGTCATCTTACTTCAAAGGGCAACCTGCAACCTTTCACCTCAATTGCGGCAAATCCATGGATTTGCAGCATCAATTATCAATAATGATAATGTGTGATTGTGCTTGTCATACTTATTCTATATAATGAAAAAAAGCAAATATTTTGACTCCGGTGGTTCTCTATATGCAATCTGCCCACCCCTAAGTGTTAGCTTTAGGAAATATACAACAAATGAGTTGGGTGTACTATATTCAAAGATTATCCATATTTGTAGTTCCAAGGAAATACAGGGAACATTTTTGCATCATCTTAGATTTAGTGGTCAACAATCTCTATATGTAAAACTTTGATTTATAACAGCAAGCATAAATGCTATTTTTATTTCAAAAGTATGAGGGTAGGTTCATAAGTTTTCGGCCTCGTCAATAAGGATTATCGCCTTAACAAAACCCTTATCTGGTGTCATACCTTATCTGTTAAGTAAATAATTGCAGCTGTAACTTATGCTTCGCTCTGTTCAGATATAGTGGCATAAAGAAGGCTATGTGTAGAAGATTGTGATATGTTCAAAATGCAGTATCGAGCTGTTATTAAGTTCTTCACAAAAGAAGGACATACTCCAAATGAAATGAAACAGTGATTGGATATGGATGTATATGGGGAAGTACCCCCCTCATATTCATAAAAGAATGGGCCAAAAGAATGGGTCGAGAAAGCATTGAAGACGAAGAGCATGTGGAGGTGCTCACTCCTGAAAACATCGTTCTTGTGGAAAGAGAAATTATGGGAGACTGGCAGCTCATAGTTATAGAAATAGCAGCAAGGTTGGGCCGTTCTTAAACAACAATCCTTCGAATTATTCATGAACATTTAAACATGAATAAGGTTAGTACAAGATGCAAGATGGGTGCCTAGATTTCTTTCCTCAGTCCAAAAGCAGCAACGAGTCATCTGTTGTCAGGCATTTTTGTAGCTGTATTGTGGCTGCAACAGAGAAGTTCTGTAAACCATTGTGTTACAGAAAATGAAACTATGGTACTCTACTATGATCCCTTGTATAAAAGAGAATCAATGGAGTTGGATAAATCTGACAAAGCACCGCCTCTTCTCAAAACTCAAGAAGGAGCTTCGAGGAAGGAAATTGAAGTATGACGTAAAAGTGCTGGATGCTGTTTATGCCGTTTTGCAGACAAGACTTCTATTTTGGAGGGGGATTGAAATGTTAATTCAAAGATGTGACAAATGTATTGCAATACAGGCTAACTATATTGAAAAGTGAAATATAGTTTTTATCTTTATCATACCTAGAAAATGGTTAGGCCAGAAACTTATGGATCTACCCTTGTAACATATGCAAGACTACCTAACATGCCATAGAATACTTGCTGGAAATTGAACATATGATACATTAATATAAAAAAATTAAAACTGAAACAATTTATTCTATTAGCAACCTAACAAATTTTCTCAATAGGTACACAAATTGATACTTACAGCAAATACATTTGCTTGATGCTTTTGGGCATCTTGTGTGATTTTGATGCAGTTTTCAAGTGTAATAATCCTGACAGATAAGTTTTTTGATGCATCATCCTCACTGTCGAACACCTCCAATCGCTCAATACCATGTTTGCTCGCCTTGAAGAGTTGGCAATACTTTCTATGCCAACTTTTCTGAAGAGTAAGAAAAAAAGGTGTATCAGAGAGGTGCACACACAAAAATACATAACATGCACACATATTTTAAACCACCATTGCAATATGGTACACAAGGATGAAAACTTATATATAACTTGCCTTGCATGGTATTAAGTTTTATATTGCTTTTAACAGTTCCAAATGTATATTGTAATTGTTAGCACCATTTTTATGGCGACTTTTCTCATAAAGGTGAAGTCTAAGAATTTTACTTTGACATTTTCAACGCTTGTCACTCACTTCTATTTTGACAGTGACGCAAATTATTACGTCCTCTTGATTCTGATATAGGTGGAATGGATCTGTGACATTCTATTTCAAGTAATTAAACAATTACGCGTACTAACCTTTAATTGCCCCAGTACTCCATGAGGAGGAAAGAGAAGAGATCCTTCCTTAAATGGCTTTTCTGCTTCCATAATGGTGTTATATTCATGGCACTCACATTTCTATATAAAAAATTAAAATCTTACATTATCCCAATAAATTATTAGGCAACATAAAATTAAGATGTTATTTCCCTGATTCAAACATCAGAGCCACATCAGGGTCCGGGCGTACATTAACAACACAATGCTTTTCATTCAGCACATTTCACTATTGCCACTTTGAGTTTTCGGTCATAGCTAAGTATGAAGATACAGCATCATTTTTATCAATAAATATAAAGAAGGACTAACAATATTGCACGCGCTTATAACACAACAATTACACAAACTTTTTTGTCAACATGTGC
The DNA here is from genome assembly GCA_030762175.1 of Metallyticus violacea. Classification (NCBI taxonomy): domain Eukaryota; kingdom Metazoa; phylum Arthropoda; class Insecta; order Mantodea; family Metallyticidae; genus Metallyticus; species Metallyticus violacea. Next base: position 21,188,004 of record CM060844.1, read on the forward strand.
GTAAAACACTAAAAAGTTTTCACAAAGCATTTTCGCCGATACTTGGCAACATTGTGTAGTACACTCCCACAATCTGGCCGGAAGCTTCTTTGAAGGAAATGTTATTTCCGGAATACACTTATCTTTCGCGGTTAAGTTTCACAAAAAAGTAAAAAGAAGAACTCATCCTATGTACAACAGTATTAGCGACTACTATAATTTTGTAATGTTTGATCCAATGTGAGAACTTTAATAATGTTCATTTCTGTCTGTTATAGTAACAAATGTTGGAATTAACCGATTGAAACTTAATTGACTGATGCATTTTGCAAGGCGATTACAGTATTTTGTGACAAGTTCATGAGTTGACTACCCCATTACCTCTCTTAACATTGCGGGAAACTTTCTGGATTCTCGTAGATATATTTGGCTGCTATTGTAATTATGTTTTTCTAAACCTCAAAGAAATTTCATGTACGTTAATTATAATGCTGCTTCATGAGGTAAGACTGAAGAACTCGAATTCATTCGCTTCAATTCAGAGAATTGTTATGCAAAGAATAGATCTAGGTGTTAATAATAGTGAATGAACTAATATTCCAGAGCAGACATGTTGCCCATAAACAAGCAAAGTAGCACAAGTACTGTAATGCTCTGGGTCTGGCCTGGAACGTCCCAACTCAAAGTCTTAAAAGTCAATGGCAATTTGACGAGAGAACATGCAGTACCGCTTGGCAACTAGTTACGCCTTCTTTTCACGAACGGGAGCGGAGGGCAACGGAGAAAAACGGAATGACAGCCGGCCCGGTGCTGTCTCGAGGCTGCAGTTCTGAAGCTGGCCCGGTGCTGTCTCAAGGCTGCATTCTGAGCAGCAGAGGAAGAAGCACATTTTCAGACTTTATTTGTTTTATTTACGGACGCTTTTTAACATCTCAGGCCATTAGCATCCCATTCAATACAGGGCGTAAAACGTGTAGTAAATTTTGCTCAGAGACCTCTTCTTTCAGGCTTCAGGTTCTTTTTCATGCCGTAAATCTACGACATGGGTCCTACGGCTTTGCTTCTGTTCCGAAGGAAACGATACTTTTTACTCCCGAAAAAATCCATCGACCCTGGCTGGGAGTGAACCCGCGATCTTGGGTTTATGAGGCAAATATGGTTACTACTAGACCACCAGGACCGACTGCACAATCCTAGGAAATGGTTGATCGATGCCAGGCAGGGGGAACAGTCCACAAGTACAAATGCACAAATAAAGAGTTCAATTTGGTTGCGAACTACGGCTAATGTTGCCTTTAAGGATACCATATGTTTCTTTATAACTTCAACTTTTGTTGTTGTGGAAACTCCCTTTGGCACCCCAAAACTCGCAAGCAAACTTTTCTTTTTGTTCTGATAGGAGCACAGAACAATTGGAACTTTCTTGTTTGCTCACTTGGGCTAGTGTTTCCTCCTTTTCATTGAGAACAGAAACATCTTCAGTGTCTATTATAAAGTCATTAATATCTTCAGAATATCCCATATAGTGTTCATTGAAGACATGAAATTGCTTTTGCTGTATACATTTAAAAATATTCCATTTAATACTAGAATCACCGGATGTGCGAGAGCATCTGTGTATGTATATATTACATTCACTGAAAATTAATTTGCATCAGTGTAGACCATTATCTTGCACAAAATATATTCTGGCCCTTTCGATGAGGACGGGAATTTTCCAATCACTGTCCTCTTTAATAACCCTGTCCTTGCTTATTTCCAAGCTTGCTTTGTGCCCACGACAAACGTCTTTTCATTTTGCTGGCCAGCTTTCCTTTCATAAGCACAACGAGCCTGTCGAACAGCTTGTCTTTAGCAAACGACATTAGAACAAATATTGCTTTTTCCAGAAGTTTCACGCGTTTTCCTTGCAGATTGATAAATTTAAGCGTGTGACGCATTCGCTCTATGTGTATTTTGGTACTTAATCCAGCTGGCAACCTGTGACAGTAAGCCCAGCATTTTGCATTACTTACATAGTTTTCCGAATGGATAGCATTCACAGCTCCGCTACCGTTCGTGAAAAGAAGGCGTGACTGGTTGCCAAGCGGCATTTGTACCCAAGTGTAAATCGGATAACCTACCTAGAAGAGGGACATATACTACCATAGCCTTCTTAATTAATATAAGGCATGGTCAACTAATATAAAGAGAATATATACAAGAATATGGCACTTCCTGCTCCCTTAAAAAGTATTACGCTAATAAGATATGTATTTTCTGAATAGTTAGAATGCAAAATAAAAGTTGTAGCCTTTCGTAATATCACTATCACTATATATTGGTATTTATAAAAGACATGCGCACAGGTAATTTTTCGTGCGGTGGGAAAGCATAACACAAATAAGTGGTAGGGGCATCATTAGTCTTGCGTTTACTTTGGTTAAGTAATTTAACTGAATAAAAAGTTATGTTCACCACCAGCCCAAAACTGTTACCTATTAATTCAATCGTCGCTGAAAGTAAAACCAGCCTAACGAATAGTTCTTTATCATTAATATCATTATTGGAATTTCAGTAATTCTTTATATTAATTCCATCTTCAACTTATTTTTTCTTTTCTTAAACTAATTTTTGTCAATACTCATAAGCATAATTCATTTAAGCAGTTTTCTGTTATTGATCCCATTTTTAATAACTCATATTACTATTATTTCAAAAGTAGTCTTGGAGCAAGATTCTGCTATTAAGATTATTAGCATGTTTTTTTTTATGACAAGTTACTTAAGGCTGCTTCCAAGTCTTAATATCTAGCAATAGTGTTCAAAGTTAGGGTCCCTACATAATAATGCTGTGCAGTACACTTGGTGGTTGCACCAGCTATTGCTGGAGATGACTGATTTGCTGAACATCAATTAATTCCCTTAGAAAATACTTTAATGTACCCAAACCAACTAAATAGTAATATGTCATTTTCTAAGCATAAAAATATTGCTGGTGAAACGTGGCTTATACATGTACTCTTTTTTAATAGATTTTTGCAAAGAATAAATTTAAAAAAAAGATGAGAAATACACACTTTAGGAATATTTGTTTTAAACTTGGTAAGATTTTTTAGGTCTCTTATGCGGCAAAAGGAAGGAAGTGGAAGCACAGCTGTAAATATTTTTGCTTTCTTAATTATTCTTCTTATGCTTCTTTCAGAAATGCCTGTTGCTTCAGCTACAGTTTATCAATATTTTTCACACTAATGCGTACCACACCACACTTTGCATGCATTTTCATATATTTATACATGTTGCTTATTACTTTGCAGCTTTGTGAATGAGGATGATTTTACTTTCCATGTTTAAAGTGGCAAAATTTTCAACACAAACCAAGAAAACCATATATGTTCAAATACACACATGTGCATATACTATTAATGTTACTTTCCATGGATAAAGTGGCAAAACCATCAACACAAACACAAGAAAATATTTATTCAAACACACACATGTGCATATATGCATAAAATCACAGAAATATAATAGAATATATTAAAATGGTACAACTAGTACTATATAATTTTGCTTTATTCACTATGTTGTGGTTTTCTGTTCAGAAATGAGATGTTACTGCTGATTTTTCCATTTGCTTGTATTTTATGCCCTTAAAATGTTATTTTAGCTCATTTTTAAAAAATTCACATATCATCCATGGGCTAGAAAAATTTTCAAAATATTATTAAATAATTTAATATCATGTTGGAGTCTATAAACAGATTTAATGTTAACAAATTTCCTGATAGACAATGTTAATGACAGTATCCTAGAGGAGAAAAAGGCTGATATTTACAAAATAAGTTGTGCAGAATGTGAAAAAATCTACATTGGAAAAACAAAGAGAAACATAGACATATGGTTAAAAGAATATTTTAGGAACATAACATACAAGCAAATGGAGAAATCAGCATAATATTATAAAAGTTTAAAGCACATGGATATGAGCCTAAAAACTCTAAAACTATTAGGTTGCAATATCAACAATCACAAATCACTTGTGTGACTAATCATTCCTTTACTACCGGAAGATAAAATGAACTGACCTGTCTACTGTGCATCTTCCATGAGCTGCCACCTCAAATTAATGTTTGTAAAGTAACATAACTTCTCCCATAAACTGTTTTACTTCTTTCATAAATTCTCCTTTCTCAGCCAACCTCAATGTTTCTTTAGCTCTCAATCATACAAATAACCTTGAAATTATTTTCTAAAATCCCATAAATATAATTGAGAACAATTAAGATCATCATATGATTGAGTCGAACTACACACTCTTATTGGCTGGACTTATTTGTTTAAATGTAGTACATGTTTTATGAACCCTTGTCTACATCCTCAACTACCCAACGGAAAGGATCTGTGAAACTTGTACTACATTTAAACAAGTGGAGCCAATAAGAGTGTGAGTTTAACTCAATTATACAATGATCTTAATTATATAATTAGCTTCACTGTACAAGTTCCAGTTAGCATTTCAAGATAATACTGAATATCTAAAATTTCAATTATGGAATTGCTTTTTCTTTCTAATGCTTGAATTTTAGGATGAAACAATGACATCAAAGAATGTAAATGCCACAGATAGGCTTTACTTAATCTGCTCTCAAAAAAACTGAATTAGAATCTTAAGCGGTTTAGATGGAGATTAAACTGTGACTTTCATACAGGGTATATTTCAAGTATTCTTTCTATGGTAGGAAAGAGTAACAACCATTTTGTCTTAAGAGTGTGACAGTAACTTTGATAATTTATTTATGTATTCTAATGGCAGTTACATTAACAATCACTCAACTAAACAATTATATTAAAAAAAAAAAAACAGTGTATTGCTGTAGGTGGTCCCTTGCTCAGGTGGTTTTCAAGATCACACAGCATTCAGGCAGCAGTTAGTGTCAAACACCTTGCAAAAAAGAAAGATCTCTTTCATCATGATAATGCACCTTCAAACACACTTGGGATTGTTGCTGCAAAACTGCATAACCTTCACTTCCAAGTACTTCCACATCGACCTTATTCACCTGATATGGCTCCCGGTGATTATTTTTTTCCCCCAAACCTGAAGAAATAGCTGGGTGGGATGAAGATTCATATCAAAAGATGAGGTTGAAGCTGAGACAAATGCTTATTTTTCATATTTGGACAAATCTTATTTTATTGAGGAAATTAAAAAGTTGGAAAGCCGTTGCAGAAATGTATTGATTTGCAAGTGACTATGTTGAAAAATAAAAACATTTTTCTTAAATCTTTTGTTTTCTGGTCAGGTCGATAACTTTTAGAATGGCCCTCGTACACTATGAGAAAGTTATAACTTACTATAAAAATTTATAGAAACTCTGCATTATATGTGAATTTAAGTCTCCTGAAAGCTATATACAGAAATAAAACACTGAAATATAAAATGTAAAACAGTTGTTTTATTTTAAGCATTTGTACTCTGACATACTTAAAATTAAACTCCACTTTTCATAATGCTTAAAACTGCCAATATTTCTTTCAATAACAAAATTCATTTTTCTCTTTTAGTTATAACTACCTTCACAAGCTTCCCACCAGGTGGGCCATAATCAATATTACTGTGCAGTCAAAAAGAACTGCCTCAACAATGGAAAGTACTGTTGACAATGGAAGAAATGAAATTGAGAGTAATCACAAAAATAATAATTAAAAGTGTTAATCCTTTGCTCTTAAATATCAGTAAGTTGTTTTATAACATGCTTTACAGTTTTTACTTATGCTACAGAAAGAAGATGGGAAAGCATTTTATAACTAAAATAATAAAGGTGTGATTACTTTTGGCTGTATATACAGAACAAAAGTTCCTTCATTTTATGGCTTCTAATCATTTTATTTAAATGCTGAGGAGAAGGCAGTATAAGAATATTTTTTTAAATTGTACTTTTTTCTCCATTCACAACAAACTTGTGCTTAGGAACGAATTTCAAATATTAAACTGCACTTCCTTTCTATATGAAATAACTTGTTAATATCAACAATATTAAAAAAGCTTTATATTCAAACTACAAATCTTAAATAAAATATTCATTGCTCTCTGAAACAATCTGTTGAGTAGAGCAGTATTTTTCCCCCTAATACAAATTAACTCTACATTAATTCGACTTATTAAAATATAGCATTGCCAGGTATTTGTCATTGTCAATTTACTTTCCATTCAACCTCATGCTTAAAGATTTACACTGCTAAAATAAATAATTATTATGAAAACTTTAGCCTTAAAACTTGCATTATGAAACCAACCGATCTGCTTTTCAGAATGCAAATCACACAAATGAATGATGAAAAGAATGCCTTACCACAAAAGTAATGAAAGTGTCTGCACATGCATGCATATTGACTTTTTGTCTGCCATTTTGATTTGATCTGCATAGATTATTTTTGGTGCGATAATCCCCAAAACAGCCAAATATTCCACATTCTCGCTTGAACCACCCCCTATAAAATAGTGTTTTATCAGTTTTTCAATTCAACTATGTTGAAACAGCCCTTAGCTACCTTCATTCATATCTACAGCTATACTAGAACCCCAATCACACATTTTTGTAATTAACACTGGAACGGGCGAGAAAAAATTTAAACCAATGGCTGTGAGTATAAAAATCGATCGATTCCCTCCATTATATATACATATACTGTGGAAATAAAATCTTAACCATATACGACTAACATGTTTCTACAATGTAAAAAATTTGGACTTTTTTAAAAATATTTTACAATAATGTCGTAAATAGCTGTTAAGATGTAACAAGTCTCTTTCCTAACATTCAGAATAGAACTGATATACTGCAAGTAAAAACAGAGAGTTTTTAGTTTGGTGCATGCTGCTTAACCATGGGTTGTGTCATCCTCTACAAAGTCGGCAGCCTCTTCTCTTGTGACACATTCAACATGACTCACCTGCAACATAGAGCACATAGTAACGTTAAAACTCATGTGAACTGTAGAGGAGCTGCTTTGGTGAACAAATTATAATGCAACACCTGTTACTGACCTTATTTCTAAATTTAACACCATAAAACTTGTTAGCATAAATCAACAGTTCTGGTCTGAAAGTTGTTGTAATAAATTGTGCTTCTTTGGAGAGTTCATGGATCATTTCAGCCACAGCCATTCTATGTTGTGAATCCAGGGCCTGGAATTAAAAAATGACAAATATAGCTGTTTAGAAAAATACTACTCACTTACTCTATCAACGTCATCCAATAAATAAGCTTCCTATTGTGACCATCATGAGCAGTACACTTTTTTTTATCTTTTATATAGCAACAGCAACAATGAAGTAGCCTGACATCTAGAATTTTATTAGCAGAGCCTGAAAGTTAGGCAAAATGACTTTTCTATATGGGTTTAAGAGTCAGATAAAAATGAACACATTTCCAAACATTTGGGGTCGGTAGGGCCAGTTTTTACTTTGCCTTTTTTTGATTTCTGTTTCCTATTTTAAGGTTTAAAGCCTTTTTCTATGTGTTTTGGATCATTCTGTATTTTTTGTAATTATCTATACATTTTAAAAAGCACATAAAGAATTTCATTGTATTGAAATGAAAAAAATGAAAAAAATTAAATGGCATGTTCACCTCACAAAAATACCTATTGAGAATCTTGTTACATATTTATTTCTTTTCAAGTAGTCAAAAAATTTCTCCTGAACCCATTCACTTAAACTCTTTAAATAGCAGAACCTTCATTATTGAAAGGAATGCATGGTTACCTTGGGAATACAAATATCAGGAAATATAGTGGATGAGGGAAGTATTGTAGTTTTGAATAGTCATGGCAAATGATTTAGTTTGGATCTGTAAGAGTCAATTCTGGGAAATTTGTGGTGGGAGTAACTTCTCAGTTGCATAAATGTAACAAAGAATTGCAAGTGAGAAAGATGAAAGCCGTACAGCTGTGCAATAAACCATCCCTACAGTGCATTTAGTACAGAAGAGATACTAACCTGATTCCCCTATAAATGCATAAACAGAAAATGAACTTGACCAGAAACCACTGCAAATCTTTTGCTCATTTGCTAGTACTATTTAAAACTGCTTTACTTTTTCTTGGTCAACATTTCCACGATGTCCTGAAAGGTGAATGTTCTGTTGTAACTGGTATGAGTCCTTCGGAAATAGCTTGTTTTAAATATGCCTCAATCACTTCAGTAGAAGTAGAACACTCTTTTTCCATGATGAAAAATGAACATGATAGTTGATACCTTGAAAAAATATCTTGATTTTGCTTGTAACCAAGAAAAGTAAGCTCAAGTAGTTTAATTATGTGATAAAGAAATGAATAAGTATCTTAAAATACCTATTTTAATAATAAGTGATATTAATATCTGTTTTCACTTTTAATAAATTACTATTTTAATTATAATACTGCATATTTGCAGTATTTTAAGTGTCTTTTTGCCTGCCTATTTTAACCAAAATAAATGCCTGAACTTCCTGGTTCTGTTTATTAGATTATGATGCAAGACTTTAAGAATTACTTAAAGTTGCCAATATCAAGGACGTTCTTCAACTACTATTGCTACAATGAAGTTATTTAAGTTACGGGCCAACAGAATGCACTGTGTACTAAGAGAGGCCAGTCATTGGGGCCAAATAATACATGCAAGTAGCAGTTTATAGTAAGCTTGAGGAAGGCATAACCAAGTGGTTGTGTATTTGTGTGTCACTCAGTACTAATTGTTCTTTGTTATTTTGCCAATATTTCTTCAGCCAATGCTTGTTCTTAGCTGGTCATCCATTTGATGCCGTGCCACCCAGTATACCTGTGCTTGTCCTTCTAACGAGTTTTCTGTTCAGTCACACAAAGTGCTTTATGGTGTAGAAGATGATCAGCCATTCCTTCCTCTTTTGAGCAGAAGGGGCAGATCGGAGAGTCGACTATGCTGATTCTGTGCAAATGTTTTTGTAGGTGGTTGTGGCCTGTGGCCACCCTGAAGGGGCCACAGCCACTTCGCAGGGCAGACTGTTGGGGATAGGTTTCGATATAGCTGATTCCCATATTTTATCAACTGCTGCTGCCCTCCAGGAGTATGTGACGACTTTCTTTATACTAATTGATATCATTGTATCATTCAGTTGAACTACACATTCTTAAAGCTTCTTTATACTGTTTGAAATTATGTGGCACATAATGGTGCAGGTAGAAGGGGGGTGAAGGTTGATTCATTGTGCATTCTTCCTTCTCCAATCTCTCAGTTTCTTCATTTCCACTGATGTCACAGTGACCAGGGACCCATTGTAAGTGGATCTCAATTAATGCTTGCAGTCTCAGTAATTTTCTTTACATTGAATTACTAAAACGTCAGAGGTGGAATCAGACAGGAAGATTACCTTTTGTTTGATATTGAGAGAAATCAGCATATTGGCCTCTTCTCTTATGGCTGCTACTTTGCCATCAAAATAAGTTCTCATTCTTCCCACAGGGAAGGTTTCCCTGCCAAGAGATGAGAAAAATCCTGTGCCCATGTATTCATCAATAGCTGAGCCATCTCTATAAACATGTAGCCATTTGGTGCAGGATATAATGTAGCTATTATTTGGAGTGCTGCCACTTTCAGGAGTTGTGGAGCTATATCTGTCTTGGAGTTATCAATCCCAGGGATATGAATTGAAAATGGTGGCAGTTGCGGAAGCACTGGCACTCTCCCATTATGTATTTTGCCAATACATAAATATAGTCTTAAAGAATGAGTGTATATGATATATATGACACATAATTGAAAACAGATTCTTGCAAAGAAGTGGTAAAATAATTCACCACAAAATGTCATGGTAATCATGTACCAGGTAGAGAAAATGGTCATCTTGTTAAAAAGTACAAGAGACAGAATCTCTTAATGACTAAAAACACATTCTAAACTGCCATGCTCTTACAGAAGAAAGGTTAGATGAAACATAGGAATTTCCTATTCAGATACTAACAATATATCCTAAACTTAGGTATTCATTTTTTACACTATACTCCACTTACATAAAAGTAAGATGAGTTTTGGGAGAATCTTCCCATCTTCAGTTGCTCACTGAACCGCCAAAAATATATTACTGCTCAGGGTCATCATTTTGAATGTTTCTTACAACAAAGGTTAGTGCTTATTATAATTAGTTTTAAATACAGTGTCACTTTAAGCTTTCAGTAAAAATATAAATACTAAAATCTTAGGTAGATTAAAAGTAAAACTACTTAAAATCATGTCAATACATTAAAACACTCTTGACGTTCCACTCTTAAAACATTTTTTAAAAAAAACTGGGACATGTTTCGTGAGACCTTGTCTACTTTTAATCTACAAGATTTTAAGATCGTTTCACTGTGATGATTCCTACATTCACCATTAATTAAAAAGACTAATTATACTCATGGTGACTATTACTCTTTTTCTGGTTGAGTGGCTGCACTTTCCCAGTAAGCCCCACACTCAGATGGTCTGTAATTCAAATGTGCCTAAGAATGAATTTTTTATACATATTGTGAAAATACTGGCTTTGACCTTGATTCTTTCGCTTTTTCCATGTATTCGTTCAGTAGTGCTATTGCCAGGTGTTGTACAAGTAACATCTATTGGGAATTACTGTGTTTATCCAGAATCCTGCCAAATGTGATAGGCACTCCATCATATGACTTCTCAATGTGAAAGGTGAGCACCTAGTGGACATATACAGACTAATTGCTGTGTTGATGGAAACATTATGAATACACAAAATGTAATGAAGTGGTACCAAGAAATCTCTGGAGATGTATGATAAACACAGGATCAATTTATATTACAATGTACTATACATTTTTTTAATGTTTACTTTCTTCATGGTATTTTCAAAAACAGTTAAGTGCAATTAGTAATATTACATTTACTTTCAATATTTATTAAAATGAATATCATTTGACAATCCTGGAACCATATGGCAGAAAATCAATAACAGCTGATACCAACATTGTGCTTGCCCAAGCTCATATCATAACTTTTTTCAATGCAAGAAAATGACATTTTGAAATGGCAATTAATGGAAGGAATACAAACTTCAAAAACATTCATTTATGTCAGTTAATAGTATAGAGTATTCCATTGTTGAATTACATAGAGATAATTTATTTTTTGAAGATAACATAAGAGAGATGAGCGCCATCTCTGTGCAAACATTCTTGCAATTTCTTAGAGACATTTTACATGACTCAATCTAGCATTTCATCAAGAATCCTGGCAATTTCTTATTCTAGCTTTCAGTTCTATCATAGCAGGCCAAGTACGGTAAACCTGACTCTTAAGGTGACCCCACAAGAAGATTTCACATGCCATTAGGTCAGCAGGCCAATGGGGGACCATGTAATGTCCTTGAATGACATGGTTGCAAAAAGTTGTCATGCAGATGCCATGGATATTCACAAATGTTACAGTGGTCATGAGCCCATCATTATTTCCAAAAAAAAAGTTGGGACCTATAATACCACTTGAGACATAGTGCATCATATGGTAACTTTGTTGCTGCGTAACAGATGCTCTTGCAGCTAACGAGACTTTGTTGAGTCCAATAGCAAAATTCTGTTTATTGACATAGCCAATGACGTGGAAGTGGTTTTGTATGACATCCACAGGTTGTTAATGGAATTGTCATCATTCACTTATCTAACAGTGCATTCAGAAAATTGTCAACACATTAGATGAATGTTAGATTTGAGTTACAGAGGATCTGTAACTTATATGGCTAGAACTTTAAACCCACTTGAAATATTTGTTAAACACTCAAACAATGCACCTGTACAGATACTGTAAGATATTGAGTTGAGTGCTGTGGATTTCTTGTGACAGCAGTGCATACAGCCTTGATATTGTCTGGCATATGAGTGGTTTGTGATCTCCTAGATTTGAACCAGTTTCTTCAACAAACCCATGTGTTTATTACATGTGCTAATGGGACAACCATGCCGGCTGATATCGACTTGATGCCAAAATTGTCTATGCACGGCCTTCACACTACCAGTCGTGTAATATGCTTTTACACAAAGGCATGGCATGCACCACTCCATTGCTCCATGATTACAAAATTACAACATTGTGCGAGCAATGTGGTGTGTCATTCTGTGTTACCAACCTTCCAGGAGTGCCACAATATGCTTAAAACTTTTTCTTTCTTTTGAGTCATGCTGTATAATATACGAAGAAAATGTAATAATAATGACAAAAACTAATTTTTAATTTTAGACTGCCAAAATATGCTTAAAAACCACCGATTACCCCCTCCCTTGCAATATTGGTAACACTACCCAAAGATTTAGATACTGTTTCTTCTTTGCTGCTCCTAGTGAGTAGTATGCACATTATTTATTTGAAACAAGGAACATTTTGGAATGACTGGAATAAATTTAATTTATAATTACTAATTTATTTACAAATATTAATTGATGTCTAAATAATAGTGTATAGCACACATGTTAAAAATGGTTAGATTTTGATTATAGGTTTGTTTAACTTTATAATTTTTAACAATTGGGAGGTAAAAAGGTTAATTTTTATGTGAATAAATACATTAAATTTTGCAATTTTTTATGAGGAAATCACTCATATTTCACTAACTTTGTTCTACTTACTTGGACAAGAAGGTAACAGCCTTCAAAACATGTCCAAGTAAGTAGAACAAAATTAATGAAATTTGAGTGATTTCCTCATACAAAATTGTAAAATTTAATGTATATATTTCATTGTGAAAATTCCCACTATTTAAAACTACAAATGTAGTAATATTTTAATGCAACATATTATGAATGTCTTTCTTAAGCTTCCTATATATTTTACAATTTAATTCACAATTTATATACCTCGAAGATAACAATTATTTACAATTTATACCAACAATAATGAGCAAAGTCACATTACAGGAAAATTACTTGCTCTCTAAGGCTAACTTCAGTATTTATTCATAAACCTAAATATTTCAACTTGACCAACTTTAGTATTTATTCATAAACTAAATACTTAAACTTGACTAAGGACTACATTATTAAGCAGTTTGATGGAAAGAGCAGTGACACAAAAAGTTATTCATGGGTTATTTGGGTAAGTATATATTCCATTCAGCACATTAATGGAAAAGTACCAAAAGATTCTTCAGCAAAACAATGCTTGGTCTCAGTCTGCTTACTTCATCTCAAAGTAGATAAAATGTGGTAGGAAGGGTTTTCTCATTTCCCTAAAGCCATTATATGGTACCCTCCAATTACCATATTTTTGGTTTTGTGAAAGGCCAGTTGTACAACTTAAGTTATAAGATATAGCAGACACTCTAGAAAGCAGTGTACCATTTTTTTTTTGATTGATTTATTTATGGATGCTCTTTAACATCCCAGGTCATCAGCGTCCCATTCAACTCAGGGCATGAAATGGCCGGCTAATTTTGCTCAGAGGCCTCTCTTTCAGGCTTGAGGTTCTTTATCGTGCCGTAAATGTACGACATAGGACCCACGGCTTTACTTCCCTTCCGAAGGATGCCATACTTAGGATTTTTATGCCTCAAAAAAATCCATTGGTCCTGGTCGGGTTCGAACCCGCAATCTTGGGTTTAGGAGGCAAGTATGGTAACCACTACACCACCAGGACCGACATAGTGCACCATAGCCTCATTACAGCTGGAATAGACATCTTCTGCTAGGAAATGTTTATTTTCAGCAACTTAGAAAGAAATGTTTCAAAGAACAGGCAGATTATATGAAAAAAATAAACAAAAGAACTATTGATAAAATAATCCTAATTTATATAATATTATTACCTATTACTTCTGATAAAACCCTCATATATACAGCTACATTACTGGTCAAGATCTTAGAGATGTAATATCTGTAAATTCTGTTGCAATTTGAGAGTTTTTAACTTACCTGATCTATTTCATCAAAGAGATAGAAAGGTGCAGGATCACATTTCTGAATAGCAAAGATAAGACCAAGTGCCACAAGAGATTTCTGTCCTCCAGAGAGCTGGTTCATTTCTCGCATCTCTGCATTACGTCCTGAGAACGACACCCTGATTCCTACACCTGTAAATTTGTCTGAATTTGCTTCCTGTAAGCAAAACAAACATAACCAGTGTTAATTAATATTACACAGTAATTTTCTACGAATATCAAAAAAATTCAAAAGCTTATTGGTATTTCAAAATATTTTATAATGAAGCAAACTCACTTCTTGGGAACCTCCAGCTTCATCTTCATTTTTCTTCATAACAAGCTGTGCATGGCCTGAGGGGACAAGTTTGTGAAACACTTCACTGAAATATTTGGAGACCTGCTTGAATGTGAACTCTATTGCTTCATATTTTCTTTGTTCTAGCACCATCATTAACTCTTTTATCTTTTCATCTCTGCAACACAAAAGTGATATCACTCCAAGATAGGAAACTTCTTTTTTATGCTGATGAGAATACATTAGTGAACTATGGGGGTTAAATGAAAAGTAATCTGCTACTTTCTTGTAAATCTCTTACTAGATTAAAACAAATTATAGCAGAACAATCAAATACCATTTACAAATACTACTACGTAATAATTGGCATGAGAATCTATTCATAAATTTCTGATTAATAATTAACTTTCAAACGCCATGTAGACTTTATTTGTAACATAGTGAGCATATATATATATAGTAATAATAAAAGCAGATAAGGGTAAAACACTTAGATAAAGTGTTTTATCCTTATCTACTTTTATTATTACTGTTAATTTGTTACATTGTTAATAGTGTTATTTTATTTTTATTTTTCATTTATATTTACACATATAACATATAAGAAAAATAAAAATAAAGTAACATTATCAACAATGTAACAAATTAACAGTAATTATGACAGTAGAAAAAGATAAAACACTAAGAAAAATTCACACTTGAGATCGCTATGTTTCAGACTCGTGGAAAGCGATCTCAAGTGTGAATTTTTCTTAGTGTTTTATCTTTTTCTACTGTCATAATTACTGTTAATTTGTTACATTGTTGATAGTGTTACTTTATTTTTATTTTTCTTATATATTGTTTGCACCTCTGGTGTTGCTTTTAACTTTAATTTGCTTTTGCTTTTAACTTTGCTTATTACATTTAATTTGCTTTTGCATGTTTTGCTTTTGACTTCTTTACTATTTATGTATTATTCTTTTAATTTTATTTCTTACTTTCTCTGTGTTTTCTAAAAGATTTTATTGTTTATTACATCTTATATCATGACATCTATATATATTTTGTGGGTGTGTGTGTGTGCATACACACCTAATAAGGAAATTATCACAATATTTAAATTCAGATATAGTCTAAAGTTAGTACATTATTACTTAATCTATCTACATTTTTGTTATGCACTTGAGGTCTGGAGAACTGCATGTGGTGTAAATATGAATAGACTACTAATTCTTCAAAAAAGTTGTTTTGAGATGTACATATAAAATAGATAGGAGAGTAAAAATAGAAGTATTTTTAAAGAATCTAAAATATCAACTTTATCATTATGTGCATATAAGGTAGTTCTATTTGTTATTAACAATAACAAGACAAGATTGTAAACAAGGACTGCCACAACTATAGCACTTGGACTCAGACAATTATTGTCTACATGTAAAAAAAAGCTACTGAAAGAGATCCAAGAATTAATGGTAAAATTTTGTAAAATAAATTGCCACTAACAATTAAAATTCAAAGAAGGAAAAAGTTTCAAACAGAAATAAAAAACTTCTTGATAGATAAATGAATTGTAAATATATATATACATACATATATATATATAAAATATAGTTGTTTATAGTACAAACGAAAATGCTCTATTGTTATATGAGATAAATTTGCCTCTTGTATTAAATTCTTTGGTTTAGCAATGTATTTTCTGACAATGACTGAATCTCAACTGTAGAATCCATGGTCTGGAATAAAAATATTACCATTATCATTATTGTCTCCATGGTCATTAATTATGATTGGATGGAGTATGAGGACTGGAAAAAAAGGAAAGACAATATATTTATAATTAGCACATTGGAAAAAGAGAAATAGGGAATAGAAATTCACATACTATCTTTAGAGACAATAAATTCATACAGATATTCAATAAACACAACTTGATTATGGCTCTTCCAGAATAAATTTAGCTTAAATGAGTTATTAAAAACATCACAAAAAGACAAAATTGAAACAAATAATACATCAGGCATATATAAAATTAATTGAAAGAATAAATTGGAAAGACAAAATTAAATCTAAGGTCAAAAAACCACGAAACAGATAAATAAAATTATTAAAACCAGTAACCATGTAGAAGAGAATACATTTTTATACACAATATAAACTAAAGGCAATGAAATTTGACTCCTACTGGAAAATGACATCATTAAGAAGTTCATCAAACAAACCACAAGAAGCAGAAGCTACAGAGAAGAGAAAAAAAACAACAGTTGGAGGAAGTAGCTGAGGATGAATGTAACTGCATTTGATTTTAATCATATTCAGAAAATAATACATTTTATGAAGCTCCAGTTCAAAAATCCAAGTAAATAATTTAAAATAACTTCACTATTAAAAGTATTTCTAAACAATAAATTACAAAACTTCATCAATAACAGATTTAGTTATCTGCTGAATATTAAGTAATGCACACACATAATTAAAAGGGACATTTATTTCTGTAGTTCTGTACTCAACATCTTATCGTAAGAAATGCTCATGTTCATTCAACTGTTGATATTTATATTAAAACAGCTTCAAATAAGAACTTACCCTCTATCCAATTCTTCTTTACGTTTAACAAGTTTTTCCTTCTGGTCTGAGAAGCTCATGAACTGATCCAAAGCCTTTTTGTTAACATGACTGTATTTCTTTAAGTGACTGTTTGCCTTTTCCATTTCTTTAAAAAGCTGCAATAAAATCACAAAATATTACATTTAACTACTAGTGCTATTACTAATACTACGTGGATCCCCTAGAGTCCATAACTTTTAAACCTGAACAAAAAAACCTTAGAAGGGGAAAAAATATATATTTATTATACCCGCACGTATATGTATGTGTGTATGAAAAATAAAATAACACTTTGAACAATATAACTAAAATAATAACTAAAGAAGCAGAAAAAGAATAAAACACTTAAATACTTACAGAATTATCACTTGCTATATTTTGAACAACTAGCATTCTTCAAAGGCAAGAAGACAAAATTTATAGTACATTAGAACCCGTAATAGGCCTTAGGCCTAAACCTTGTAAGTTGATTTACTTATACTCCACATTAAATGGATTGTTCAAAAAGGAAATATAAACTATAAAACAAACTAAAACGTTCCATATTTTGAGCTAAAGCCCCTTTTTAAGAAGAAAAAGAGTACAATATATCAAATTACAAGGTTTAGACCTAAGGTCTATTCTGGGTCCTTATAGACTATATGAACTTTTTTTTTTTTTAAAAGCACTTAGATACAAGAAGAATATGGGCATCGAAGTGATGATTTTAGGATTAGCTTTTAACATTATCTAGGTCTTCTGTAAAATTTTACTTCTGTTACATGGAAGTAACATTTATTACATTTTAAAAATAATCAATTTTAAATACTACATTACTATACTGAAATATATAGGTATACATGATTAAATAAAGATTTATAAAATTTTTCAAACAGTCCTGCTGCCAAAGGATTACATAATGGTGAGTTAGTAAAGTATATAAAACGGTAATGATATAAAAACTATTTATTTTTCAATATCATTTCATGTTCATTATTTGCTTTGATTAAGTGCTCAAATAGTGGCAAAGTTGCCTATGTGGCAATCTCCACTGGCCAAGACAGACACTACTCCCCATAGATGGACAGCATTTTCTTAAACATTCTTTGCAACCATTTCTTTTGACCACAAAAGTCATATGATAAGGTGCTGTTCAAAAACTGTGCCCAAGATGTTACCATCTTGTAATTCCAACTGCTTCTATCTTCCCTCTATAAACATTGACTGTCTTGCATTGTTGAGCAACTAATACTGTCTCTAACAGCTGCAGGTACGTCATCCAGAAATTTAGATCACTGTCAATATGTAATCTACTTACTGCCTCATTATCAGAAAAAACTGCAGTGTGTGCATTAAACTGAGACTTTTCCTACAGTAATAATTTAGTAACCAAAACTTTGAAATTTGGATGCTTGTCATAAATAAGGAGGTGAGATATAAGCAAGCCAAAGTTTTAAATTTCTTTGCCCACAAACTCATTGTGTTAACTGAAAATACTAATAACAAAGCTTTATAAATTAATAATCACAAAATAAAAATATACATTTTTGTTCATTTAAGAATTTTCGAAAAATAAATTTTTAAAAAATCGTGATACATTTTTGTGTTTAGAGAAGGTTGTTTGAACAGTCTAGTAAATTTCCATGAATTGGCATGAAAATTAGTTAAATGGCACTGTTGTCAGGCATCATTCTTGTTATCATCTATGACAATGATTCAGTCAGATGTGAGCATAGCTAATGTCACAGCTATGTGAGCTGATCACTGTTGCACCTACCATAAAAATGTTTCTGTGGAAGATGGCAAGTTTAGATAACAAAAAATGTTGCAATATGAGAACTTTCCAAATGACCCTTATATTTCTGCTATTAGGAAATTATTAATAAAATAGAAGTAGTGCCTGTTATCACCATTAATAAACCCTGTTATTATTATTATAATTATTTAAACAAGTTTGCACTGAGATATAAGCAAAAATATACATACGTTTTTGGTGCTCATGTTTTGATACTTGGAGTAGATATCTGGTGAAGGCAGTGATCCTAGCTCTTGTATCTTCTTTGTGCACTCTGCAATTTTCTGTTGAAGAATGTTCTGTTTTGATGCCATCTTCTCTAGGTCCTTAGCATCTTCTTCTATTTTCTCTTGTGCTTCCTTTTCTTTCAACTTCCATTTGTCTTGCTCGGACTGTTCTTGTTTTTGCTAAACAGAGAATCAATTAAATATATATCAGATTTCTGTACATACAGTAGTATAGTACATTTACAAGTTTTTTGAATATGTACTAATGATGTAAATCTAAAACATTTCAAATAATTTGAAACACTTTCTCTTAAAAACAACTACACATAGGTTCTTACTTATTTGGTGTACAAGTTTCCTACAGGTTGATAGGGAGTACCCATAAAAAAACAAGATGTTCAGATGTAATAAAAATGAAACTATGAAAGTGGGTCATGCAATTTTGTATGTTTATGAAACCAATAAAACAGTACACAAACCAAGCATCTCTTGCTTTGAATTATATTTTGAATACCCATGAATACATGTCCTTTCTGCGTTTACAGATAAGAGAGTCTTAGCTCTGAATAGTATATTTAATCAGTTTAATATTTAGGAAGACTAAACTGTAAAGTATTTTAAATTAAGATATTTGGTTTAATTTTTGACACTGGGACTTCGCTAGCCTTTTTGTGTTCTGGACATGTTTTAAATGCAGTTGCATTCATCCTCAGCTACTTTCTGTAATTGTTGCTTCCTTGTTGCTATTTTTCTTCCACTTGAGTTATCCTTTCCCAATATATCATTTCATCTCGTGTATCATCAGTGTCACCCCCTGTGGTGTCTCAGTAGTAAAAACAGATGTCAAACACTAATTAAAAAAAATTCCTCTTGTGTTTTGCTTGATGAACTCCTGATGAGAATATCTTTTCATGGGAATTCAAAAGCCATTGCCTGTTTATTTAAGAACTTTTGAAAAATAAGACATTTTTAAAAAAATCGATGGAACTCACAAAGTGAAGCTTGTTAAATGTAAATTAATTCTAATTTTCATTGCCTGTTGTTTTTTTGTGTAATCTCTCCCCAAGGGTTTGTTCTAATGGTTTCTTGCATTTTTAATAATCTTGTTCCTGTATTTAATTCATATTTTCTTTTTACTATAAATGGCTGGCTACTAGAGGTTTTTCTGTTTCTTTGTATTTGATGTTTCCAAAGTTCTTTAATCTTTGTATCCAGATTTAACTTATCTGCCCAATATATATCTGGTTACATTCTTTGCAGTTAATTTTATATATGTCTTATCTATTATTTGTTTCAATTTGATATTTTTAATAACATTAATTTTCTTCTAGTCTAACATTTAGATTAGTTAACCTCCTCTTAGGAAAGAGGAGTACCAAAAATAATAACACATTATTAATATTGCAATAAACAATGGTTTCCAAAAAAGAATTAATAGAAAAGCTAATAAAAATACCAAAGGCAGAAGTACAAAAATAAAATTATACAAAAAGAAAAAAGTTTTCAAAAAATTCACATATCTTTTGGTGGACAAAAATTCAGAAAGACATTCCTGGCTCATCCAAACTTAGTTATCAAAAACCTCACAAAAAAGAAAAATTGAAACAAATTATACATCAGGCATGTATAAAAATAACTGCAAAGAATGTAACCAGAAATATATTGAAAAGACAAAAATATTCTAAACATTTAGACAAAAAAAAAATTTAGGGGAGGAAAGCATTTAGTCTCACACTTTTGGTCAAAAAATGCCATGAAATAGATACAGATACAAAACTTATAAGCAGCAAGAAACCATGTATAACAAAGTTTGTAGGGAAAAAGAAAAGGAGAAAAAAAGTTATACACAAATATAAATAACAGGCAGTCAATTTTGAAATCTCCCAGAAGATATCTTCATTGGGAAATTCATCAAGCAAACCACAAAAGGGAGATAGATAGTGGCGAGGAAACAATAGTTCCAGAAAATAGCCAAGGATGAATGAACTGCATTCAAAACATTTTCAGAAATAACAAGGTTCACGAATTTCAAGTGTCAAAAATTTACATAAATATCATAATTTATAATTATCACCATTTGTTATCATAGTGGGAAAGTCAGTAAATGTTTAAAATAAAAAAAAAAAAAAAAAAAAAAAAAAAAAAAAAAAATTGCATATTTTTGCACTTTTGCTATAAACTGTTCACATTTACTGTTAAGTGTGCTAATTTACCAAGGCAATATGGTAAATACAATAGACTAATTGGACAGTTTTCCCTTCAACTGTTTATTGTTGCATTGTTTTGTGTTAGTGTAAAGGTCCTTTGGTATTGCTGAAGCATCAATACATAACCATATACAATTTTGTTGGCAGTGGTAGCACTTTTAATAATTACCATCAGCTTTGGCTTACACCTTTTAGGTTACAGCAGTTATGAGGAATCCACTTTCAACATTTTAAGCAAATTCGTATAAGTTATTTACAAATACATATAACCAATGCATCCCACATATATTTGGAAAATGGTGCAGATATGAGGATAATGTCTTCACATATGTTTAATGAGACTAATATTGAGGATGAACTGAAATTGCTTAATTTAAAAGAATCTAACACAAAGTTCACAGTAGAGAAAGAAAATATCCACTTGCTTCCATTTCTGAACTTGAAGATAATCATAAGTTAGAATTTGATATTAATAAATAAAAACATTTAGACAACTACATTCAAGTCAATGTTTCAATCCTTGATGTTACCAGCATACAAAAAGAGACAGCTTAATATACAGACTAATAATTAATTATCCCCTTAAACAAAGCAGACATATAATCAAAACTGCAAAATACAATAGTTTCAGTAAACAATTGGTGAATAAAATGATACAAAAATTCAAAAAGCAATAACAGATAAAGGAAGTTGCACAATCATTAGATAAGTGAAATTGAAGTTCAAGAATTTCATCCATTATCCTTGGGTTTTTAACAATTTTCAAATAATTGAATATCAATCTTATTTTAATTTAAAGTAAAACACTAAAAATCATGTCGTCACATTAAAACTCTCTTTAAGTTTCACAAACACACTTATAAAAGTAATTTTGGTACATGGTACATGTTTCGTGAGGTACTCGTCGTTTTGGTTGACAATGTGACGAATGTACCTCACGAAACATGTACCAAAATTACTTTTATAAGTGTGTTTGTGAAACTTAAAGAGAGTTTTAATGTGACGACATGATTTTTAGTGTTTTACTTTAAATCAAAATAAGAGTAACAAAAGTTTCACTGTGTGGATTCCGACATTCCATAAACAAATTGAATATCACTTTGGTTCCAAAGAACAAATATTATATAACCTCAAACCATATATATAAAATTCCCTAAGAAAAGAAACTAGGCATCTATCAGATTTAATTGCTTAGACTGCAATGAAATATACACTGAGAAAACAAAAAGAAACATGAATGACATACTTAAAGAACATCTCACAAATATCAAATATAAACAGAACAGACAGAAAAAGCTGTGGTGCATATAACCACAAGAATCTTTCAAGAATGACTTTTCCATTGTTTCACATTTAATTTCCATAACACCTTTTGAAAACATTACTTACTGCCTTGAGAGCTTCTTTCACTTTCTCTTCCATGTTCTTGAACTCTCTGTTCACATCTTCTATGCGTTTTTCTATAGCAGCTAACTCAGTACTGCTATTTTCTAGCTGTCTTTTCCTATCCTCCACTGAAATTTCTTGAAGGGCCTGCAAACATACAGATGGAAATGTAAGTAAAGCAGGGTGCGAAATAATGCTACTTAGAAAAAGAGCAATCTAATTGTGCTGATGGCCTGTCAATAACAGAAAATGGAAGCATGAGGATTATGGGAAAAAATTTATTGGTTTGGAAATAACAATTCTCAGTTAAGTCTGTCTTAAAACTGAGAATTGTTAAAATTTAGGTACCTGCATCAACTCATCCTTGCGTCTCATGAGATTGTTAGTGAGAAGGTTCTCTAGCTTGTTCTTTTCAGCCTCCAACCTCATTCTTGTGCTAAAGGCCTCTTTGTTTTCCTGTGTAAGGCGACGAATGTCATCATTTAACTTGTCTACTTCATGCTGATCTGCCACAGATAGCTGTGACATTAAGTCCTGAAATAAAACCATTATAATCAGTTCCAGGATTCAAAGTAAGAGAGCATTATATTTGATACATGATTGAATCTTGTCAGCATGAAGCTACAGTTATGAAAAAATTTATACAGTAAAAATAGATTCATCAATAAATATGTGATAATTAATAAAATATACATTACATTAAGGTTGTAGGATAAAAAATATATAGATTGCAATAATCAGACATAAAAATGGATAAGAACAGTACAGATAGCCTCTACGTTACAATGAGTATTCGTTTATAGATATGTATAATTAAATTAAGATCTAAATTACAATAAACATTTATCAATGCTATAGTAGGCTTTATAACTTTTAGCTGATGATGAGAACCAAGTGTTCTCGAAACTGGTTCTATACATTATGACAAGTAAGTGAAGCATTAAGAGTGTGTAGTTCAAATGAGTCATACAATAATATTAATTATATGATTGGCTTCACTGTGCAAGTTTCAATTTACATTTTAATTTGCATTACTTTTTTTGCCATTTTAGAGTTTATTTTTTTTCCTTTCTCACCTGAAGCATTTAATTGCCTTACAAAGAATAGGAATGCATCCAATACAGTGAAACCTCATTGAATCATTTCCTAAGAGGTAAGTAATAGAAAATGGATGTAGAGAAGAGATATAAATCATGGGCATCTCTGGCATTTAAAACTGGGAGAAGGGTCTATTGACTAAAATACCAAGGGGGATAAGAGATGCCCATGGTCTAAAATAATCTTCAGGTCTTTCATCAAGTGCCCTCATGTGCTTGAATGGATGCCACATGACTTCAGCAACAATAAAATTTTAGTTTCCTTTTCATGCCACATGCATATACTACAAGAGACTATGAAGAACAATGAAAACAAGATTGCTTGTGAATTCCCTTTACTGTAAACACATACTGCTCAGCTTTGTTTTCCCCTGCTCTGTTTAGCAATGCCTTGCCACTTCACATGTGAGAAAATGAAGTATGTGTTGCTACATTGTACTGTACTTGATGCAATTATCAATGATTTAAATAAATAAATAAAAAATTAAAAATCAATCAATCAAGAATGCAAGCTATATAAAAGAGGGGGGAAGGGAGGGTCAATCAAAATGGGAAAAATTATGTCTGGAATTACATAAATCGAATGATGGATCCAGGAAAATGAAAATTATGCTTTTGAGAACAATGAATTTAGGTTTTATAGTACTTACGTCTTTCTCTAATCAAAGTGATTGGGAACTCATACTAAGGGAGACTAGCATATTCACAATTAATTCACTAACATCTAGGTACAAAATAAAAGGCAGCACTGTTACATTGATTATTGCAGATTAAAATGATCACTTGCTTGGATTCTACTACCACCAATAGCAAGTTCTAGAAGTGAAATGCATAAAAATTAAAGTATACCTGGTGCAGTTCTGATTCAAGGCCTTTTTTGGTATTTTGCATTGCTTCTAGACTTGATGCATACTGGTCCAATGATCTTTCTTTGGGACCTCGGTACCGCTCAATGCCAGCCAGTTCTTCTTTCATTAGGCGAATATCTGCTTTCACTTGATCAAATATGTCCCTATAAAAATTATGATTTAAAATTAACTTTACATTTCTTTTCCTTATTTCAACAGTCATATACCTGGACCGCTGAAACTTTGCACTTGACAGCTACCTTTTCAGTTAGCAATCATAAAGATTAACAAATGAGCAATGCCATCCATTGCACCTTTTAAACCAAATACAAAGAGATCATTTGCAGAGTAATTCAAGGAGTAAACCTTTGCATCAAGGTGTTAAATGGATGCAAAATGCTGTTAGAGATGCTGCATATTGTAAGAGTTCAAAGGTTTTTTCCTACTTAAAATCGCGAGCAAATATTTACACAGTAGATCTCTCACTGTCGAACGTTTGTTCATTATACTTACATTACTATGTAGCAATATTGTGATTATAAATCATTATGGAGTGAAGTAATTTATTATTACGTACACTTAATATACAATATCAGTTGTTAAACATTGGTGGCTTTTGCAATGTTGCAACTGCAGCATAGCCAACATTACATGAACTTATGCTGTCAAGTGCAAAGTTTCAGCAGTCCGGGTCAGGTGGTGGTCTGTCAATGATTACATTATATGGCATTCAACTCTTTTAAGAATGTGCATACTCTGAAAAAAATAGCAAACTCACAAGCAGCATGTCTTATCTGTAAATGAACTAAGCCTACAAGCTAAACGACACAAACTGGGCATCTGATTCACAACAATGGACCAAACAGTTTATCCAGAAAATTTGCAGGGATTTTTTTTTTTTTTTGAGTAGTGTTTAACGCCCGTTTTTACTACTGAGGCACCACAGGCGGTTTGCAGGGATTAAAGCTTATATGTTATATGATAAAAGTTTAGAGGGAAGTTCATGGATTGCTAATAGTGACAGCAAAGGAAGTTGTCCATGTTGAAAATGTACAGCACCCAAGAAAAGTTTATATGGGTTTAACCTTAAATTAATATATAGGATTGTGGGATCACTAGTGTAGTTTGGTTTCTTTTTTAGCAAGCTGTGTTCCATAATACTGTAATGGAGACAAGAGATCAAATAGCTCTATTATTTGTTTATACTTCCTCCTAACTCGACTTTTGACTACTTTTCAAATTTAGAACATTTTGTGACCATGCTCCTCCCAAAATTTGCTTCATGCACCACATTTATCAATAATTATATGTAAACAAAAGTATATTGGAGTGTGTTCAAAAGTCTTAAGGATTTGAAACTGCATTCCCATTAGATGCAATTCGCAATTCTGGGGTATCTTAACTAGGTGTTAACTAACATGAAGCTGGAAAAGCTTGGTGGAATGAAGGAGTGTTAATACATTAAAATTGATATTAACAAATATGTTCATTATTTTTAACACCTGTTAATGAAACGAGCCATAAGAGTTTATGCATAGAATTTGTTTTTTCACACTAGCCATGTATAGGACATACATTGGAAATGCAGGATTAGACTTGAAAAATTTGTTTTATCGCTGGGATTCAAAACACAGATATTGTCTTATAGGCTGATGCTCTAACCATCTGAACTACTATATTCTCCTTCAAGCAGGGAACCATGAACTTCTTTCATCTGATTCTATGTATCCTGTAGGCTTCCTTAAGGTTTCTTTACTACGAGAGCTTTATTCCTTAATAGATGACTTCTAATGCTATGAATACTTATGACCCAGGCTTTTAGTTTAACCACCAAATATAAAGGGGTTAATTTCTATATTCAGCAGAACCTGAATTTACCATTCAATTTAATTGGTCCCAAAACTTATGTAAATGAATTGATTTAATTCATAGGATGTTTTGTAGAGAGATGATGGGATTGCCTAAAACTTCTCAGAAAGAAGGAATTTTAGCTGAGTTAGGGAAGAAGGGTTTGAAGGTAGAGAGAATTAAAAAATATTGATACAGGATTTTGAAATCATGGGACCACAGTGTTCTGAATGAGTGTATGAAGTATCAAAGACAAATAATGAGAGGTAACAGCTGGATGGGAGAAGTAGGAGAAATATTGCAAGAAATTAGAATGGGGAAACTTTCGGAATTTGGAGATAAAAGCCGATACAAGACAACAAAAGATTTTGGAAGGAAGTAAGGCAAAGAATGAAGATATAGAGAGGTAAGAGATCGGGCTAGTTTTAGAGACAAGTTCTTTAAAATTGCACAGAATAATTAAAAAGAGTGGGAGAGAGAAAAATATGTAATTGTTGTGACAAATTTGGGAGGGAAGGACTGGCCTGGATGCGAGCAGGAGTATTTTAGAGGGTTTTAGAGGAGCAAATTGGGAAAGGTGCATTATGTGTAGAGAGCCTAAAGGAATATTTTATTGTTTATTAGAGTGTGAAGGGGTAAAGAGATGGAGGGAGGGTGTATGGGAAGCAAAATGGAATAAATTACAGAAAGAAAATATAGCATGTAGAACGTTGACTGATATGGGGAAAACAGAAATAAAATTATAGTGGAAATACTTAGGAAAAATAAGGGAAAATGGATTAGAATAGTTAAGGATGACAGAACTGATGTATGATTGATAAAATAATGCTAATGAGAGAAATATAAGAAGTGGGGGGTTTCAATATGTGGATAACCTGGAGGTTCTGTGTAATGAGGCCTCATATTGATGGATTTTAGATATATTAATATATAATGTAGGTTAAGTATGTTATTTGTTACATACTCATTAATGTTTGCTATAAAATTGGTAAATAATAAGGTTTGTTTTATATATATTTATGAATATTGTATGTAGCCTAACCCGAGTCTTCAGGAAATTCCAGTGAATAATCACTGATGAGCCGAAGAGCAAGGTATTGTGGTTAGTTAATTGAAAATGGTAACTGTTTATGTAGAGACATTATTGGTACACAAATTCGATTAAAAATAAAAAACTTTATTCATCGTTTCTCAAAGTAACATTTTTCGTTCAATATGTACAGTCTCAAAGAAATTCTACCTTTGAACGATAGTTTTCAAACTTGAATAATTGAAGCGGTGATCATTGCATGTGGTTGCCAATATGTTTGAAGCAGCAGGATGATGTTAGCCAATGTGAAGAATGGGCCAGAGTAGGAGGTGTAAGATGATGCAACAGGTGAAGCCATGATGATGTTTCCAAAGCTCTGAGAGCATGTGAAACTGGCATGTGTGTGCATATATATTTGCAAATGATATATTTGCACTTAGTGAACAACGGAATACTGAATGTGGAAAATTTGTTTTGCATGGAAAGAAAAGCAGCAAAGAGACAAATGTCAATTAGCAATCCTTTGCAAATAAAGTAACAAATGTATAAAATGTATACATGATAGCATGTAAAATTGATGCAAAATATAGTGTTTGCTTATATATTGGCATTATTTATTTTTGAATATGACTCATGCACTTTCCATATCTATTATTTTTTTTACATCCATTGTTTCTTTTAACCTGGTTCCTCTAAAAACAACGAATTGAGGTTTTATTGTATATACTTTGTATCCTATTCAGTTGTTGGTTAAACATCAGTATTCATTGCATTAAAAAGAATAAATCTTTCATCATAGAGAAGCCTTAGGGAGATTTCCAGGGTACATAGAATCAGATGAGAGAGGTTTTTGGTTCCATGCTTGGAGGACACAGTAGTTAGTTCAGTTGGTTACAGCATCGCCCAGAAGGCTGAAGATCCATTATTTGAATCCTGGCTGTGATCTGAATTTTTCAAGTCTGATTCTTCATTTCTAGCCATAAGAGCTTTCTTATATGATCTGTACAGAATGTACAGTTTAGAGATGGTTAAAAGTGAGGCTTTTAGCATTTAGATTCCAGATATTACATTAGTTAGTGAATAAATTTCAGGATACAGAATGAATAAAGAAAAGATATATATATAAAAAAAACTGAGCTATTCAATAAGACATTGTGTTTAGATTGGAAAATTCCCCTACAATGAACTCCATTCCAAGAGAACTTCTATTACTTAAAGGAACATGCAGGTTCATCAGCAGGCATGCAAAATGCTTGAAAAATGAAGCAGACAACATTAACATTTACTTTAGAGCGAAAAACATCGTTATATAATTTGTTTATCTATGAATTGACATTTTGCAGTGAGAGACCTTCACTACAGATGTTACTGTTCAGCCTGTTAAGAGCACCAGTGCCGAGCAGTATTAGATTTCCAGCTGAGTCATTCTATATTTTTTAGAACCTTGTCAATGTTCACTCATTGAAATATATAACAAAAAAGTAGATTGGATGGGTGCAAGGAAAAGCTTTAATCTAAGCACATTCAAAGACATTTTCCTAATTTTGACTCACTTTGCTTTGCTATTTTTTGTTTCTGTTTTCTGCATTTCGGATACTATATGATTGATCTTGCTCTCTGTTTCCCTCAGATTCTCTCTAAGTCGAGCAAGTTCTTCTTCAGCTTCTCGTATCTGTGCTGTAAGTTCACTGCGCGTTTTCTGTATCTCTAGCCGAGACCGTGATGTATTGAAGTAGCCTCCTGTTAGCGAACCTTTTGATGATACCTGGTAAACAGAGATATTTTACCTTTTACTCTTCCACAACTTGGACTAATAAACTTTTCTTATATGTAAACAATTTTTTCATGCATGAAGTGAAACAAAAAGCACAAATGAAAAGTAAATAAGAAAAATAAAGTTAAGATGTAAAATGCATATGATGCAATGTGTAGTAATGGCCTGGGCCAGATAGATGGAAGCCCCTTGTAGTTTGTATTTTCTTAGAACTCAAATAAATAAATAATAAATAAATGTATAGAAAATCACTTGAGAATAAAATTAATTATAAGATCAAAAGAAGTGTACAACTAATTTTTCTCTAGCCATATGCATTTTTAAACCAGTGAACAACATTCAGATTTTCAGGATGATACTTCTTACAACTAAGAAAAAGATTATGATTCAGTTTTCACTTAAGCAATATAAAATAAGAATTGAATGTAATATCATCTGAATCAAAATGTTGACTTCCTAGGAATTTCTTTTTGGTCAGAAGAGGTGAAAGTCAGATGGTGCAAGGTCTGGACTGTATATATGGTGGATAATTGAGTACCCTCCAGCCTACTGCTAAGTGGCCCGTGCATCATATTCTTTGGCCCCTCTGCTCTTCTAATAGTTCCTTGGGTATCCAGTGCACATTGACTTTACGAAATTCCAATCTGCCATGCACATAATATACTGGACGCCATATGAAAAGTTGAATTGTTATACTAAGGTTCTCATATGTATCCATTGTTAGAGGCATTGAGACAACAATTCAAAATATCTAAATTCATTTAATAAGTAATTCCATGTGAAACATTGTTGGGCAAGTTGTATAAAGAGTTAACTTGAGTTTAAGTCATAAAATTAACCATCAGTTTTACTTAATTTGGACATTTTGGTTGTATAAACATTAATCTAAGATTATTTTGTCTTATCTTTAAATTAAATCTAACTTGCGAAATTTCACTAACTAGAGTTTAGTAATTGTTACATTTCCCAGTGTATAGAAGCATAACAATTTCATTTATAAATAAAATGCTCAGTCACTTTTACTTTGATTTTATGTTTCTTAAATGTTTCAATTTTCATTTCTGCATAACAATAGACAGTTACATTAAATTGTAGTGTTAGGCTAAACTTACAAGCAGTATTTTGTTCAGATTTCTGATTATTTGAACATGTCATCCAATAATGAATTTCATCGTGCTCCCCATGTATTTCATGAGAAAAATAATCCGTTTTTAGAAATGAATGTCAACCACAGATGCTAAGCTTCTATAAAATTTGTTACTTTCTTGGAGTTTTAGGTGCTATAGAGTGCACAGACATACCTATTATGTTACATTATCATATGTAGCAGTAATAATGCAGAAGTCTTAAGAAAGATTGAAAATTCTTCCCCCCTATCCACGTCCTTTATCCTTATTTGAGATCAATTTTTTCCCCCTCAATTATTTCCTTATATTTAGCACCAGATCAATAATAATATTTTTCTCACATTTGCTAAAATTTGGTCTCATTTACTTTGATATGTCCTCATTCATCTTCATAAACATATTAAGGGGAGGGGAGGGAAGAAAAAAAAAACATGTGTAAGAGGTGGGAAACTGCATAATTATTCATTTTCTCAGGTTGAACAGTTGAACATCAACTTGTTCTAAACAGGAAGCTTGTGATGTCATAGATTTGATGGTTTTTAGCAAACTCAAGGTTACTTAGTCTGAGGTTATTTTTATATGCAACAGGAATGATGACCAACCTCTAGTTACTTTTTAAATTACAGTTAAAACCCAGTTACAATTGGGCCTTAATATTATATTACAGAATGGCATAGTTAATTGCAAAGAGCTGTAGAACAGATAGTTAAATAAATGATTTTATGTCTTTATAAAATGGCAGCATGTCTTCTTCTTCTGTCTCATTATGATATCAGGTGTTGGGCTTGCCCCAGTCCTCCCATTTCCTCTGCTGACTCCTGTCTCTACATATTCTCCTCATTTTCATTATTGTTTTCCCTCTCCTCCTTTCAACTCTCTCCATTGTACCCTTCCATTTAATTATGAGTCATCTCTTCCTATAACAGCAGTTCCACTTGAAAATAACCCACACGATATCCATATACTTTTGGTAAAATTTGGGGGATTTTATCCATATTTTAACACTAAATTTTATAGTTCAAGAGAATATAAAGAAAATTTGACAATACCATAGGATAAATTATGGGTGGACAACAACGATGGCAATGGTATTGTGTCAGCTGCTTGCAAATGGAATCAGTCACCTAAACTGTGTTTAGGCAAGGTGAGGTTTGAACATGTTTCAGTATTCTGTGGAAGAATGTGTGTTTTTTGTTAAGAATTATTGAATTGGTGAATCCATAAAGAACTGCCAGAGCAAGTTTGTGAAATGTTTTGGTGGCTATGACACATCATCAAAATATTGCATTCAAAATTTGATGAAAAAGCTTGAAACCACGGGAATATGTTGGATCAACATTATGAGGAATCTGGTAATATTAAAAATAGTGAGAAAGAGAGAGAGAGATTTAAAACCATCTGTTGAACTAGAACTTCTTTACATTTAAGGTCATAAAAAGATTAATAACCAAAGAAGAACAACAAAATATGCAATAAAAACTTAAAGAAAAACCATATGAAAATCTAAAGACTTTCAAACATCTTTTATTGAAACCAAGAAAAATTAGAGATGTCCAATTTCGCTTAATTATTTGGCATGATTGCCAAAACATTACTGGGTGACATGCCACACTTCCGCCACAATATGGCTTAGATTAAATCCCCTTTTCAGATATAATTATTTCATAAGGACTATGGCCTCCATCACTTGATTTGATCCCCCATAAATAGTGGGGTCATTTTAAAGAGGATTTTTGGAATACAGATGCAAGAACAGGCTGTCTCTTCTCAGGTTCTGGCTTCTACCATTGAGAATTAGGAGGGCAATGTTCACCTATACTGGGATGCTCAGGAAAAACATTTCCAGTATCATTTCTCACACACACACCATTACAACATTTCACTTCATTTAAGCTGACATTTTTTGTGACTACTTTTGAGTGGGACCCCCTAGAGTAAAAATCTGGAAAATAAACCTAATTACAAGCGTCATCCAATAAGTTAAATTTTCCTATTTTTTTATTTCTAAAAAATAAACATCAACAATGAAGTTTTCTGGATAAGAAATTTCATAAAAAGATGTGTTGACTTAAGTATTATCATTAAATGGTGTGCATTACTTTGGCAGTACACTAGACATCACAAAAGTGCCACTATAAAACATTTCCAATTATGAATTGCATGCAGTTAACAACAAAAAACAAAACTGCTGTGAACATCCATTATGAATTGACCTCTGTTTAAGGAGAAGAATGTATAAGGATTAGGATGGTTCGACATTTGCGCACATAGTTAACGGAAGGACATGAAAACATACATGACAAATGCAGGCTGGCTACTGTGACAATACTTTGGGACTGTCAGGGGTTTTGTTGATGTTTTCATCTCACAGAACCACAATGAATGCTGAAAGATACTGTATGATTCTAAGCAATTGCAGTTTACTGCGATTAAATGAAAACACAGCTTCAAACTTTCAACTTGCAAAGTTCTGCTACAGGCATGAAATGCTGCCTCCTTTCATTGTTCAGTAAATCCAAATGGGAAATTTTCTACCATGCAATTTATTCTCCTGATTAGCCTCAAGCAATTTCTATATTTACACTGAACTGAATAAGCACCTTAGAGGATAGCAATTTGAAAAGGATTCAGTGAAAATTGCAGTGAACAAATGGTGTGGGAACAGGACATGGTACAGTGCAGATTAGGCATCGAAAAATTGGTGCTATGATATTGAAAATACTTGGAAAAATGTGGTGATTATATGGAGTTGTAGAATATCACTAACCTTATTTCAAAATACAAAATGTTAATTAATATTTTTCCTGGTATAGAGAAGCTTACTTATTCGATGCTTCTTGTACTATGTAAAATGATAAGAAGCAGATCACTTGCAGCACCTGCTGACTTTGCTTACCTGATCTCCTTCTAACGTGACACAATCCAGACCACTTGTTTTCGCAAGATTTGTGGCTACTTCAAGGTTTCTGCAGATCAGAGTTTTACCAAATATGTACCTCAGAGCTTTATCATACTTTGCTGCATAGTTTAACTTTGTGACCATTGGAATAGCATCCTGGAAGAGAAAAGTAAATGAGATCCTTGCAAGTTACCAAGATATCCAAGTGTCCCTTATAGTTAATTTAGAAAAATAAACTTATTGATGATTATTAGTTATATTATTAAGAACACACTAAAGCAACTGTCGGACAGTGTATGGGAGTCTAGCATGCAAGTAATAGCTACATCAAAACTTGAAGTAACACTCTTGGTCAGAAGACAATTCCAAATAGGAATTACAGGAAGGAAAGCCAATAAATAACAGGGCATTCATTCTAAAGTTTATTGAGATGAACGGATTAAAAAAAGATATATATATATATATAAATTAATAATAATAATAATAATAATAATAATAATAATAATAATAATGTTGCTCCTGTCCAGCACTACTACAGAGAAAAAATGGGAGTTAAAAAGGGGGGGGGGGATTTGCTCCTGTCTTCACCAGCACTACTACAGAGAAAATAATGGGAGTTAAAACATTTGTAGTCATCTGGAAGATATTTCTCCAGTACGGGATATTGTTCACCAGGTTAAAAAACTTGTGAAACACCTCTTTCACAACTATATTTGTAGCATATACTACTGAGTGATTTAAACTCAGCCTTTCAAGGAAAGCATTGAAAATATATGCATATTACTTAAAATGCAAGTGTTTTTCTATGCCATAGAATTTTCGTCACAGCCTACATAGTTTCTGAAATTGAATAATAAAAAGGGGGGGGGGATATTTTGCTAAAGCTTAAATAATAAAATTGCTTGTTTATATAATTTATATTCTTGTATAAAGTGCATGTACTTTTTACTTCTTAACAAATGTGACAATGAAATCATATGATGTAAGTATGACATTAGAAGTTTGAAGTTTATTATTTGAGGACTTAATGAAATCCTAAATTGTTACAGCTCATACATATTAATATTTGGATTTAAAATAGTATTAAAATAGTGTAAATTTATGCATTTTTAAATTTTTCCTCCATGTATCTACATGCGAAAATTTAACTTCAGCTACAGAAAAAAGAAGGCAACATCTGTTCAAACATTTTAAAGAAATGGTGCAAGTTCCTGTTCCAACGCTAATCAAAATTGGTTAGTTGAGGAGTTATGTATATTGGGAAATATATCACTTAAAAAGTGAGATAATAAAATATTTAAATATTTTTTAGAATAATATAACAAGGGAGGAATAGTATTATCTGAGGCAACATTAGATACACTTGTGTCCAGAAAGTACTAAGGTTAGTAATATACTAGAAAGTAAGAAAATCTATTCCAGCAAATACAAAATATTGATATAGGTTTGCTTCTGCCACATCATGTGATGTAGAGCACAGGTTTTCATTATACAAAAACATTCTCACTTACAGATGGTTTAATATCTTGCCAGAAAACAGCAGAAAATGCTTGCAATTAATGTCAAAATAATATACCATATGGTTCAAATTTATATATTGTAATGTTTGATTGTAAATAAATGAAAGTAAAATATTTGCATGTGCACCATTTTGTTGGCTTTATTTTCTTTGGTTTATTTAAGGATGCTCTTTAACCTCTATGGTCATTAGCATTACTTCAATTCAGGGTGGAAACGGCAATAAATTATGCTCAGAGGCTGTTCTTTCAGACTTGAGGTTCTTTTCTTTAATTCTGCAACATGGATCCAAAGGTTTTACTTCCCTTCTGAAGGAAGCCACTTTTAGAATATTTATCTCTAAAAAAAATCCATCAACCCTGGCTAAGTTTGAACCCACAGCCTTAGATATATGAGGCAAGTATGATTATAACTAGAACTTCTTTATTTTAGTTTTTTTCTGAATTACAGTTCTATAATTTAGGTCACATTAATACCAATGGTGCATTAGATTTGAGTGCAAATCTAAACCTTCTTTGTTTACCCTATCTCCAACTTTCCCAAGCCAAGCACTCAGCATCCTTTGCTAAGCTTTGTTGGGCTTCTACGTAACAGTAGTGTATTATTGTTGTAGACCGACAAGTTAGGTACAAATTGCATTAAAATTGATCTAAATCTGATATTGATGCAGATGGCTTGCCTAAGCATTCCAATGACAGTGATAATGGATGATACTGTTTGTGAGTTAATTTTGTATATTTATTTAAAACAAAGAACGGATTCACTTAATTTTACGAAAGAATATTCTATTGTAATCAATCATAAGTCATTTCTGTGTATGAAGTAGTATTATATACATTGAATTAAACACAAATCTATTGTACTCATATGAAACAATTACTGCAATTAAGCAGTAACACATAGTGTTATACATGTTATACATGAGTGATATGATACACTGTAATAAAAGACAATAGCCTGTTTCAAGTTTTCCTCAGGTGCATATTACATTCACCAGAAAACCTTTTTTTTAATGTACAATTATTGTTTAATTTGTGAATTGTAATGGTAAATATAAAATAGTTGAAGCATATATTTTTCTTCTTGTAATATTATTACATATGAATATTAAAATTATTAATTAATTATTGTTAGTATTATGAAGCTGATAAAGGCATAGATCATATTGTAATATTTAAAATTGTATTTTGATGTAAAAAGAAATAAATTTAAATACTGTTTAGTTGAAAATATGCTGTATAGGCAAGTCCTAAATTAAGCCTGAACAGGGGTACAACTTATCCATGATATGCCATATCTATTCCACAGAATAATAAAGCACATAGAACATATATTTAAAAATTAACACAATTAATAAGAGTATGAGGAACTATTACACACATAATATGCAAGTTGGCAGAAAGGTTCATCCATAATGCTGAAAATGTTAAGAAGATCTAATGGTAAGATTCAAATTATAATTGTTTCCTGAGGGTATCTTAAAAGTAAATAATAAATGAAACAACATCTGCAAATTATTTTGCAATTACCATCACAAGATTAACAAGACATATTCATGCATGTTACTAGATGTTTGTGGCAACAATGATTGATTTCTACCATTTTATAACTTTTAACATGTTTAAAGTATCAGGATAAATAAAATTTTAACTTTATATTTATGATTCTCACATTCTTTGTCAACTTGAAGAATAAGCTTGATGACTTTTAGGATTCTCTATAACATAGTGTGGTTTGTAATAAATATAATTAGTTGTAAACTATTAAAACTAAAAACAGAACAAAATGACATCAGTTAATAAATATCAGACACTTGTCATCCTAAGCATAAACTCACATTAGTCTGGGGATAATTCTGCTCCTTGACATGTAACCTGTTCAGGGGCATGAATGTCACCTCCCCAGGTAGCTTCTGCCGATTCATTTCCTTTAAGATTTGCGTTCCCACCTTATCAGAGTCTACAATATGATGGAACAGCCTGAAACTCAGATATCATTAACATACTGTTAATCTATAAAGTTACACTTACAATAAAAAATTAAATTGAAAACTGAATTGTTTCCACAATGCCTGAAGTTTATTTATTTATTTTCAAAAAACAT
This sequence comes from Metallyticus violacea, assembly GCA_030762175.1. Classification (NCBI taxonomy): domain Eukaryota; kingdom Metazoa; phylum Arthropoda; class Insecta; order Mantodea; family Metallyticidae; genus Metallyticus; species Metallyticus violacea. Next base: position 21,224,614 of record CM060844.1, read on the forward strand.
TTTTGATATTAAAGAATAAAATTATATATACAGGGTGTTAATGAACTACACTGAAATAATTTCAGAGAGTGTAGAGATATTGCATATAAGCAATTTTAGATAGGCAATAGTCCATAATTAAACATAATGTGGTTATAAACATTTTGGCATCAGATGCTGATAAGTTGGTGTTAAAGCAAAGCCAGGTGAAAAATTAGTTTAAAATGTCTTTAAAACTGACTTATGAGCATAGAAATATAAATTTTCCTCAGCCTGTTTTCATGATTTAATGCCATAAAAATGCCTCAAATCTCAAAACTAATCATGTGACAATGCGTCATTGATCATCTATTAACTGTCTCCTCGCATTATGTAGCCTACTCTGGAAGCTCTTTGCTTGTATGGCTTAATGCATAACACAAAAGCTGATGATATTCTGCAAACCACTGGTTTAATTCTTGGCATGGCATTAATTTTATTTTTTTATTAAATATGAAATGTTGCGATATGCATACAAAAGAATTATGAATGAAATTTACTAAATGCTTTCAAGTTTTATTCTCTTTCTCAACAATGAATGTATTACCAACGTACAATGGCTAACAAGCTTATTACCAAAATGATGCCTAAAACTTAATTTACCTAACACATACTCAGGAAACAATTCTGATTGGTATGTAAACAACTACAAACGTAATTATATGAATTGATATGTTAACAGTTATGTGTAAAAATTGAAGCATCAACTTAAAACATAGAACTGCATTATTAGGCCAGTCAGAAAATAAAAAAAATGATGAACAAGAGTTGAACTCAAACAAATGACCACCTCTTACTGAAATCTAATGTCATAACCATGGTGATAGAGTGATATGTTCAGAAACCTGCCTTTGTTATCATGTGTTATGCTTTCCAGGGGAATCTGGAAAGTCAGTGGCATACTGGAGCTCTAGAAATTTATAGCCATAGCTTTGAAATTTGAACAGATAGACAATATGTTTACCATTCCAAATTACTTATGTATTTCTACACTCTGAAATTATTTTGGTGTAGTTCATTAACTCCCAGTATATGTGTTCATGAGCAAAATTAGCCCTATGCTGTATATAGTTGTACTATAAATACCATTCCAAAAGTAAAACACATTTTTTAAAACTGCTTCCATTATATGTTATATTTACGTGGCACTGTGATTGAATGATTAGACCGCTTGCCTTCCACCATGGCAGCTTGGATTCAAACTCAGTGACTCTTAGTGGAATTTGTGGCAGATGAAGTGCCGTCTGGACAGATTTTCTCTGGGTACTATAGTTTCCCAGCCAATCATTCTGTTGTTGCTCCATTATTATTCAGAGTAATGTAATCCACTAATATCGATGTGCACATTATGAATGCATTGTACTACTGTCCTCAGATGCCTTTATGTAGAACTCCAATGCCTTGTTTGGCATTAGGAAAGGGAAGAAGAAGAGAAAAAACACATTCACGTGTGCAATTTACATTCATTCAAATGTAGGGAGTAAAATTGTCACAATAATAAAGGCACAACTAGATATAAAAAGTGGAAGGGAACTCAGTGCTGTAATTTTATGTGATGATTCCATGCTATAAATGGAACAAAATTTTCTAATACAATTTTGGCTCCTGTTGCACTGTCTGACTGAAAAAGATTAATTTGCACTTAAATGTAAATGTAAATTTGTAAATGAATGTGAAAAAATCTACATTGGAAAAACAAAGAGAAACATACGCACACGGCTAAAGGAACATTTCAGGAACATAAAGTACAAGCAAATAGAGAAATCAGCAGTAACATATCATTTTTGGACACAAAATCACTACATAATAAATAAAGCAAAATTATTAAAATCAGTACAAGGACCTACGGAATTAGCAACCTGGAAGAAAATCTACATCTACAAATACAAAGACAGCATAATGAACTTCGACATTGCCGGGGATGAAAACATAAACTACAAGTTTATCACACTGCCACCAGAGCAGAATATACATTCCCACAGCTCAACGAATGATCAAACAGTTGAACTTAAGCCTGGCTGAAGATGGGAACTATGTTCTCGAAACCGGTTCCATACATTTATGAAAAGTAAGTGAAGCTTTAAGAGTGTGTAGTTCAACTGAATCATACAATGTCAATTAATAAGATTAATTTGTGTTAACTTTCATATGCTGTAACATATAAATATAATGAAATACACATACTAAAATTATAATAATGGGTGGATAAACACATATAGAACAAAATATGTCCTTTACTATTTATTCATAACTTAAAAATGTTTTGATATAAATTCACCTGAAAAGGTTTACGTGAATCATTTGTAGCTGCAAAATTACTTAGCTTAATTTGTTGTCATAGCATTGATGTTAAAGATTAAAATAAGTGAGCATCTTATGAACTTGTTTTTACAAACAAACACACACCAAGAATCTCCAATTAGTGCATTCTAAAAATAAAGTTAACTATGGAAAACATCACTAGTTATGAATATTTGAACATGCTACTCATTTATGGAGAAGTATAATAGAGATAACTGAAAAGACCACCAAATTGTCATTTTTCTCACTGTGGCCCAATAATTTGTAGTTGTGGGAAATGTTATGAACAAAGGAGCCATTCACAATGAAAAAAAGTGTAAGCATAACATAAAAACTAGATGCTATGTATTGTAATAGAACTGTTCATAATGAATCATGTAAATATAAAAATAAACATAGAAGCTTGCAAGGTCCAAGGTTCTGCATCTATGTGTAAGAAAAACATAAGAATTCAGCCAATCAGAATGCATTGCTGCTCTACTGATAGAATGGCACCTATGGACAAAAGATTACCTTATTTCAAACCTATCCTAGCTTGTATGACAAAAATAGATCTTATAAAGATACAGTTTTGAAAGCAAACATGTGGTCTTCAAATTCAAGTGAAGTATTTTAGGAATTGCATCACATCATTTTCCCTCATTTCAAGTAATAAGATTATGCAAATCCCCCTGGTAAATTCTTCTTTGGTTTAGGGGTTAAACCCTTGTTCATTAAAATCCAAATGATCTGACTTTTTAAATATATTACTCCATGCAAATTATACTGCACTTTACATATGCATAAATGCTACCACTGTCTGCTCAGCAGCAGTCATTTTGAATCAGCTGTTAGTTGACCTTTGCTTGTTCTTTTTTTGATTGGTTAATACTTACGTTTATGTCTTTCATTACAAATGTCCACATACTACAAAATTTATATGTTAACATTTTAATTTATTATGTTTATGTTAAATTTTCATTGTGAATGGGGCAATCTGCACAATAATGCAGATGCCAAGAGTGCATATATATCAATGGTAAAAATTTGGAAGATTTAATTTAATATATGTTCTTGCATCTCATTTGTTTTGTGTGTTTCCAATTAAAATACTTTTTCCTAGCTGAGTTTTTGTTGAATTTTATGTAATAAGAGTGCCAAATCTGTCATTATACCATATTAATATAAAGAAATAAAGGCACCAAAATAACTCACTGTATTAAATCAATGGCAATAAAAACAGAAAGGAAGGAAGGAAGAAAACTAAAGAGAGAGGAAAAAAATTGCAGTTTTAGACAGGCAGTCATTTTGATGAAAATTTCACTGTCTTTTAATTGTGTCATAGAAGATCCATGGTTTAAAAGTAACACCATGGTAACATCAAAATGGCAAGCGCTTCATACTTCATAGTAGAAGTGTGATAACATGGCAGTAGCACACCTGTACATAGTAGCCAAAGTGAATTAACTTGCTGCTGCATGATGGATTTGGTACTCTTGGATAAAATAGAAAAGTGTTAATAGGACACAATGGAACAATCATTGCATGCTACAATTTTATCATTCACAGTTACAATCGGTTGCCCTGATCTCAATGGGCACCAATCACATTATCATCAAATATGGCAAATTTAATGTTTTTTTTTATTATGAATTAATAGACGAATGCACAGTGTAAATTACTGAGAATAAAAATTTAAATTTTAAAAATCCACAGGAAAAATGCTTAATTTCTGCATGGAAAAAATGTTTATGCAGTATGTCTTTATATAACATAATGAAAGTATTTTTCAATTATCAGCAATGGCTTCATTCCATAGTTGCCTGATACAAGAGATTTTACTGTAGCTGATTTATAAAGAGAGAAAAATCCTGAAAATAATTAATTTCTGTTTTATTGCATTGTATTTTCACATACAAGTGTGATACTATGCATGTATGATATATTCGTGCTCATGTATTGAATACAACGTTGCCCTCTTCCTTCTCCACCAAAACAGATAATGTTAACACTATAATTAATAGTAATTGTAATTCTAATTGCCATGATAAAATGTGCTACCATAATATTGATTCATGACAAAGGGAAGGAGAAGAGATAGCCACTGCAGAACATTAAACATTGTCATATCATAAACTTAGGTATTCATTTTTTACACTAAACTCCACTTACTTACATAAAAGTAAGACGCGTTTCAGGAGAATCTCTCCCATCTTCAGTTGCTCACCGAACTGCCATTACTCAAAACGATGGCTAGACACCCACATGTTCCTGTGATGGCCTCTGTTGGTTGAAGTAGGAAATTGCTGTTCATCCATAGGAGGAAACTGAAATTCATTAGGTTTTCTCTATTTTTTAATATGAAAATTTTTTCCCAAGTGGATAACTCCAATGGATTGTGAAGATGTTTCAGCAGTTTAATTTCCGGTTTTATTTCATGATTTTTGGTCCAAAAGTGAGCTCCTACTGCTGATTTATCCACCTGCTTAAACCGAATATTCCTATAATGTTCTTTCCTCCAAATTTCCAAATTTCTGTTTGTTTTGCATGTGTAGCTCTGTTTACAATCTGCACATTTTATTTCGTAAATTCCTGATTTCTGTTCTGTTGTTCAGTTTGAATTTATGAAATAAAATGTGCAGATTGTGAACAAAGTTACATAGGCAAAACATAGAGACATTTGGAAATACAGAGGAAAGAAGTAATACATGGTTCAAGCAGGTGGATAAATCAGCAGTAGTAGCTTTCTTTTGAACCAAAAACCATGAAATAAAACAGGAAATTAAACTGCTGAAACATCTTCACAACCCATTGGAGTTTCCACTGGGGGAAAAAATATTTGTATTAAAAATAGAGAAACCTAATGAATTTCGAGTTTCTTCCTATGGATGAACTCAGCAATTTCCTACTTCAACCAACAGAGGCCACCACAGGAAAATCCAAGTGTCTAGCCATCGTTTTGAGTACAGCGGTTTAGTGAGCAACTGAAGATAGGATAGATTCTTCCGAAATGCACCTTACTTTTATGTAAGTGGAGTTAAGTGTAAAAAATGAATACCCAAGTTTAGGATATATTACTATTCCATTGTCAACAGCTTCGTAAGTACAATATTTATTGTCATATCATTTGAGATAAAATATTTATTTTCTCGAAAACTTACTTTATTAAACTCCATTACCAGCTTTATTTATGGCAATGATTTCCCTTCCACTCTGTGAAAACAGATTGCAAGATTTTGACTGCCTGATTGCGGAAAAGCTCTAAAAAAAAAATATGATGCAATGATTTTAGCTTAGCAGCAAAAATGTAAGAATAACTTTATGTGGTAGTATGAGCTTTCAAAAATCTAAAGCTCATTCTTGTGTTGCCTATGCCATTACAATGATATGTGAACTTGCTAATGACTTTCTTAACAGCATAATTTTATCATGTTATATCTTACGTAGTTTATTATTAGCATTACCTATTCTTTCCAATCATCAATGTCCATGCAGTTAAGCATTTTTGAGCTTTGTATTTGCATGATTTCAAATGTAGGCTTAAATTAGACAGCCACTTGCATTTTATACTGTGGTTTCACAGACCTTTTTCTTTCATATGCAGCAATATTCTATTCTTCTTTCCTTCCTCTTGATGCAATAGCCCTTGAGAGCCTTGTCTACACAGCAACTGCTGTGTCCTCTAGCAACATCATTGGCAGAGCATGTGATCAACTAACCAACATTCTACGAGTTGCTTTCTGAGGAGAATTCCATTTTGATTTATAGTTTATTTTTTTCTACAATCATTCAAGAGTTTCTATGCCTTGGCAGATACATCTACTTTCTCAATGAAGTCTTAATTAAGCTGTACACACTTGTCCACCAATGTGGCAAATTCTCTAGGCCCTCCTGGAACCACTTTTTTGCAGCATGTTGTACACATGTCTGGATGCTGGTTCAGTTTCTGGAAGTTTGCAAAACGATGTCAGCATAGAGGTTTCTTTAAAACCCCAAATAAAGGGTAATCAGAAAAGACCAATCAAGAGAATACGGAGGGTGTGGCAGCACCTGAAATCCCATCTCAGCTATGGCAGCCATGGTTTCCTGACTCGTATGGTAATGAGCACTGTGTTGCAGAACACCTTTTACCCAATTTCCGGGCCATTTTTTTTTATTGTAAGGAGCAACCTCTGAAGAATCGCCACACATGTCATGATATTAATTGTGGGTCAAGCAATGACAGTGATTCCATCCATGTCCCAAAAGACTATGGCCATGTTTGCCCACTGAGGGCACTATGCAGAATTTCTTCAGTGGAGGCTACCTTTATGCTTCCACCGCATTTATTGGGCTTTGGTCTATGGCTGATTGTAATGGAGCCAAGTCTCGTCATCAGTCATGAGTTTGAACATGAAGCCTTCTGGATTCTGGCTATGACATTGAAGGAGATCACTGCTCACATCATTACACTCTTGTCTTTGTGCTGCAGTCTGGGATTTGGGAACCCACATGGCAGACATCTTTCCATCTTAAAGTGTTCATGCACTATGCAGTGCAGAGTGATTCTGGCATGTCCTATGGCTGCCTCCATTTCCGAGAAAGTGATGCGCCTATTTTCCTGAATGAAATGCTCCACTCTAGAGATGTTTACTGGCATTGTCACAGCCATTTTCCTCCCAGAACTGGTTTCTTTCTCTGTTAATGTGCAGCCATGTCTCCAGCCATCCATCAGTTATACACAGTTTTTGGATAGTGCATGCTCTCCACACACTGCTACCAATCACCTGCAAATATCTGCAATGTTTACACCCTTTCCACAGAAATCATTGCCCAGAGCTGTTCTTGATGATAACTCTCCATGCAGTACATTAACATATTGACAGCAGTTTGAGAAATATGTTGTAGTTAGAAGTGACTACACTCCTCTGCATCGTGCTGCCACCAGAGGACAGACCAATGTACTACATGGTCAACATGGCAAACCAAAAGGCAGGGAATTCTAAAATGTAAATCAATATGGATCACCCTTCATAAATCAAAGGGTGCCATTATTCTATCAGGCAACTCCCCAATTGTCCCATCGATGGTGGGAAATTTGAAAATGTAAATCAATATGGAACACAATTCGTAAATCATTTTTCTATTAGGCAACTTTCCAATTGTCCTCATGACATTGGGTGAAATCCATTCCAGGAAACTGTAACTTAGAAAAACTTCTAAGCAGGTACCTGGAGTCAAACCTGGGGACCTCCAGGACAGCAGCTAGCAACTTGATCACTAAATCAAGGAGGCAGTCAATACTCTATTGCTTTAGCAAATTTAGAGGGAGATGACAATTTCTTAATAATGAAGAGGAACTGTAGACCAACAATAGTAGTGATCAAAGAAAACATATCTATACAGAGCAAATGATCAAAGATGCTAGGTAAAGTTATGAGGATTTAGAGTTGTCTATGAGGATACATTCACAAAGTGTTTCTACCATTCTTCATGAACACCTATGTGTTAAAAAAATATTATTCAAGAAGGGTGCCAGAAAGTTTAACTGAAAGGCAGAAATTGGAATGAATTGTATAGAATGGTGCCAAAAAATGCTTAAAAAGTCAACAATGGGGAATCTTGGTGCGTATTTGACATTATCATGAGAGATGAAACTTGAATCTACCAGCAGGATACTGAAACCAAGTGTCAACCTTCCTAATGACCAGTCACCCCTACAAATCATCTTAGCAAAGTGCGCTGGAATGAAAATGGTTGCCATTTTATTTTGAACAGGTAGGCATTTGGTAACCTTTGGTTTAAGAATCAGAAAACAATTATGTTTTCACTAAGAACAGCCACTAAGAACTAAATAAGGGACATTTATTATGTTGCTCTATACACTGCCTACACAACACTGACATTTTTAGAGAGCACAAAAGCTAAACTGTTTGAACATCCATCTTACAGTCTTAAAGCAGTACTATGCAACTTCTTTTTTTTAACTGTGAAGAACCATCTTCAAAGTCAGGGATATTGTAGTCTTGCAGGAGTCCAAGGCCACAATGAGGAACTGGGTGCTTCTGGAAAAGAAGTGTGTGTATGTTTTCTTTTTTACTGCATGCTTGTGTACTTGACTAAGAATGTTCATGACAATCTTTAAAATATGACGATTATGTTAGAAAAAGAATGTAACAATGTATAGGAATAGTATTAATGTTTTTTTTTTTAATTTGGTTTATTTATGGATGCTCCAGGGCTCCATTCTATTCAGGGAGTGAAACCACGAACAAATTTTGCTCAGAGGCCTCTTTTTTCAGGCTCGAGGTTCTTTAATGTGCCGTAAATGTACATGGACACGGCATGCATGGCTATATTTCCCTTCCGAAGGAAGCCATACAAGTATTAAGAGTAACATATAACAGTGAAATGTATGTGTACACATTGCTAGCCATTAAAATTGCTATGCTCATAATAGACATTTCAAAAGTGTGATAGAAATACCAGCTGGTATATGAATTTAATCACAGGGGAATTGTGGCATACTGGATGTAATTCAAAGAAATTGACGCTCGTTTTGGATGAAATGTGTCTGTCTGCAGCAAAACAAGTTGGTCTTGTCAAACAATCAGGATGCAATTTTGAAGCTCTATTCTTGAAATTTTATTCAGCATTTATAATATTCATATGCATGTTCAGCAATTTGTAAGGCTTTAATCACCAACAATTTTTCATCCATAATCTGATACTAATTATAGTTGTTTAATTATTATCACCATCATCATCACCATTTTATTTTATTTTCCATGCAACTATTCTATTTCAGTCCATTGAATAATTGAAGGTTTACTGGATTTGTGGCCTTTTCCCAGTTAACTATTATTTAACAAACTCATTGATTTCATTTTCCACGTAATTTTAAGCAAATGCACTGAGGTTTGCAATATGTAAGTTTTAAGATATAAAAACATGAAAGAATATTAATAGCACAAAGACTTAAAAATTTACAAGCAAAAATATGCAACAATAGATTTAATAGCCAGATCCACCAACGCTACATGTTAAGAGTAGAAAGAAAGTAGAGCGAATTTTTTTTCAGGATATTTTCTAATAACAGAATCCCCAAATTAACTTATATATCAACCACCATAAAGACTGCTGATGAATCAGATACAGTATAATTTAAGCCCCAAAGAATATTATATTTCGTATATTTCACCTGTTTCCAGCTGTAACTTCCACTGCAGTGTAGATGCTCTTTTCACAGTCAAAGTTTTCAATGACAGGCCCATAGTACGAATTAGCAATTTCAGCTGCAGTACCACCTCGTTCTCGGAATGTCTCCAGTACTTTGCGAACGCTGTCCCGTCCATTTAGTATTGGCTAAAGAATAACAGATGGTGAATACTACTTCAAGTACATTTTTTAGCATTTGTTGAAGCTCTACTAGCATTACTAGCTTCTGTTTCATAATGATCAGCTTATTATAAGGCAGTCATTTACAGTACAGCCTACATATAGAAAATCATAGATAATGCTTTATTGTTTAAATTGTGTCAAAATATTTAATCCTACATTTCAAAGTCTTTACTTCTTTATCTGACCTGACTGTCTCCTTGATAGGTAGGATTTTCAATATTTTGACATGGCTTTAAGGTGAAAGCACTATAAGTCTTTCACTGTCAATATTCAATGCCCTAAACTTGCTTTAAATGGCAAGATCTGATATAAAACAATTTGGTAAATACCAAAATGTATGATGATAGGAGCGATGGCTCCCGAAACTAGTCTTCCATTTTATTGAATTTTAGTGGTGTGTATGTTACAATTTCGACTCAATTTTTTAAAAATGTTAATATTTGACACCACTGTTACAAAAGTTCACTATATTTTATACAATATCCTGAAACATTTTAGGTGGTCTTACTCTATTTAATATGGAAAATCAATAGTTCTTTTTAAGTGTGCACAGTACTTAAGATTTATTATTTCCCAATGCAAGAAATTTCCATTGGCCTTAAAGCTCCTGAACTTGGATACACTAGTATTATTAATTTAAATCGCAGCTCTTTATAAAGAGAAGTTTTACCTTGCCTGCCATAGATCGCAGTGATTGGTCAGCTTTTGCTAAATCTTCCTTAAGCGAGGACAATGACTGCTGAATGGTGTTTTCTTTCCTCCACAACTCACTGAAAGAAATAGCATCATTGTATTAACATCTGTGCACAACTTCTATTAGTAATATAGTATTGCATCCTGTGATCATTCACACACTATGGATGGAATTAAGATAAACATGTGAACAAACGGAACATATAGAGTTCTATGGGTACCCTTGGCCGAAGATGAAGACAAAGGTCTTTGAAACCGGTTCCAAATATCACACAAGCAAGTGAAGCAATAAGAGCATTTTGTACGACATATATCACATGAATTTATTCATTTGACTTGACTTCACGGTGTTAGTTTCACATATATTTTTTTCAAATAATTTCTTTTTTAAAAGATGTGTTTTAATATAGAGTTCTGCACGTTATAGTAAATGTCGAACAATACACACATATACAGGAGTTTTAATAAAAATATAGAGAGTCATTTAAGAAGAAAGATGACAGAATGTTTAAATACTACCTTAGGGTTTGGAGGTAGCTATTCAAAAGGGTAATTAAAATTGCAAATAAATACTTTAGGTACAAATAGTACTTTTTTCTGTAAGCATTTAACATCCCACTACTGCTAAGGTCTTTCAAGAAGATTAATATAATGCAAATGAGCTCAGAGTCAGGTCGTTGTTGATAGTGATTTGGTTAATTTACAGACACTCTTTAACATCTCAGGTCATCAGCATCCTATTCAATTCAGAGCATGAAACAGTCAGTAAATTTTGCTCAGAGGCCTCTTCTTTCAGACTTGAGCGAGTCAGGTTGAAAATGGCATATCCACACTGCCAATGCTGGCTCCCAATACTTCACAGTCACAAAGGTATTTGGTTTACATATAAGACTGAGTAGTATTGCTGTTTATTTGTGATCTTCCTTTTGACACTTCCTTACCAATGTCAAAAATATCTTTAAAGCTCCCAAACCAGACAGAGAATATCAGGTAGCAAGTTGTTGTTCAGCACACAAAAAGAAACAAATATTATTTGTATTCCCACTGAAACTGTAAAAGGATAAGCATGAAATACTACTCTCTTGTTCTTTGCAATATATGCAAATTATAACTAAGGATATACCTGAATCATCCATTTTGTATTCCATGTTTTAAATTGTATGGCCTGGAGACTTGCTGATAATCAGAGTCAGCTTTATTAATTCTTAGCATTAAACTTGAAATACAATAGAATTGCACCAAGAAGTATATACAGATTTTATCATAAATGTGAGTCATTAATAACACAAGTATATTGTATATCTGATTCTAAGAATGAAGTTCCAGTAACAATTCATGAAAAATGTGTGCCAATTTAACACTTACTAAACTAGAAGCTTTGGTGTTGAAAGATGAATATAATATATATGGCAGTATACACATTTTTCAAGTATTATGTATTGTTGCCATGATTGGTCTTACCATGACATCTGCGAATTGCATGTGATGCAAGTGGTTATGAATGCAATGAAATTAATTAATGATGGTGAATGAATAATGACACTTTTAAAACTATCTGGCATTCACCTTTCAGGATAAGGAAAACTCCAAAAAAAAAAAATTCACTCAGACAGCTTGACTTGACCAGGAGTCAAACCCAGAACCTCCAGATTAGTAGCTGCAAATATTACCACCAGACCATGGAAGAGTGGGATATAATATTGCTATATTTAAAGCATTTGATTATATATTAAAACCTTGATTAATCTTTTTGGAGTGACGAGGTTTAGAAAGCAATGGATGCAGGAAAATGATATGTGGAAAGTGCATAAATCATGTTCAAAAATAAATAAAGCCATTGTACAGATTGTTAATGACTATACTAAAATAACTTCAGAGTATGTAAAGATATCTTAGACATGTAATTTGAGATAGAAAATATATGACCTATCTGCTCAAATTTCGAAGCTATGGCTGTAAGTTTCTAAAGTCAGTATGCTACTAGCTAATGAATATGCCCCTTGAAAGCATAACACACGATTATGAACGGAGGTGTCAGAATATATACCTCTGGTACAATAGTTATGACATTAGTTTTCAAGTTTGAGTCTCCTTCATCACTTATTCTTGTTGACTAGGGCCTAATAATACAGTTTTTAGTCTAAGTTTTAAGATGATATTTAATTTATATACCTAATTCTTAGCATACTCGATTCATATAATTACAACCTTTGTAGTTGTTATTGTATTTACTAATCAGAATCATGTCCTGAGAAATTTTAGGTAAATTAAGTTTCAGGCAGTTAGTTTTAAGCTTATTAGCTATTGTACATTGAAAAAGGGAATAAAATTTGAAAGCATTAAATAAATTTCATTCATAATTCTTTAGCATGGGTATTGCAGCACTTGATATTTAAAAAAAAAAAATAAATAAATAAAAAATAAATGATATGACAAGAATTGAATCTGTGGCTGGCCTGGAGAACATATCAGCTTTTGCATTATGAATTTCACCACACAAGCAATTAAAGCACTTTCTCTAGAGTAGGCTGTATAATGCAAGAAGGCAATTAATAGATATTCAGTGTTGCACTGTCAAATGATAAGTTCGAGATTTGAGCGATTTTTATGCAATAAATGTTTAAAATACTGATAATGAGCTGTAGAAAATTGATATATTTATGATCGCAAGGCAGTTTTAAAGACATTCTGAACCAATTTTTCACCCTTCTTGGCTTTAACACAGACTTAACTGCATTTGATGCCAAAATGTTTAACATCATAAAACTGCATTATGTTTAGTTGTGGACCATACACTGCCTATATCAAATTGCTTATATACGACCTCTCTACACTCTGAAATTATTTCAGTGTAGTTCATTAACATCCTGCATAAGAAAACACTATATTTTGCATTAGTTTTACGTTACCATGCACCCATTTTAGTCACTTTCTTTGAAAAAGGTCTTAATTGACATCTGCTTCTTTGCTGCTTTTCTTTTCTTGTGAAACAATGAATTTTCCACATTCAACACATTCTGTTGCTCACTACTGTCATTGTCACGTGCATAGATATATGCTTGCATGGCTTCAAATGCTCTCAGAGCTTTGGCAAATGTCACATGGCTTCAGCTTGCATTATCTTTCCCTTCTTCCTCATTTCACATGATACCACATCCTCGTCCTCTGCCATGTAGGTGTCAAAACTGACAGCACCAGCAACTCTGGCTAATCTTCGCATTGGGCATAATAATACTGCTGCTCGAAAAGAATCGGCAACTACATGCAATCACTGCTTCAATTATTCCAGTTTGAAAACGATCGTTCCAGATTAGAATTTCCCTCAGACTGAACTTTTGAACAAATAATGCAAGTAAACGACATTGGAAGAATTATGAATGTGAATTTAATTTAGTTACGTTATAATGTAAAACATTTAGGATTGCATAATTGAATAACACATTTGCGAAAACGATGGTTCTGGGAATGATAGATTGAGGTTCTACTGTTTTTTTGAACCAACAAAGCTTTTGAAGGTAAGGGTGAATAATTTTTATGGACTTAAAGATGAATAATTTTTCAAAGCAATATTTAGTAAACTGACAAAGTGATTTGCTTCTATGTTATGTATAGTTAAACAATTTAACTAGGAGTGCATTTAATGAAGGAAAAGTGTGAACCCAATGCAAGTGATACATTACAATGAATGCAAAAGGTGATTCATTTGAAAATTTGTTGGTAAATGTATAAAACCATTGTGATTTTAAGTTTAAAATGCTGATAGTACACATTTTTTTAAAAAATACAATTATGTAGCTTCAGATATGAAAAGAAGTATCAAGAAGTAGAATGTCGTCATTTATTGTATGCTTATGCTTGATTAATGATTAAAATTAACTGAGAGACTGATTATTTTGCACACATTATCTTTTTAAATAATATATTTGTATAAAACTCAGTAACATAATGTTAAATATAACATTTAATTTCATGTCAGAACAGTGAAACGACTATTATGTTATTAATTATCTAGTGATTCAATTTGATAATCTTATGCTCCACTTACTGTTGAATTATGCAAAACTAGTTTCGCAGGCTTTTACCTGCATCCTCAATTGCGAGTTGACTGTCAGCTTCATTGTTGGTTGGCTGGACTTGGTGTAGCTCTCGTGGACATTTTATGAACTTCTGGATTAATTTGTCTTCTTTTGGGATCTCAAAGTTCATAGCCTTATCCTCATATTTTTTTATATAAATTTTTTCCCATATTCCCAGCTTAACGGGTAGATCTACGAATTTCAATAATTTCACTCCCATTTCTATAACATGTTTATCTCTCCAAAAGTGATGTGCAACCGCTGATATCTCTATCTGATTGTACCTGATGTTTCTCTAGTGTTCCTTCAGCCTGATTCCTATGCTTCCTTTCGTTTTTCCAATATATACTTTGTTACATTCTGAACAGTTGATTTTGTATATTCCTGGCTTCTTCTCCTCGATTTCAATCATTATCATCAGAATTGAGCAAATTTTTTAGGCTAAACTTGTTCACTGGGGACAAAGTAATCCCAAACTCTCTGAGTATTTTTTGGAATTTTTTGGTGGCCCAAGGATGATAAGTGAACTAGTTTTGCATAATTTAACAGTAAGTGAAGCATAAGATTATCAAATCGACTCACTAGATAATTAAAAACATTATGTTGATTTACCAAAGGAAATTTATTATTGTTAGCAGTTATATTGCTGCATATGTGATGTGCATATGATTATTATTGCTAATTAATATGGTATGTGTAATGTATGACATTGCAAGGTGAAAAAATGATATCAAAATGTTTACAAAATCACTTTTATGTTTTTAATCATAATTACAATATTTTATTAATGTCTCATGAATTTGTTTTAAATAGCAAAAAAAAAAAAGGGGGGGGGCTACTTGCACCAAATCAACATTAAAAAAGAGGACTAAAAATAAAATGAAATGAAAATACTCACTTTCTTTGGCTCTGATACTGATCCTTGCTCTTCTTCAGTTCATAGAACTGCTTATTGAACTCATCTATACTTGCTCTCTGCCTTTCCATCTCATTTGTTTGATCCTAAAAATTGTAATGCAGAAAATAGTTAAAACATAAAAGATTACCCATAAAGTGCCTTATATTGATGCAAAAATATAACAAAAGTATATGTCCATATGTCCTTACTTAAAAAATTAAATGATTTGATGCATTATTAATGTGATTTAACATCAGAAGACATCTATGGGCGTCACCACCACTAAAAATCTAAAAGACAAATAAGATTAAAAGTACAAGACAATAAAATACTAATAAATCATAAAACAGCAAGCAATACTTGGGTTTGGTAAAGACTGAGAATAAGTGTTTTACTCATGAAGTACACTAAGCAGATTGCTATAATCTTTTCTCATAGCAGTCCCATTTGAGTTGTATACACTTGGTCAAATATGTGCGCCAGTTCTGGAAGACATGCTGGAAACCTTTTTGGGCATCATTTTCAGAATTGCTTTTGCATTCGTTGATGAATCAAAATGCAGCTTGTTTTTGAGATGAGTGAACAGAAAAAATGTCACATGGAGCTAGATTCAGGCTGTATGGAAGGTGGAGAGTACACAGTCAATATTATTTTTCTGGTCAATTTTTGAGCAACAATGTGAGGGCCTGCATTGTCATGGTGAAGATGCTAACCAGATGAATGCAGCTAAGGGCATTCTTTGAACAAAACAATGCAAATTGAACATAATGATTTCATTTCCAATTTGAAGATTATAAAAAATAATGAAGACTAACCTTTGTAGTATATAGAAAACCTACCCATAGTGACAATTACATTAAAAATAATAGCTTTAATCCCAAAACACATGAGCACACCAACCTCAAGAGCCTCACATACAGACTGTTAAGTGTTCCACTCAGTATAAAAGAATACAAAGAAGAATACCAATACATCAAAACAGCACTGCACAATGGTTCCCACAAAAAATTAGTAGATATAATGACTAAAAAAAATTTAAAAGACTTAAATATGTCAAAGAAACAAGTTTGCTATTATAGATAAAATATATGCAATTCAAAAAATTCACATACCACTGCAGTAAGTTTAATTTTAAGAAAAATTAATATCAGTTCACATAATGTTGGTTATGCTGTAATTGCAATGTTGCAACAGCCACTACTGTTTAATAACTGATATTATAGAATTGTAAACTTAAAAGAAGTTAGGAACAGTGAAGTTTGCTAAATATACAAATAAGTTGATATTAGGTGACACCTTCACTAACTGATTAATTCATCAGGACATGTTTCAAGAGACTTATATGTATATTTGATATTATAGAGTTTTCAATTTTGGATGGTAAATATATATTAAATGTAATAATCAATTGCTTTGCTTTAGAAATATTTATTGCCATATTTAAAATACTATATAGCAATGTTAAGTTAATAAAGTAAAATTTTTTTGACAGAGATTCATTAAGTTGATCTTTGCTCATAATTTTAAGTATGTAAAGGCTTCAAGCCATTACACGTGCCTTCTCTAAGAGCATTTTGCATCGGTGTAACACCTTGATGCAAAGGATTAGGTATCCTCTGTGAATCACTTACTGCAAATAATCTATTGGAGATGTTTTCTAAATATTACAAATTAACCAGTTATATTACTCATAGTAACTCCACTGCAAACATATGAAAGAAATAAGTTGCACACATAATAAGTAAAACAGGCTACAGAAAAGCTTTCATGTCTAACTGACTGACTGACAGGCTAATGCTACATTGTGATTGGTTCAGAAAGTGTAATGGGTAGCATTCCTCATTTGTTAATCCGTAGCACTGCCAACTGAAAAGATAACTGTCAAGTGCAAAATTTCAATGACCTGGGTAAAAAAAAAAAATATTAAAATCATCCTGCAAAGATACTATGCCATCTGACAGGAAATCAAGTATCTATTAATTAACTGCAAGTACTAATCAAGTATACACTGCAAAAATGAGAAGAACTTTGAAAACATGTACTAAAAATATTTCAGAAATATCAGTTACAAACAGAGAAATTGGCAGTGGCAGTCCATATTTGGTCAAAATATTACCAATTGATACTGAAGTTAAATTACTGAAATACACCTACAACCCTTTGGAGCTAATGATGTAGGGCAAAATATTTTCATCTTCAGAAATAAAAATGCACCAAGAATTCAAGACATTGACTTTGGATATTGTCATTTCTGATCGCTTATACAGCATGCCTCTCCCATTTGGTCTTCTGCTGATGATGGGAGCAAATGTTCCTGTAACACGTTCATTTATAAACCAAGTAAGTGAAGTATACTGTTACCTAATCAGATCTATATCAACTTTATTTTACTACTTCCCTGTTAATAGCTTCAAAAGTCATTGAAACAATTATGGCCTAGCATTGATCCCAGGCCCATTTAGAATATTTATATATATTATATTCACAAAAAGGGTTATAGACATATGGCACACACGTCATGTTACAAGAGTAAGAAAGAAGACAATCAAACATATCAATGAAAGGGAATGTTTCCCCAAAAAGGCATACAGTAACCCATTCGCTTAAGAGGGTCTCTTTGTTATGTTACTTCAGGTAATCTAGAACTTGGGAAAACAACCGGATATTGAACAAAAACATCAGGAATTTGGAAAGGGACGTGTAATTCTTTTGTTAACAATGTAGGAAAAACTCAGGCAATAAATATCCATATGGAATCATAAAACCTCTGTTACGGCTCTCAATGTATGATTTATGTCAAGAGCCTGAGATTTAAGATTTTGCTTTGGGTGGACCCGAATAAAATCTTAGAAGATAGCCTATGAGAATTAAACAATAATACATTAGCATAAAAGCCCACCAATAGGAAGATAGGTGTAGGAGGAGCAAAATCACGCGACTTTTAGAAAGTCATGATGAAAATATTTATAGCGCCTAGACTGACAGACAGCAATTAATAAAAGTAGTTGCAATGGATTTATACTTATTACTTGTTTGTCACTTGTTGAAGTGGAAGGGAAAAGTGTCGGAAAAAAACAAAAGTGTTAACAAATTGTGAAAATTGGAACAGTGAGTGTTATATTTTGTTTGTTTATCATCTCCTTTCCCTGTGACAGTGCATCACAAAAACGTTCAGCTAAGAAACTGAGCTTGCAGCTGAGGAAGACATATTATTATATTGCAGTACTGAATGGAAGTTCAATCAATCACTCCTGAGATAACAATTCATTTATAAAATTCGATCACCTCCTTATCTACAATGAATCCAAACCAAATAAAAATAAATAAATACTGCCGCATCATAAAAAAGAATATGTTTAACAGTAAAATTTGTTATAACATACAAGACAATTGAAATTGTCAATGAAGCAAATAAAATAATTATTAATATGTTGTGATGAGTTGAAACAAAACACTTGCACAGCTTCACCAACTTACTATTTTAATAGTGCATGTTTTGCAACTTTTGCATGCATCACCAATTACTTGTCCACTATCAGAAGGATCCCAAAATAATAAAAAAGCAATAGAATGTTAAAATTGGGAATACACAGGAAAGGTGTACAAACAATACTACATAGCTTCAATCCGAGACAAAATTCACATGCAGTAATTAACAGCATACAGATTCATGAATTTACCTTTGGTAAAGACAGAATATCTACAGCAATACAATCAAATAGAAAAAACAGGGTGAATAATGAATTTTGTTAGGAAATAGTTTGCAAGAATATATAGAAATAACAGTTTTTGAACTGCCATTGTCATTTATGCTTACCTCAATTTTTTTTTCTAGTTGGACCTGTTTCTCAGCATCTCTTTTCATATCTTCAGCCAACTTATCTCTGTGTTCTTTCTTATCTTTTATTTGTTTGTTTAATGACCTATAAAAATGAGAGACATTAATATTCACTAAACTGAGCACTTAAGATTAATATTAAAATCAATAAAATGCTGTGGTATTCATGCTTACTTAAGTTCCTTCATGATCCATTGATCTCTGTCTTCTTTAGTTGTGAACTGGCTGCCACGCCCCTGCTTGGCATACAATTCCTTCCTCTTTTGCTCTTTTAGAGCCAACCTACAAAAGAAGAAGAAGAAGAAAAAAAGAACTATTCTAAATGTCTGCAGAAGCTGTGAGTTTTGTATGATGATTATAGTAACACAGAAAGACAGAATAAATATGTAGCATTATACACTGTCCATCATGAGTTTACTTATTAGAAGAAACAATGACCCTAACATCAATATTCTTGGGGTATAACTATACAAAATTGAAGATACATGTAATTATTTAAATGATATTTTAATAACAGAGATATGAGCTTCCAAAATACCGCTAGTTTGATTATGCCTAATATACAGGGCAAGGAAATTACAAAGTTGCCACTCCCAATATCTCCTATAGGACAGTGCTGTGACTGAGTGGTTAAACTGCTTGCCTCCTACTCAGGTAGCCCAGGTACTCCAGTTTTCCCATCACTAATTCTAATGTTGTTCTATCATCACAGCAAACATTTTTCGCTAGATTTAAGGGCCACAAATCCTTAATATATTTTAGGTTTCACAGCCAGTGTTGATATTGAAATGATCATTACTGGGTTATTTTGCCATCATTGTTTGTTAAAATTAAATTTAAAAAACCAACATTTTCGCCAGTGCTATGGTCAACATCATCAATGGACTGAAATTGTCTGGAGAAGCAGATCTATTTGAAAACATCTAACTAGAAATGTTAATTGGAACTTGTACAGTGAGGCCAATCATATAATTGAAATCATTGTATGATTGAGTCAAACTACACACTCTTAAGCTTTTAAACATCTGTCTGTTTTTGTTCAGGCTTTCAAATAAGCAACACTTTGAATCTGTGCTACAACTCTTCCACCATTCCTTCTTCCACTTTTAAAGGCTCTGAACCTTTGCTTCTATTTTCTTTTTTGTTACAGTTTAACATCCTTTGATGTCCTTCATAATAATGGAAAGCATCTAACTCTATTGCTAGTATATCGCTTTGTTTTTGTTTTGTGTTCAATTACTATATGTAGATAAATGAAAATGGAATCTGCCTGTAAATCTGGAGGCCCCAGGTTCAAATCATATAGGTCAGTTTCCTGTTTTTTTCTGGAGTTTTTCTTTAACCTGGAAAGGCAAATGTCAGGTAACTTAAAGTATTGTGGACAATAGGCTCATCTACACACTTATTTCACTAACCATTCATTCATTGTCTCTTAGACTTTCATTATCTTTCCCTTGATCAGCACGGATTTGAAAGAGAATGGTGCACATGGTCGGTAAACTCTAATAATCAGATGATTTTTTTCCATTATAATTACTATTTCAGATTATGTTAGGCTGTTCTTGTATGGTAAATACTGTCAATAAAATTAAAATAGAAAAATTAAAAACTTGAGGTGGTATTTGTGCAGTGAAATTTGTCCTTGGAGATTAATGGTTTGCTTTATTTACTAATTTTGCAGAACACCACTAATTTTGCAGAACACCACTCACATCTCTACAATATTTATCATCTTATTCCCCCACTTAAATTATTGGTTTATAGGTAGACCTGCTATAAAACATAGAAAATGCAAAACTGAAAACAGAGGACAATAAGATAATTTACTCACTTCAGTTGATATCATTGTATGATTCAGTTGAACTACACACACTAAAAGCTTCACTTACTAAAAGTAAGTGAAGTATTAAGAGTGTGTAGTTCAACTGAATCATGCAATGATATCAATTAATATGATTGGCTTCACTGTGCAAGTTCCAATTTACATTTAAGTAATTTACTCATGTTAATTAATGGTGTTCTGCTTATGAATTTCACATTTATTTTAAAAAGGAAAAGTGAATTTTCATTATATAATTAATGAATCTATAAGTCCTCTGCTTAACAGTTGTTTGTTAAACACAATGTGAGCTACAGCAATAAGAGCAACATCATATGGATTCATTGAGAACTGAACCCAACTTGGAGCAGAATTAGAAGTCAACATCAAAGGTACAAACCAATCATTCCCTAATATATCTCCTTATCCTGGAGTAACAGAGTAAGATAATTCATTTCAAAGAAAACAAGAGAGTGAGAAACAGCTGAAAATCCTTATTTAATTAAGAAATTACTGTTCACTGGTTTTTAATGGATAAAATGTTAACATTTTATTTACTGGTTGACTAACTGCATTAAAATAAGTGGTAAATACCATTATTGTTTTAATATTACTTAGTTGATTTCTGCTGTACTTACGGCTATTGATCTATTTAACTTTGCATTACAAAAGTACTTCTTTTGCAATTTGTATTAATTCTTTATAGGCTACATTTATGAGCTCTTATACAGTAAAGTGCTTGCAGATATCAAAAATAGTATAGGAAATATATGAGGTGGCAGTTTTAAGTGGCTCATTCTGTATTTATTACACATATAAGTTCTTTATTTTAAGAGAAATATCTTTTTCTCGTACTTTCCCTCATGTGTTGAAAAATATAAGGATTGTTGACATCATTTTTCAGTTTTCATTACAATAATATTAATAGATACAAACATCAGAAAGCTTCTAATTTTCAAGTTTTAATACTCATTGGGAGTTAAAAAATGTCATGAAATAAATGCTGCTGATATTCCTGTCTTGTCTGTATTTCTCTCAACATCCACCGAGGCAAACCTGATGCATTATTTACTTTCATTTTTCAAAAGAGTACTGCTGAACTTACTCTCTTGTACATTCCTCTTCCTTCTTCTTCATTTCTTCATACTTAGGTTTTAGCTCCTCTAGCTCTGCCTCTCGCTGTGCTATGGTTTTCTTTAACTTTTCCAATTCATTCTCTGCACGAAGCTGCAAGAAAAATTATAATAGCACATTACAAATTAGAAACCAACTTATTAGGTTTAATCTTTTGCTTTAGTATGAAGAATTATTCACAATCTCTGGGTCGATCTGTAACAATTATAGTAGTGCAGCAATGCACATGCCAGAGTTATTCTTCAGTGTGAGGAGCAAATGCAAACATGACACAAGTGTCCAGTTGCAACAATGCCTAAAAAAACTGAACCATTTTAGAATAGCTACATTACAGCTCTTTCTGATACTAACTATAATTATTCTGTAATTAAAAAAGTGTACAAGATACAAAATTTTACTTAACAAATAATGGAACCAATTTTGTATTTAGTAAAAAGGAAAATTCTACATGGAATTAATTCCAAAAAACAAGAAACAAGCATTCCATGTTGCTAACTACAGATCACGAGGAAAGTTAAATCCATGGTCTCTGACACACCCAGTCACATAAAGTCATTACATGTAAGTTAAGATTCTCTTTAATAATTGACAATATTTGGTATACCATTTAAATAAAATAAGATAGTTTCTGAAAATTGGACCATTAGGAGTAGGGGTATACTTAAAAACAGAAATTTAAAAAGCGCTCTTGCTTTTAATTGACAATATATTGCTTTAAAATAAAAGGACAAATTAATTCAGCATACAAACTTTATTTATAATGATGCATACATTTTATATTTAATAGAAGCATCATTGCTGATGCAAGAAGTGCTATTGCTGATTTTTCCATGTGTTTATATTTTACATTTCTCATGTGTTCCTTAAATGTATGATTATGTTTTTTTTTTTTTTTTTCCTTCCCCCCTTATATATTTCATATTGCAGTCTTTGCAACCGATTTTGTAAATGCATCATTTATTTCTTGGAGGAATTTTGTTTTTTGTGTTGGCTTTTAGAAGGATTTTTTAAACTGCATTTGTTTACTGGAGGTAAAATTATGTTTGCTTCTTTAAAAATCTTCTGGAATTTTTAGTGTGTCCATAGGTAGAATGTGACTTTCTTATATATATGATATCCTTTGTAGCCTTTTAATGTGGTAATATCTTTTCTTTGTTTTTGCTTTTTGAATTAGTGAATTTTATTTTTGACCAGATCTATTGTGTAGCCATTTTTTGTGCTATATGTATGATTTTATGATACTGTGATTTTTATTCAGTCTTCTTGATAGGATTGTTAATCTGAATATGAGGCTGTTGATTATGGTGCATTTATGTTGTTTTGGATTGTGGCTCTTGTTTTTTTATTAATTATCTGTATGGGTATCTTTTCTGAGTTTGCCAAATTCCAGTGTATTGCCATTTTTTTTTTTTTTATTATTTTATGTTATATTTCTTTAAAAGTATCTCAATAAGGTCTATATCTTTGGTTTATTCAAGTTAACTTGTAAATATGGCACATTTTTTGTAACACAACTGGTATGGTGCGGTCAAGTCATCCAATTCCTTTTTTCAAAATTATAAAAGATGAGGATATAAATTGAAATGAACTAAACGCAAATGTAATATTTCGTTATATTTAGAAATTAATCAGGCAACAATTATATTGTAAGCTTTTGCATACATGTAATTTTCAAAAATATATATGCAGTCATTTTGAACTGAATTACATGGCTTACTCTGGGAACAAAGTATGAGATAGCAAAATCAAGAATAATGGGAACAAAGTATGAAACAGTAAAATCAAGAATAACAGTAACTAATAAAAATGTTTTAAAATTAAATAAACATAATAACTGGACAGAAGTGCAGGAGGTGTTTATAAACAATTTTCACAAATACTTATTGTGCATTCACAATATACATTGGGGTTCTGCAAGTTACACAACATACTTTTGTTTTCTAGTCTTTTGTTCTAAGGCACTCTGCATATCTAAACCATGCTATAACTTCTAATGGTTTGGAAAGTTTGTATTTGAGTATCTTGGCAATCTTTTCTCTTAACACTTATCAGGTGAGGAAAAGTCTGTTGTTCTCTGGAGATGTAGTTCGATAATCTGCTACGCCAGGGATTTGGTGAACTTACAACATGATTTCTGATGGTTTTCTGCTAATAATGAATGCATCATAAATGCATTTAGCATCAAAATGTTCATAATCGTGTAGATAACTGCAAGAGGTAACCATCTGCAGCAATGGTTGGTCAGTAAACAATGCATTTTCCATCAAGTGCATCTGTTTCACCTTTTGTAGCATTGATATTCAATTATCTGAGGTTTGTTTCCTCATTCATTGAAGCAGAAGATACTAGAAGCACTGCCTTTCTTGGTTCTGGGACATAGACCAATGTCAAATTGTCCCCAAACCCAAACAGTGAAGAATCATGTTTCCTGGCTTTGGATGGCAAAACTCTTTTGGACTTTCTTTTGGTTCATGTGCACATAAGCAAGGTTACTCTTCCTTAGTTGACTGACAAGCTTGATGGAGGAAAACCAATTATCAGTGGTAATATTCCAATGTAACTGATGGTGCCCCATTGCCCTCTTCATCTATTTCTTCACTACTCATATCAGTCGTCACCACTTCTACTTCATCCCCATTTTGTATTCCCTCTTCCAGCTCTGAATTACTATCATGAATCCTTTTATCCAGGTCAAGATCTAAATCATCAATGCCACTTAATTCACTATCTAGCTCAGTTACCATCGTTAACATCCATTTTTCACATTTCGGGTCATCAGTTTCATTTATTTGCTTGAAGTTGACACCATTTCCTTCTGCAACAATATACCATGCGGAATATATTTTGTTTGCATGTGGATGATGCCATTTCAGAAATTCACAAATTCAAGATAACAGACTTATGTTTTCAGTATGGTGGGGTTACCCTGACCCTGCTGAGGGGGAAAAATATTACTATAAGATGTATTTTAACTTGCTGCAACACAATGTCACCACTCTGAAAACATACAAAGACTCAAAGTTTGGCAGTAACAAAACTAAGGTTCTTAACCACCAAGTTATATGTATGGTAAAGAACCCCTAAAATAAATTACTAATTTTCACACTGCATGTGCACCAAGCTCCTTTCTTATACTTCTTCTCCACTAATCCCTTAATTTTCCTAAAATTCCCCTATCTTATTCATTTTCTCTACTCTTGTATCTGAGAACATTTTGGTTGCTGCTATTTCTTGTTGTAACTTGTTCTATTTTCCATCCCAAATACTATACCTCCAACTTTTTACCATTTTGAGTTCAATTAAACAATGGAACCGACTTTCCACTTTCCCAAACTCCTTTAAAATGTATCCTTAATCCTTTTAGAAATAATACCCCTGTTTGCATCCAAGCAAAACCTATTCTTCCAAATTGGTCAAAATATCTATATATTTTCCCCATCCCCAATTTCTTATAACTACTTTATATGTACAGAAAGTGTGAAAAACTGGATAAGTCCAGCTTGGGCCAAAAATAAGTTATTGGAATCCAGAGATTCTCGGTGAAGAATTTCACATTGTGAAAAAATGGGTAAATCTGATTAGTTGTGGAGATAACTGAACTGGGAAAATATGTCTGGAACGACATTTGCAGTAACAATGCTGGTAAATCGACTATGCTTATTTTTCACCAAAAGAATGCAGATGGGAAAGTCCAGTTACTTAAACATTGCCTCTTTGTTCTTCATTAATACTGGTGATTCATGATGGTCCTGTTCCTGTAAGTGCTGAAAAGAAGGAAGACATCTTGGACCGTTACCACTGATAGACAGCATTTTCCATGTCTACTATAAAATTTAAGAGTAAACAAAACTCTCAGTTCTCCCTGAAAATTCTCCTGACTTGGAGGAACTAAATGAACATGCATGCAATGTAAACTGTAACATGTAATGAAATTAATATAGCTAATATTTTGTTTATGAAATTTGCAATAAAAATTAAAACAAATACATGATTAATGTTTGAGTTAAAAAGAGTTGAATCTTAGAAAGCATGTGAAATTAAATGTTTGTAAAGCTATTTTAAGTGAATTTTTTAATTTTGTTTCTATATGATTTAAAATATATTCTTAAGATGTGTAATTCAAAATGAGGTGGCTATAATGAAATATGTGCAATTAAATATGCTTTAATATTCCCCTGCTTACAAATTTGAACATTTTCTAACAAGAAATAAAATAAACGGTTAATGTTTGGGTCAAAGTGTGCTGTTTAATAGGAACACAAACACATAATTTACCAAAACAGCTGTGCAACAGAAGAGAAAAACTGATTTAGATAAAAAAAAAAAAACTACAGGATATAGTTAACTGTAAACATGTTTTTTTGAAAGATCCTGTTTTAAATGCTATTATCTCCAGAAAACAGTTTTGTTGAACATTAGTTCACGATTTTTAGGCAGTTTCAAACTTTGTTTTCTCTGTCCTGTAAAATTTGTTTTTGGAGATTTACCCAGTTTTTCATGCTTTGCATAAATATAAATCTAAAGAACTTTTATCCTCTATGCTAGCCCAGATCTCCTGCCTCTCTATATCTTCTACCCTCTGTCTCACTTCTTTCCAAAATCCACAAATATTATTTTCACCCAATCGCCTTACATCTCCCATTCCTATTTCTTCTTATAGTTTCCCCACCTCTCCAAGGCAATGCTCTTCCCAATGCATCTCTTTGGTAAGTAAGACTTTCTTATAGCACACCATTATTGTCTAGTTTCCAACATTATACCAATTAAGATCATTCTGTGATTGAATTGAACTAATGCTCTTTTGCTCCACTTGTTTAAATACGTAGGATCAGTTTCACGAACTTTTCATTCGCATTGTCAGCCCATTGTCAACTCTTCATGAATTTATCCACGTCAACTGTTCCTAGCAGCTCGAAGGTCTATTTATTAACTAAAATTGTTAACTGGAACATTGCACAGTGAAACTAATCATATATTAGTATCACTGTGTGATTGAGTCAAACTAACATTCGTTTGCTCCTATTACTTTAAATATTCAGGACTGTTGACAATGGGCTTACGATGCGAATGAAGGGTTTGTGAAACCAGTCCTACATATTTAAACAAGTGGAGCAAAAGAGTGTTATTTTGACTCAATCAAACAATGATCTTAATACATGATTAGTTTCAGTATGCAATATTCCAATTAACAATTTTAGTCAATCTATACCAATATTTTAAGATTCTTTCCATTGTTACTCCTTTCCTTTTTACTTTTCCTAGTTCTACCTTCCTAATCCCCTGAACTTTTTGGTAACCCTAGAACCTCTCTACAAAACATTCTATGCACTACATCAACCTTTGTCCACCCGTTTGACACTCCCCAAATTTCTATTACATACATCATCCTTGACTCAACCACAGCCTCATGTCTTTCTAACCATTTTATTGACAATGTGCGAACTTTATACAAGTTATCTCACTACTCAACAACTCTAAGCCTACTGCCTGAAAGTTAAAGAGCAGTAATGTCACACTAAGGCAAAAATATGACTTACACAGCACACAAAAGTTAAATGGGATCCCCTGACCCTGACACACCAGTTATGGGTTAATAACTTTTCAGTAAGAAATAAGTAATGAATTATCCATTGCTTTAATTAAGCATTTATGGATGTAACACAAGTTGAATAGCATCTTTTTATTGTGTGGATGTTCAACTAACCTTTGAAGTATTGTCACCCATGACTTCATCCCTCAGATCTTTGATGATGAGTTCAAGCTTGGTCTTCTCCTTAAGCAGTTGTTGTTGCTCGGCACTTAGAGTGTCTCGCTCTTCCTTATGGGTCTGCACCATTTTCTTTGCTTCCTTCAGACGACGTGCAGCTGATCGGATGTTCTCCTGGGCCTTCTTAAGTTCATTGCTGTATTTCTTTTGTTCTTCCCCAGAGTTTTTTCTAGCTGCTTCCATCTAAAACAGCAAAGACAAAAATTTCATTCCACTAAAGGAGAATTCTTTTTTAATAAATTCACAATTTGGATTTGTTTAAGAAGCTGCAAAATGAAGATTGCATTACACTGAGGCTTGATTTAAGAGTGCATATTTGGTGTTGGAATTGAGACCTTAGGCAATACCCGAGTTCATCATTGTATATAGTCAAATATTAGACAGCCTTGAATTTTTTAGAATGAAGACATTAAAAATTAAAAAAATAGATCAACAAAATATTTACAAGCTCTATATAATGAAATTCAGAGCAACAGTCACTTTATGAGAATGCAAAACAATAACTGTGCTCTGCCATGGCTAGTGCTTGATAGCACTGCTATTATTGACATATAAAATGGGGAAGATGGATATTTAGTAATTCTAATATCAATGACAAGTTCATTAAAAGTAGTAATTAGATAAATTAACAAAATCAGAAATATATTTTTAATTAGCTGGTGAGTGCATTTAATACTCTTATGCTCTATATACATGAGTTAACAGCTGATATGTGGGCAAAGGCCTGTGAACCATGTTCTGAATAAGTAGTTTTTAAGTAGTAGAAATTTTCACAATGAAATACAGTATAATATTGTAATTTTTATGAGAAAAATCATTAAATTTCACTAATTTTATTCCTTACTTGGACATGTTTCTAAGGCTGTTGCTTTCATCATCAGCATAGTTCCACTGTCAGCTTCCCAGCTTGGCATTGAGATGTTGCTTTTTAGATTTTACAAATTTAATGATGAGGTTACGGTTGTTTGGAACATCAATTTTAACTAAAATTTCCTTAGCTAGATTAAAAGTAAAACTATTTAAAATCATGTTGACACATTAAAAATACTCTTGACATTCCACTTTCAAAACATGTCCCAGTTTTAATTTTAAAATTTTTGAGATTGGAACGTCGAAAGTGATTTTAATGTGTGAACATGATTTTTATGATTTAGTTGAACTACACACTCTTAATGCTTCACTTTCTTGTCATAATGTATAGAACCAAATGTTCTTGAAACCAGGTCTATACATTATGACAAGTAAGTGAAGCATTAAGTGTGTGTAGTTCAACTAAATCATACAATAATACGATTTTACGTAGTTTTACTTTTAATTTACCTGTGATTTTATGATCGTTTCACTGTGAGGATTCCTACATTAATCATTAATCGTAAATTTTCCTTTTTTTATTTATGAATACATTTTCCCAAATGGCCAATTCTATGGGTATTTGGAGAGCTTTGAAGAGTTTTGGTTCATTTTGGAATTCCTTTTTTCTCTTTCTTTTCCATATTGCAGGTTTTGCAAGTGATTTCATAAATCCCTGATGTTTTCCTGGTATTTTGTCTTTTGTGTTCATTTTTAGGAGGTATTTTTAAACAGCTGACAGTTTTTTGATTTGATTTGTTTATGGATGCTCTTTAACATCTCAGGTCATCAGCATCCCATTCAATTCAGGGTGTGAAACAGCCAACAAATTTTGTTCAGAGGCCTCTTCTTTCAGGCTTGAGGTTCTTTTTCATGCCATAAATGTACGACAAGGGACCCATGGCTTTACTTCCCTTCTGAAGGAAGCTATACTTAGGATTTTTAAGCCTGAAAAAAATCCATCAATATTCGCCAGGTTTCAAAGCTGACAGTGGAACCTGATGATGATGCAGGCAACACCCTTTGAAACATGTTCAAGTAAGTGGAACTAAATTAGTGAAATCCAAGTGATTTTGCTCAAAATAATTTATTATATTATTCTGTTTAACTGTTTGAATAATTTTGGGACTGTACTTAAAGAATGAAATTAGTGAAACCACAGAATCCAAGAAAAAGCAACTAAGCTTGCAGATTGGGTAATACTTACTGTGGTTTTATATCATTACCTTTAAATTGCCATAAATTTCCATGTCATTACAGAACATCTTTAATGTTATTAAAACAATACTATGCTATTGCTGGAAAGGTGACAAACCTCGTCCAATTTCTTCCTTGTTTCCTTCAATTCTCTATCATGAATGGTATATTCAAGTGATCGCCTCATTTTGTCCCATTTCTGGTATTCCTTCAATTCCTCCTTTTCCTCTTCCAGAGTCTTTAACCGTTCTTCAATAGTTCTCAGGAACTCCTCTATCTTATCAATTTTTCCTTCCGTTTCTGTAAATAAAAGCATAATATTTACACTAAAAGGTATTAGTATGTCTATTAATGTAAATATTTACTTGATTAAACTGAAGAAATAAAGAAAATGAAATAGATTGAAGATGGTATGGTGGATTATAAAGATTCTGGACTGTCTCTTTTATGTGAAATCAAATTTTTATAGATTGACTATTTGTTCTATTGGACATGATCATTTACTTAAAACAGTATTTATAGTAGTAGTATTTATTTCTCATGCATCAGATACAGATTTTTTTTAAAATACAAAATAGACACAAACAAAAAAAAAACATTACTTTTAAATATAACAATTAGGAACAGTGCCTTTGGCAAATCCAGAAGGCACTGATTCCAATCAAAATTTATTCCAATTTGATTGGCTCGGCCCCCCAGTTCCCGATCCATCAGCAGCTACCTACTGGAATATCCAGGGGATTGGGCTTCAATTCAACCAAAAACAAAACACAACATTAAAAGTAATTTATACATTCAATACAATATTAAGTTATATTTCCTACAATACTAAACCTTCCTTCTTATTTAATTAAACGAATTCAGTCAAATTTTTATCCTTGAGAGTTGCTTATACCTTAGGGCCTTATACAGACTAACACACTGGTTATTGGTGCATAAGGATCCTGTTTAACTAATATTAGATAACTAGCCCCATACCTTCCCCTACTCATTTCATCCTCCTTTCACTATCTGACGATATTATTCTCAAGCACATTTCCTAAGTATTTTACATCCATAACCATTTTTGTCTTACCTTGCCTATGTATTTTCCTTGTTCCTTAATGTTTTCATCTGGTTTTAAATTTAAAATTCTTCTACCTCTTATTTCATCTGGTAGGTTTTCCCACTTTTGTAACAAGAACTGTTCCCTCCAAAACTTAGTTTGCTTACATTCTAGTATATAATGCCAAGTACTATCTGGTTCTGCACACATAGGACATTTCCCCTTAGTGTGTCCAATTTTTAATTCACTTAAATATTTTACTCCTGTTTTAAACCCTTCCCTTCCTACCTTAATTTCAATATTCTTTCTCTTCCCCACATCTTTTTAGTGTACTAATTAATTTCAGAGATTTTTTGGTGTTAACATTTGCCAATAATTCCTGTAAAACAGTATATATACGCACACACATAACCTACATTTAGCATAAACTCACATTTAATGTAAGTAATTTCAAGTACCAAAACAGATTTCATAAGAGTGATGTAATTTCATACTTGATTTAGTATAATTTGTACTAATGCAAAACCTGCATATTGCATAAGAAAATGTTTTCAGAATGGCACCAAAAGCTTAGAGAAAATAAAAAACCTTTTAAAATGGCCTTAGATTCCTCCCTCCTCTCATCGTAAACTCTGGTCCCTGCTACTTCTCGCAACAGCTTCAGTCGATGTGAATCTGGTGCAGTAGCCATTTGGTTGATCTATGAGCAACAAATACAATGTTACAATAAATCAATCTAGCACAAATAAAATAGAGAGATGGAAAACTAAGTGGTAAACATTTGCATTGCTCTTCCGGCTACTGAAGATCTCTCTTCAGTCACAGGACTTTTGAGAAATGCATTTCATTGGTCAGTTGCTAACTTAAGTACACTATTCTATCAAGTTTGTTCCAATGAACAAAAGCAGCATTCCCCTTTCACTCCAGTATTACATGCAGCCTATTGGCCTTATTTTTTCCCCCTAGAATTTTTAATACCTCTGCCAGCTGCCAAAGATTTCTTATGTGGCAAATACATTAGTATGAATACAGATGAGTCTGGAGTCTGCCAGCCTCTAAAGTTGGACAGTATCTGTTTTCATGGGATTTTTTTTTTTATTTATTTACGGACATTCTTTAACATCTCAGGTCATCAGCGTACCATTCTATTCAGGGCATGAAACGACCAACAAAGTTTGTTCAGAGGCCTCTTCTTTCAGGCTTGAGGTTCTTTATCGCGCCGTAAATGTACGACATGGGACCCACAGCTTTACTTCCCTTCCGAAGAAAGCCATACTTAACAATTTTTACGTCCGAAAAAATCCATCGATCCTGGCTGGGTTTGAACCCACGATCTTGAGTTTAGGAGGCAAGTACTGTTACCACTACTCCACCAGGACCGACATTTTCATGGGCAGCAGTTAAATTCCAAACTAGAGTTAGCAAACTGCACATATTGCTTTAGGTACAGTAATGGTCAAAGTGATCATAATCCACATTTATTCACCATAATACAGTAAAATCTCTCTTATCCAGGACACAAAAACTGGCTATACCAAAACAATAGCACTCTTCAATAAGAAAAAGAAAAAAAAATTGCAGTTTCATCTACACAGTTATTTTGGTGACTTCAAATAGTGTCATAGATGCATGTGAATTACATTAGCAAGCATCCTAACGCCAATACATCATGGCTTCACAGTATCACAGTAGAGAGCATGATAGTGTGGCAGTTGCACACCACAGCACCTTAGGATATTAGCTAAAATGAATTAATCTGCTGTTGATGATGGATTCCGTGAAATGCAATTAAAATATTCTTATACTTACACAGAAGTTGGAGCTGTTGGTGTAGTGGTTATTACCATACTTGCCTTCTAAACCCAAAATCGCGAGTTCAAACCCGGCCAGGATCGATGGATTTTTTGGGCGTAAAAATTCTAAGTATGGCTTCCTTTGGAAGGGAAGTAAAGCCATGGGTCCCATGTCGTACATTTACGGCACAAAAAAGAACCTCAAGCCTGAAAGAAGAGGCCTCTGAGCAAAATTTGTCGGCCATTTCATGCCCTGAATTGAATAGAACACTGATACCTGAGATGTTAAAGAGCGTCCGTAAATAAACCAAATCAATGACAAAAGCAATGTGGGCTACCTTGATTTAAGTCTTATCCCACCAATTAACCCTATCTTCAAGAACAGCAATTTTAGTATTTTATTTTATTAAGAGCTACCATTTTAAAATGAATCTAATGTGCCATTGAATGTAATGTGTATCTCAAATTTGAAAATTAAAATCATAATTTTGGGGGGGGGCATATTGTTTTACAGCATCTTAGAGATAAGCCTGTATGCTTCATAAAACAATCAGAACATAGAATTTATAAGTTGACAACTGTCATCTTGGGGCACATAGGACAAAATAGGACAAAGTCACGGTTGCCAGTTCTTCCTCCTTTCATGTACGAATTCCAAAACTTTTTCTTCATTGTTCAGATGTCTTCCTTTGCAAGGACTAGTGAATTTATTAGTATTAGCATTAGTTGCGAATAATGCCAATTTCTGTTGCAGCTACAGGGAAAGTTATTCCCAGATACATTTAACTATCTTCCTGCCTTTCTGTTACCATTTTTTCAGCACAAATGATTACTTTATGCTTGAAAGTAGCATTATAAGATGTTCTCAGTTTGCCCTCCATTTCAAGACTACCTACTATTCAAACACTAAAAGCAATAATAGGTCAACAATAAATGTAACGAAGTCAAGAATTACAGCAATCTTATTTTGATTTAAAGTAAAACACTAAAAATCATGTCGTCACATTAAAACTCTCTTTAAGTTTCACAAACATACTTATAAAAGTAATTTTGGTACATGTACCTCACGAAACATGTACCAAAATTACTTTTATAAGTGTGTTTGTGAAACTTAAAGAGAGTTTTAATGTGACGACATGATTTTTAGTGTTTTACTTTAAATCAAAATAAGATTAACAAAAGTTTCACTGTGTGGATTCCCAAATTCCGTAAACAAATTACAGCAATGTTGTAATTTTGTAATAAATGATAAATTTTAAAGAAGTTGTCAGTGAAATATGGAATAGATTTGGACTTGAATGTAATATGCATCACAATTTTGAATACATTTAAACAAAAAGGTGCACATAAGACTCATATAAATACAATATATGAGAGTATATCCATAAGCTTCCAGACTAACCATTTTCTAGAAATGATAAAGACAAAAACTATATTTCACTTTTATAGCTACCTTTTATTGCAATACACTTCTTACAACTTTGAATTAACATTTTAATCCCCACCCCCCAAAATAGTCAGAAGTCTGGTCTGCAAAATGAGCACAAACAGTATCCATCACTTCTTCGTCACACTTAAATCTCCTTCATCAAAAGTCCTTCTTGAGTTTTCAGAAGAGGAAATAGTGATTGGGAGCAAGATCTGGGCTGTAGGGTGGATGATCTATCTTCTTGAAGCCACATTTCTTCACAGTTTCCTTTGCAACAAGAGCTATGTGCACAGACTCACACCACAACTCAGCTTTCCTCACCTTTTTGCTTTGATGGAAGTACATAATCTGCGCATTAGGCCAGCATATTACTCCCCATTTACTATGGTGTTCATTTCCTTGAAGTTGCAAAAGATTGTGGCCATGAACTTGGTTGACTGAGTGACCTTGGTCTTTAGAGGCGGTGCTTAGCTAAGTTTACGCCACTCCATTCTCTTTTGGACAAGGGATCATCGTAGAGGACCATAGTTTCATCTCCTGTAACAATGGTTTGCAGAACTTCTCTCTCATTGCCATGGCAGAGCTCCAAAAATGCCTGACAACAGATGACTCGTTGCTGCTTTTGAACTGAGGAAAGAAGTGTAGGCACTAACCTCATTCATGTTTAAATGTTCATGAATAATTCCAAAGACTGTTGTTTAGAAAGGCCCAGTCTTGCTGCTATTTCTGTAACTGTGAGCCGTTGATCTTCCATAATTTCTCCTTCCACAAGAGCAATGTTCTCAGGATTGAGCACCTCCAAGGGTCAACCTTGTACACTCTTCGTCTTCAATGCTTTCTCGGCCCATTCTTTGACGGTAGAATATGATGGGGATGCTTCCCCATATACACCATTTGCTGTTTAATTTCATTTGGAGTAAGTCCTTCTTTTTTGAAGAACTCAATAACAGCTTGATACTCCATTTTGAACATGTCATAATGTTCTACAAATAGCCTTCTTTATGCAACTTTATCTGAACAACTGAATACAGTGGAGAAGAAGTTACAGATGCAATTATTTACTTAACAGATAAGGTATGACACCAGATAAGGTTTTTATGAAGGAGATAGTCTTTATGGCAAGGTCGGAAACTTATGGACCTACCGTCATATCAACTGTGTAGATTGACTTGGCAAAGTTGACAGATCTATGAAATACATATTCATCATATGTGTATACTACAATGCACTGTTACTCCTTCCCCCCCACAATTCTGAAACGTAGACAATAGTACATGGACAGGGAAAGAAAGAGAGAGAGAGAAACATGTTCTTACGTGTACTTCACAATAGCTGCTTAATGAAATTATACTTATTACTCTTTAGTGTGTTCTCTATATTCCCTTATTTACTATATCTATGTATGTGTGTTTGTGTATGAGTATGCAATGCCTATTTTCAGTTTATAGTGTACATTTCCTTTTTGAGCACATTTTAGGCTCCAAAAACCACTCTTTTTCATACTGAAAGACAGTTGTCTAGCTATTAGCCTGATACTAGTGTTTTTCAAATGGGAAAGGGATTCGGCTGCAACCAATGGAACATAATTGCTTACATAGAATTGCTGCTAGTACTGTATTTCTACCTACTTCTATCATATGCTCTATAGCACTTGCTAGCAGCATCATGTCTGTTATAACATTACAGTTTTCTTAAAAATACATGCACTTTCAAAATAAACCATATTGTTTACCTGATATTTAATCCAGTGAAAGTAGAGGCTCAATGTCGCTGTCGGTGTACCTATTACCACCATTATTATTGGTATTGTCCTCATCAGTTAGTAGTTCATATTGTCATCATCAAATTTTATAAAATTGTTTTATCCCATTTCTTTCCTAAAGTCTTCATCTTGTAATTTTCAAAATGCAAATGTAGAAGTCTCAGTTTTTCTGTGTCATGTTGCCATTTCTTCGTTAACAAGTACTTCCATACATTTCATATTAAATGTTCTATTTTTAATTGCAACCCCTGCTTTATTTGAGACTACAATTCTCAACTGATTGTAATGACAATGATAAGGAGACAATCAAACTACCTCATGCTCTCTTTCATTAGCCAATTGATCAATTTGTATATTTTAAGATTGATTTTTGAACTGTAACTATGTTGCAAAAGTTCATTTTATGTTTGTTTGCTGAAAACTGATCACAACCCCCCCCCCCCTTTTTTGCAACCATTGATTGATATCACCCTTTCTTGATGTACTTGGAATTTTGTTTACAGTGACCAAATAATAAGGGGTATTATTCATTATTACCGTACTTCCCTCTTAAAATAATTTAAGAAATCATTAAAAACAATCTTTAAATGCTGAAACTGTCATTTCCTCAGGAAAGAAGTTGTTTTACAACGAAATATCCATTTGCTCCCAGGTACAAAATCTATTTTAGCCGATCCTACATGACAAATATGTCTGCTACCCTTCCCCAAATGTACCTTCTGTAGAGGAGTCTTGCTAAATGGTTTTACGAGTATGGTTTTTATAAACCTAAGTTTCATGCACATCAAAAAAAAAAAAAAAGAAAAAAAGAAAAGAAGAAGAAGAAGAAGAAGAAGAAGAAGAAGAAGAAGGAAGGGGGAAAAAGAAGAAGAAGAAGATTGGTCTGGGTTGCCGTAAGTTTGAATTTGATGCTTGTGTGCAGGAATTTTTATTGTGCTGCCATAATGTCACTCCTCTCATTAAATATATAATTGTCAATAATTTATATTTCTGTATTTGAAGCCTAAACTGTGTAATATTCTATAGGTGGACGAATTAGAGCCTTTGTTTGAAATGTTGGTTTTTAAAACTTTGGTAACTTTGTCTACTGCTGGAAATCGATCTTCATCATAAAAGCCACAAACAGCCCTTCTTACAGCATCCTTGTTAAAGTAATTTAAATGTGTAACTCTTAGGGGATCCTTTATGTTTTCGAGGTGACTCAAACCCCAGAGCATTACTAAAGTCCTATCTTTTGACCTCAACACAGATGTGTGACACAGTACTTTTATTTAGTACTCCATAAGCCTGAGCTGTTTGACAATGACACTTTTTAAATTAAAATTTTTGTCCCTCTTCTTCTTTTGAATACTTTTTTAAAAAGTTGTACACATTTAAAAAATATCTTTCACGCCTGACTTCTTACTGCTTCTCTTTTGGAACTAGGAGCACTTGTACTCAGTTTACTGTACGACATGATTAACATAATCACACACTATTCACTTCCACTTCATTATCCGACTGGCTAGTGACTACTAGCAAATGAACTTACTAAAGAATAAGTAGAAAGAAAGAGATGTTTATTAGAGTGATATATATCACAGATGTTGCTGACATTGCACATTGCAACTGTTGTGTTTATATCTATATAGATAGCACTTTCATGCCCTCAGTAATATGAATGTATTACTGTCATATATGTACTGGAGAGTCTCATGATAACACTGGGATAGTCAGCTATTGTACATTTGGAGTAAGATCAACAGCAAAATTGGATCTACTGGAGTGAAAATATATTGTTTGACATATATGCTCACAAAAATGTTCTCTATGTCTTGTTAGGTACTTTATGTGATATAGAAATATTTCAATCCAGCGCTACGGTTTTTTATTTTGATCCTTTTTTCTGGATTAATACACGGAACACAACAGTAAATTTGAAAGTTGTTATTTGGCTATAGGCTAGAGGCTGGAAAAGGCGAATCACATTTGCATTTGAAAAACACTGTACAAATTACCATAATATAACAGTATTGTAAAACATTAACATAATTTGCACATTGATGCATTACTAAATTATCACTTTATGACCTAACAGGTGAAATGAAAAGTGCTAACTGACACATGCCACAAATTTAACTATTACTCACCTTTCCCTGTTTAACGATATAATATGGATTAGATCGTGAGAATCCTGCTGATTCTAGCAAGTTCATGACATCTGACCTAGGTACCACTTTTTTGTTTAGAAAATACTGATCCTTTTTTGCCCCAATAACTCTTCTGAGAAACACCTCGTCTTTGTCAATCTACAGAATAAAAAGAATTATGAATTAGCATTGCTTTTTACATTTTCTTTGTCATTATATAAAACAAGCAGTATGCATAATATTAAAGAAAATTTATGACAGATACAACCTAAATACTAATTTGGCTAATGGCACAAACAACTATGAAACATTTAAAATTTTATAGTTGACTATTTTTCTTAAGATTTAGGCACCGTGAAAGATATGATTTATGTGTGGAAAAAAAAATAGTTGGAGATGTTTAATATTACCATTATTCATGGAACAATTCTAAATAATAAAGCATACTATATTCTCCAAATCATTACTTTGACATTTAGTTACAATGGTTGCACCAATTCTTGGTTTAAGATTCTTTATATCTGATGTATAGGGTGTTAATGAACTACAGCAATATTCCAGAGAGTGCACAGATGTCATATTTAAGCAATTTGAGTTAGGCAATGTATGGTCCACAACTAAACTTAATGCAGTTTTATGATGGTAAACATTTTTATATAAGATGCTGATAAGTTGGTGTTAAAGCCAAGCCAGGTGAAAAATTGGTTTAGAATGTCTTTAAAACTGCCTTGCGAGCATAGAAATATTGAGTTTCTGCAGCTCATTATCTGCATTTTAAATTTAGTGTCATAAAATCCCTCACATCTCAAACTAATCATTTGACAGTGCAACACTGAGCATCTATTAATGCCTTCTTGCATTAAGTAACCTACTCTAGAAGAAGCTCTTTAACTACTTGTGTGGCGTAATGTATTATGCAAAAGCTGATGTTTTGCAGGCAGCTGGTTCAATTCTTGTTATGCCATTATTTATTATTATTTTTATTAATATGAAGTGCTGCAATATGCATACTAAAGAATTATGAGTGAAATTTACTTAATGCTATACTCAACAATGAATGTATTACTAACATGCAATAGCTAAAAAGCTTACTACTAACAAGAACGAATTTATTCCACAATTAACTTTAGAATTTGTTATAACAATATATCCTCAATTTACAATAACAACTATAACTTTACTTAAATGTAAAATTGGAACTTAAACACAGTGAAGCCAATCATATTAATGGATATCATTGTATGATTAGTTGAACTACACACTCTTAAAGCTTCAATTACTTTATTGTAAAGTAAGTGAAGCTTTAAGAGTGTGTAGTTCAACTAATCATACAATGATATCCATTAACTATAACTTTACATACATTATTAACCTACTCTTTTTACTCTAGATCCTAGCAGCATCCTCCAAAATCCTACCTTGTTAACCATGTGGTTTGTCTAACTGTAAGAAACCTCCTTTCACTTTCTTCATATTTCCTTCCCACTTCCCTTTAATTTTACCTAAAAACTATCCCATTCCCTGGATTTTATACTCTTGCTACTAAACATTTTATTTAACACTAAATCCTTCTGTAAATTGTTCCAAACTTTTTCCTGCCACCATTTGACATTCTTAATTCCAATAAATAATGGGAAACACTGACTTCTCCACCACACATGCATCATTATCATCATTATTGTCTCCTCTATATCCTTTCAGGAGTATTACTCCTGTATGCATCCATGCCCAACCCATTCTACCCATTTGATCACAAATTTCAATATACTTCTGTGGTCCCCAATTCTGTTTGATTCTTTTATATATGACCAGTGAACTTTTATTATCTAATCTAGCCCACATCTCTTGCTTTTCAATATCTTGTATCCTCTGTCTCACTATCTTCCAAAATCTGTTAACATTAATTTCACCTGCTCTCCATATATTCCCCAAGCCTATTTCTTCTAGTACCTTCCTCACCTCCCTATATCAACTCTTCCTTCCCAAAACCTCTATTTGATATTTCAAATATTTCTTTAATATATTTGAGCTGTCTAATTTGAGGATATGATACCAATACTTCATTGCTCTCTTTATAATCAATTCTTTTCTCTCCATCCTTCCTAATTCAAGCAAACTAACCCCCCTTGGAGAATACTTGGGCAATCCCAACACTTCCTTACAAAATATCCTGTGTACCACATCCACGTTTCTCCACCCCTCTTCAACTACCCAAACCTCGACTGCATACAACATTCTTGCCTCCTCCACTGCCTCATATACTCTCTCCAACCATTTCACAGGTAATGTTGGAGTCCTATATAACTTATTCTGATAGCTCTTATCACCTATTTGCCTTTACTTGCGCACATTTTACCTGTGCCTCCCATCTTCCATTACTTGCAAATCTAATTCCCAAGTAATCAAACTCCTTCACTACTTCTACTGTTTCACCCTGTATATACCATTTCTCATATTTCCTTAACCTTTTTTAAATACCATTATCTTTGATTTTTTCCCATTTATCCTTAATCCCCATTTTGCACAATATCTACTAATCTCATCATTAGCCCACTGTAGTTTTATTACCTCTATTGCACCTACTATAAGATTATCCGCAAAAAGCAATCCTGGTACTTCCCTACTTCCAACTATAGGACAATGCCTATTTCTTATCTCTGATCCTTTCAATAATATCATCTATAAATAAATTGAAGAGTATTGGGCTTAATTGCACGCTTGCCTCAATCCAATTTTTTTTGGGTTGCATTTCTTTCTCTACTAACACACATGATGCCTAAAACTTAATTTACCTTACACATACTTAACTGCCTTTGCATTATGTAGCCTATTCTAGAGGGAACTTTTAACTGCTTGTATGACATAATGTATAATGCAAAAGCTGATGTTCCACAGGCCACAGGTTTAATTCTTGTCAAGCCATAAAATTTTCAAATTTAATATTAAGTGCTGTGATATGCATACTGCAAAATTATGAATGAAATTTAAATCTTTGAGTATAAGACACCCAACTCATTAAGATTATCCATAGTTATACCTTTGGGAAGCAAGGGTTGTAATTATATGAATTGGTATGTTAAGACTTAAGTGTATAAATTGAAACACCTACTTACAACATAGGCCAAAAGTTGTATTATTAGGCACTAGCCAGAAAACAACATAAAAAAAGTGGTGAATGAGACTAGAACTCGAAAACAAATGACCACCTCTTACTGGAAAGCTAATGTCGTAACCATGGCGCCAGAGTAAGCATATACTAAACTGTATTATATTCTGAAACCTATTATTATCGTGCGTTATACTTTTGAGGAGCATCTTCATTAGCCAGTGGCATATTGACACTTCAGAAACTTGTAGCCATTGCTTTGAAATTTGAATAGATAGGCCATGCATTTTCTATTCCATATTGCTTATATATGAAATCTGAATACTCAGAAATGATTTTGCTGTAGTTCATTAACATTTGTACCAGTTACTATGTATGAAAAACAAATGAACTTTTTACATTTTATGACTGGCAACACTTACTGGAAGTCTCCCATCTGTATTGTCGAAGATAATTTCAACATAAGCATTAAGCACCCGGGGTCCGGTACCCTCATGTAGCAATGCCTGTCGCTGCTCTGGCCGTAAATGTGAAAATTCATCACTGAGTACGAACTGTATTGCTGTTAAAATGAGAATAAAAAAAATCATAATTAATGACTGCTAAA
The DNA here is from genome assembly GCA_030762175.1 of Metallyticus violacea. Taxonomy (NCBI): domain Eukaryota; kingdom Metazoa; phylum Arthropoda; class Insecta; order Mantodea; family Metallyticidae; genus Metallyticus; species Metallyticus violacea. The sequence continues at coordinate 21,266,434 of CM060844.1, forward strand.
GAAGTATTTAACACAGAACTTCCTTTCCCTTATTTTCAGATCAACAATAAATTATATAAGACTCTCTATATTGATTTCTATTTCTAAAACAAATGCCCCAATATTAGCAATGGGATATTGCTCTTGCAGTTCTGAATTTTAAATTTCATAAAGATATCTATAAAGCTGTTATATACATAATCAGTGGTTGAAGAGATTAGACCATGCCTGTAGTGAAGCCTATAGGAATCATATTAAGCAGAACAGAAAATTAATGGCAGGACTTTATGGTATATGACCAGTATAATTTTACAAATTATTTGGTTGCACAAATTATATTTGAAGTCCTCAGGAAGAAAATAGGGGCAGCATATCTACTAGCATATAGAAAATTTTTTTCCCCTTTAAAAACATGTCTAAAAATGGAGTGCATTTTATATACTCATATTAAAAATTACCAAGAAATTTTAATTAACGTGAAACTTGTATTATAAGTTACAATATATAATTTCATGCATTCTTATCCTTTTGCATTGCAGTGATTTTAAATTAATCAAATGCCAAAAGCTTTCTCTTTTCTTTCTTGCTTCTTAGCTGTTGTTCAACACCATTCCAGTTATAAATGCTATTTGCTTCAATATCTTGATGTATCTTTGATCTAAGAGATATTCGGAATTGACCAAGAGAAATTTGGAAAAAGAACATTTTCGGACTATTTGTTTTAAACTGGTTGATAAATAAACAGAAGCAGCTCCTTTTGGACAGATAGTTATGAAATTAAACTAGAGACTAGGATACTAAAAGAACTTCACAAACCAACAGAACTATCCAAAAGATTATCTTAAAAAATATGAAAAACTTGATGAATTTTGATATCCCACCAATGGACGAACTCAGTAAGTTCCTACTACAACCATCAGAGGGAGCCACAAAAGCATCTAGAGCACTCATAGTATATGTAATTGCACATACTATGCAGCAAAACGAGAGGGAGAAGAAGAATAATTGCTTCATTTTTTGATTTGTTTATTTAAGGACACTCTTTAACATCACAGGTCATCAGCATCCCATTCAATTCAGGGAGTGAAATAGCCGACAAATTTTGCTCAGAGGCCTCTTCTTTCAGGTTTGAGGTTCTTTATTGTGTTGTAAATACACAACACGGAACCCATGACTTTACTTCCCCTCCAAAGGAAGCCATACTTAGGATTTTTACGTCCAAAAAAAGAAGGAGTAGTAGAAGCATTTCGAGCCAGTGCCAACTGAGAAAATGGTACTTTTATTTAATATTGGTAAAATTATGGAGTAGTACTTTTCTAAAAATACTGTAAAAAAAGGAGTGCATCCTATATGCCAGTGTGTATTATATGCTGACAAATATGGTAAGTTTTTACTTATGCCATAAAAAGTATAAATTATTCCTCTCCTGAATTAAATAACTACTACATGTAGCCAACATTTATGTTATAATCTTCTCAAAAATTCTATCCAAATATCACCTTTAAAAAGTGAAAAAGAGGTCAATCTAACTTTCTGTTGTTAATCAAATTTTATGGTAACATTATTTTCCAAACATTCTTCTTTGTTATGCGTACATTCCTAAAGAAATTTCAAGCAAACTAGAAGCAGAATTCACATTTACTCATTCATATCTATATTGGTCTATTTTGTAAAAGATATTACAAAAATTAAAAATAGGAAATTTCAAGCTATCTTACACTGCAACAAAGATAAGTGCTTCTGCACATAACAACAGCTACCTTTAAGTCAAATACTCTAAAACTATCTCTGTTAAATAAACTATCTACTTACCATAGAAGAAATTACTTTTTCCTGAGCCATTTCGTCCCACTGTAACACACAGAAAAAAATATTTTACTGCATGTACAAAAGATATGTAAATGTTCTAACAATCAAACCTAAATTTGCATATGCAGCATTACAAAATGAGCATACATTACTGCCATTTGAACCTACAGAAGATCGATGTTAAATAAAAATCAATGCCAATTTTCCCTAGTGGTTTTAAAACAAAAAGTATTAATTTTTCTGAGTTACAAGACAATATTAGGGTAAGCCATGTCAAATCAATCCATGTATAAAACCTGAATATATTAATTAGGTTCATTTTTTGTACATTTTACCTTTACATGTATTAAGATTTAAATTTTCAAATTTATTTTGCATATTGAATTTTTAAAACTATCCAGTATTATTGAAATTTGCTGATTTGCCATATGCTTAATCATTCTTAATGATATACAAAACTTAAATTTTCTTGTTGATAGAAATATTGAATTTTCTAGACCCATTTACCCAAAAATGGAAATGTTAACAGTGTATCTAACGGTAAAGAAAGCCTTTTTTTCTTAACTAGCATACTGGATGCTTTTGACATTTCCAGTGGAATTAGCTGGTATGCTCTCACTGCAGCTGTAGTTGGATATACCCAGCTTCCAGAATATGTCCTCATGCTTGCACAGGGTTTTATGTCTTGGCCAAGGTTGGCTCTCCTCCCTACTCACAGCCACCTAACTGCCTGTCCTTGAGCCTCTGAGCAGTTACTAGTCTACAATCATTTGCAAAGATTTTAGAGCAACATATTTTTGTGCATAAATGATATTATAAATACGAATAAGCTCATTGTGTTCATAAGGAATTTATTTGGAAGTTCCCCAAGCAATTGTCTCCTTCCAGACCTGCAATTCAAGATCTTGTAAATAAAGCTGATCGTACTAGTCCAGTGCCTCCAGCCCCCCCAAAAAAACACATGCGAAGACGTACAGTTTTAACAAATTAGACATAATTGGCACAAATCTTGAACATTTACCAACAAAATAACTATCAAAATTAACACAAATTGGTGTTTTAGTGTCTTCTGCACATACATAAACAAAATTGACAAGCTGATCCCATATCATGTTGAGTGGTTTCTTTCATCAGTTACTAAAGAATTAATTGACCTATTTCAGACGAGGCATGGTTCCACCAAAATGGTCAAGTGAACATTCACAACACTCACTAATGGTGTTCTGAAAATCCAAATTGTATACAAAAAACCTGTCTTTATGATAAGAAAATTTGAATTTAATGTGTAATTGGTACAAGACATATAAGACGAGGCTGGCTCTGGCTTGTCAGTTGCCAAGATGCAAAACCCCGAGAAAGCAGTAAGGACTTATTCCAGAGGGCCTATAGTTTGCAAAGGATGAAGTTTCCTGGCATGGTGAGAATAGCTGGTTTCTCAGGATAAGAGGAAGATGTAATTGGCCCAGCTGGATGTAATAATATTGGAATTCACGTTCCAGAGCATCTGTTGAGAGAATATATATTCACCATGTGTTGTCATGCATGCATGCAACAAAATGTATATCATCTCTGGCAATGATTTTAATATAATGTAAAACAGTTTTGCCAAAAGTTGGGAATCCTTTCGTTGCTAAAATTTACTTGATACTGGGAGATAGGCATGAAATCTTAAGTGTTTCTGTAACAGCGACTGCTTCATCAGATCTTTGTAAAAATCTTTCCCCTTTTAGGTATTCTTCATTTGTAATGTTTGCTTTCACCACCCAAGCAGCTGGTGAAGTGTGATGATCTGATTTGTAAGAGTATTTTGAGGTCTGGACTTTGCTGCAAACCTATTAGCTAAGTTTCTAACACCATCAAAAATTCATTTGCCATGTCAGTGGGATAAAAATACCACTCTGCTTCAATGCCTTCAAAATCATTTTGGTGGTTGCACAAATTTGCAGAACTTTTTAAATTTTGTAGTGGGCTGTGAAACAATTTGAATAGTTACTTACGAAGCTGTTGACAATGGAGTAGTAATATATCCTAAATTTAGGTATTCATTTTTTACATTAAACTCCACTTACTTACATAAAAATAAGATTCTGTTGAAATGCGTCTTATTTTTATGTAAGTGGAGCTTAGTGTAAAAAATTAATATCTAAGTTTAGGATAAATTTGAAAAGTAATTTTTTTTTTTCAAATTTAGGAGCATTTCAGTTCTAAAAGAGTAAAAAGTTTACTTTGGAAGACATGAACAAGTACTGTATCATGATCAGAGAGTTGGAATTTCAGGCATTTATTTTGCATAAAATAGGCAGGCAAAAAGGCACTTAAAATAGACAATAATATAATTAAAACAGGTATTGATTAAAAGTGAAAAAAAAGAGAATAGTATCATTCATTATTAATGAAAATGGACACTTATGGTGCTTAATAATTTCTTTATCGCATAATAAAGTACTTAAGCTTATTTTTCTTGGTTACAAGCAATAACATGATGTTTTTTCAAGTTCTCAAATGTCAGTCAGCAGCTTGTCAAAGAGAATATTTTTCATCATGGAAAAAGAACATTCTGCTTCTACTGAAGTGCTTGGAGCATATTTAAAACAAGCTATTTCCGAAAGACTTATACCAGTTACAACAGATCACTCACCTTTCAGGACTTCGTGAAAATGTTGATCAAAAAAGTAAAGTAGTTTTGAATAGTCCTGCCAAATGAACAAAAGATGTGCAGTAGTTTCTGATTGAGTTCATTTTTCTGTTTATGTATTTATAGAAGAATCAGGTAAGTATCTCTCTTACTTCCATACTGAACACATTGTAGGGTTTGTTTATTGCACAGCTATTGTGTGTCAATTGCCTAGAACTGTTTCACGCAGATTGATATAAGTTAAATTGCTAGGATTATTAAAAACTGCAGTACTTCATCCTCTCTATTTCCTGGTATTCTTATGCCCGAGGTAACCATGTTTTCCTTTTACTAATGAAGGTTCTGCTGTTTAAAGAGCTTAAGTGAGAGGGTTGAGGAGAAAGTTTTTGACTGCTTGAAAAGAAATAAATGTATAACAAAATTCTTAATAGATATTTTGGCCTCTTTTGGATTGATATGGTTTGTTTTTTGTGATTATATATCCATTTTAAAATGTATATACAAATTTCATTTCAATATATTGAAATTCTTTATGTACATTTGCATAAATAATTGCAGAAAAATCTGTACCAAAAAAAAAAAGTTTTAAACCTTAAAATAGGAGCAAAAAGAAAAAATGATCTCTGAAGACCCAAATATACAGTAGCGTGTTCATTTTTATCTCACTCTTAATCCACCCAGATAGAAATGGCATATTGTTCAACTTCTAGCTCTAGTTATTATTCATATGTCCTAAGGTGAAAACAAAACCTTACAGTTCAGTTTATCATTTCCTTGTTAACACACTACAATTGTATAAACATTGCAAATGAGTTATTCTAATATAATGACTATGACTTCATTTTGCAAAATAAATAATAATTCTCAGCAAAATCACACGTTACTGCTACTTCCTTAAGACAAAATGCAATTTTCTTCTCTTGAAAAAGCAGCATACCATTTACTGGTGAAATCACGATTTTCCAACATCTCTCTCTTGACTGAAAACTTCTGAATAAAATTTTCTGTGCACTCGCATACAGTTTCAAATGAACAGTGGCCTACCTAATTTCTTACATGATTACTTTGTTTAAATTAGAATCAAAAATCTTGAGCTTTATACATTTTGATATGAGGCATAAATGCACGCAAACATAACTTATGGTACTCTCTGAAATCAAAGCTTTATTCTCAATTATTCCCCAGAAAAACTTACAGAATGCTATGCCATTGCAAACAAAAGATATAGATGATTTAATAACACTTAACAAACTCATGCAGCAAAATTTTTTTGCATTCAACCAAAAAATCAACTAGTATAAAGATTGGCCATGAGAAATCCACTTTCTCCATTTCTGACAGACTTATTCATAACTTTTTTGAAATGCACACTATAAACACCTTTTCATTAATTTTTAAAATGTTGTAACAATATTTACATTAAGTATTTGCAATAACACAACAGAACATTTTTATCAGATGCTTTAAAAACTTCTCAAGACTTAAATATAATTAGAACCCTCAATTCAACTTTGGTATTTGCAGAAAATGCACTCATGCAGACACCAATAGCTTGATGAACAGGCTAGTTAACAACCCACTCACAAAAGCAAAATATAACAAATTAAAATATATATTCAATAACACAATATAAAAGACCTTCTCCATGGTCTAGTAGTAGCATTTGAGACTCTAATCTGGAGGTCCTGGGTTTGATTACCAGTCAGGTAATGTTGTCGGAGTAAAGTTTTATTCCGAGTTTTTCCTTACCCTGGAAAAGTGAATACCAGATAGATTTAAGGTGCCAAAGAACTCTGAGCTCATTTGAGCTATCATTAATTCATTTCAATTATCCCTAAAAACTTAAAGAGTATTCAATCTACAGATGTTGAATAAGACCAATTGAGTAAAGAGAGAGAGAAAGAGTAAAGAAGATGTAACAAACATACCAAAGTAAGTTGCAAATATGGCAGATTCATATATCATCATAAATTGGGAAGAACTACAAAGAATATGGCATAAAATTAGCACCATAAAATAGATAAAATATAAAAAAAATTGTTAGGTCCTTCACTAAAAGGCAGTATACCACCAGAGAAAAAATTAGGCATATACATACCAGAATGCTCAAATTACAATTTAAATTAGTATTAGTATTTATTTCTCCTGCATCACACACTTAATTTTTTTAATACAAAATTGACACAAATAAAAGAAAAAAAAACATTACTTTTAAATATAACAATTAGGATTGGCTCAGTCCCCCAGTCCCTGGTTCATCAGCAGCTACCTAGGAATATCCAGCGGACCGGGCTTCGATCCAACCAAAAACAAAACACAATATTAAAAGTAATTTAAATAATGTAAGTAAACTAAGAGAAATTTATGAACCAGGAAGAAAGAACATTTTAGAAATGAAGAGTATATATATCAAACATTCTAAATGCCATTTTTAAATTTAATAATTTTATTTCAAAAGTATATTCCATGTGCCCAGATGCATATTCCTACTTGGTTCTAAGCGCCTATACATGGACAAAGTAGTTTGAATATTCCTAACATCTGGTGTTCTAAAAGCCATTCCATAATAAAATTAGTTTTTAAGGGAAAATATTTATAGTACAAAAATACAGATTTACAGATGAAAAATGTTTCACAATTGAAGGGATCTACAACAACCAGAATGAATGAGTGTATACCAGGACTGCTGAATAAACTCGTGAGAGGGTCGCACAGATCCAGAGTGGCCACATTTTCGCCTCAATGATGGTTTTGTGTGGAATGAGCTATGATGGAGTCACAAAGCTGCTTTTCTGCCAAAAGGGGTTAAACACAACAGCCAGATTATATAAAACAACTCTCCTTGAACCTGTGGTGAAAGACTTGAATGGCACTTTGTTCAAGAATGGGTACTGAACCTTTCAGCAAGATTGTGCACCAGCCCATAAGGAAGATGCACTAAATCTCAGATTTTATTGGTCCTCTAGCAACCCTGACTTCAACTCCTTGGATTACAAACTGTGGTCAGTGTTGAGGATATTGCTTGCAAGAAAATGTACCCCAATAATGAGATTCTCAAGCAACCTTGGAGTCAGCAGTGGGGGATTTGCATAAGCACAGAATACACATGGATACCAGTTGTCATAGTAAAAAAAAAAAAAAAACAAAACAAAACAAACAAACAAACAAAAACAAAAAAAACAGGAAAGTACATCGTTGCTATTATGAAGAGCTTTGTGATCTGGTAATCAACTTTGCATTTACATTTTATTCTTTATACCATTTCATGTGAGGGAAAATTTAACTGAATGGTGTAGATGACCATGTTCAAGTGCATAAAGCTAAATTTCATATAAGTGGAAATTTGGAAGGGATTTCTTTTTCTTTTTTTTTCTTTTTTTAATAACAAGAATATTGCATCTTATAAGGCTGCAGCATTATTATATCCTCATAAACTCGAATATGTCATACTTTAATTAATAAGATCATACATTAATGTTTTCCAAGCTTTTGAAGTTGCACCTTAAATGCTGTGTCTCCTACTTATTGTTTGATATGAAAAAATACCATTTTCCTACACCTAGAGATTAACAACATTCTTTGGCCCCAAGCTAGCAAGAGAGGCTTATATTTTTTGCCTTTAGATGGTGCAATACTTCTTCACTCTTGTTTTATCACTATTATAACAGACAGTACACTGACTTATCCATCAGAAAAGCAAGTTTGGCACTGAAAATATATAGACAGATGAAATTTGGCAAAAAATTAGGAAATTATACAGCTTCCTTGATTTTGACGAATAGTGTTTAATGTCTGTTTTTATGGTGAAGTATCACAAGTGGTGGACACTGGTGATACATGAAACAAAGTAATAAATTGGGAATGGATATTTTATTTTTTAAGGAAGGAAACATTTCAAATCTAAGTTTAGGGCGCCTTCATAGCATTTGCCATTTATAAGGTATGGAAAAAAACCTCAGTTAGGGAGGACGGTTCTGGTGGGAATAGAACCCCATACCTTCCACTCACGAATTTGCACCTATTCATTTCACATAAGAAAAATCATATAGCTGTATAATTCTTGGACATCAAGAAAATATAGCACACAAGCAATTTCACTAAATGGAAAAAATTCTTAACTGGATAATAGTCACACTGTTTTGGTTAGTGGTGCACAGGAGCTATTCTTAAGAAAATACATTTTTGAATATAAAAAAACATTTATAAGATAATGAACGTAAAATAAAGAACAGCTTTCAAGATATGGATATTCAATTTAGTTATCTTCCTGCATCTTCAGAAAAACCCTTATGCTATTGGTTATCCATATAGAGAAATGCTCAAAATCATGCAGGACCTTAAGGAGACTCCAATTATAGCAGATATAGCTATGCAGAAACTTCAAACTGTACCACTCTATGCAGAAATAATAAAAAGTTAGCTAGAAAAAATGACAAACTCAAAAAGTAAGAAATCCAAAAGGTTTTAGACTTCAAAATAATCTGTGAGCAAAATGCATATTGTGTAACCATTTGAACGATAAAAGTGTTGTGAATCCCAACACTTATAAAATGTAACTTATGTTATGATTAAGTTTCACAAGTATCTTTCATTTTAAATTTCTTGCACAATAGAAAGTTGCTAAAATTTTCCAGTATCTGCTTTTTTGACTGGTGCAAGGAACCTGTAGCTGTAATATTAATGTACACACAAGGAGAGTGGGAGGTGGCAGTTCCTAGTACCCTGGAAATTGAGCTTCTTGAAAATTTCAATAATTTTTTAAGTTATCACGACTTGCAACATTTACTTGAACCTTATTACAAATATGACTTTTAAGGTAAGTTTTAATATCTTTATTTTCCTCTTTGCATGCGCAGCATTTCCTTCAGCTTTGCCAACCCTTGAAGCATGAACAAGAAAATGAACTGCTCCTTCTGATTGAGGTTTGCATTAAATACATATTTGCAGAGGTATCTTGCAAAGTGAAGCTTTTTTCTGCCAAATTTTAAGAGAGAGACTGCACTGTCTTACTTACAATGTTTAGAGTTTGCAAACAAGTAATACAATATAATAAAAAGCAAATGTGCTCCAAATAGGCACTTTAACCTACACAAATAAAATTAAATAAAATTTTTCCGAAATTTGTTTTATGTTGGCACTCTATTATTTTGATGGGAGGATCTTGTTGAAAATACTGCCACAAAATGGGGAATATGGAGACTGTAGGTGGAAGTTAATGGCTGGTGCTAGCATGATTAAACAGAACTCCAAGAAAATAGTAATAATTTTAAATTATCTTGCTCTTTGCTAAGTGCCACATGTACATTGCTCCTTGTTACAAAAGTTATTATTTCAGTATGTGATATATACATTCAAGATTTACCAAAGATGAAACTTTTATTAGTCTGTGGAATGGCATATTTAAATTATTGAGAATTTGTTTTACAGTTACCTGCATTAAGGCCTCTTATTACCTTGTAAGCCAGAGCAAAACTACGCATATAGTACCAACAGCCAAATATTTATGTGCTAATTCATATTTTCTACATCGTACATAATTTAATCACAACAAATGTGTGAAATGTGCACCTCGTATGTACAAACAGTGGTGAGCAATAATTATAATTATGCTCAAACTTTGCACTTAATCAACCTAACATTTCACTACGAAATCTTATTCTAAATTTGTAATACTTCGCCTAAATAATGAAGGGAAAACGATTACAAACATTTATGATCTGCACCACAGCAGTTCAAATGCACATGCAACTTAAATTCCAGGAACCAAATCTTCCTGGAACTAGGTTAGGCCAATTATAAACCAAACCAATGTATTATTTACAAATGAATTTTGCTAAATACCGATTAAGGCGTGTTATAAATTGTTCTGCTCCAACAGCAAAACACATTTGAGACACAAAACTCTTCAACATTTTATAATTTAATTTGCTGCTAAAAACTCACGTACGATGTATTCTGTACTAACCAACAACATTGTGCCTTGGATCGAAAGGTTCTACGACAGTTTGTTCCCTGTAGCTCTTGAAGCCTTGAATAATAACCTGAAACGCAATGAAATGTATTAGTTGATCTAAAGCAGAACTTTTTCGACGTTTATGCCTATACACCTATATCTCATATTCGTATCAGTTAAATGCCTTATTACCTACCTGTTTAATGTACATAGTTTCTGAATTTCACTAAACTAAAATATATCCATGAGAAATATCGTCACAAAACAAATATATATTCCATTATCGTAAACATTGTGTTGTTGTCAAACAAAACATTTCTTGCGCCTTCTTTTGCTCGGCTGCTTTGCTGTAGCACACAGCAGTCGTACGCAACGATCTGTGAGTGATAGGAATCGCACTATTATTGTACTGAAACAAGAATTTAAAAAATATACCCATTATATAAACATACGTGGTAAAAATTAAAATCCAGGGGCCTATATTATCTCTAATATTTTAACAAAACACACTAAACCTTATAATTGACTGATAAAGGGCGGTACCGCTACTTCATCACTAAGCTACGTTTAGCGCGCTTTTCTGAATACAAGCCTGGCGATGGCGCGTCACTAGTAGTGTGCTAGTAGTTCATGTGCGTAACTCACGGGCATAACGTTGGATTATAGTGAAATGAATAAGTATTGTAAAGCAGTTGTTGTGAGTGCACTTTAGTTGTACATAGTTACTGTGAAGTTGGTAAGTAGTACTGTGTTTTAAGCAAAGTTATGTTATAGATATTTCCAAGTTTTGTATCTATTTATGATAGCCATTAGAATTTGGTCAAGGGGAGTGTTTCAACACCATTAATAATGTATGTATATATATACTGTGAAAGTTTAAGGACAACGAAAAACTGTAACCGGAATTTGAACAACAAATATTTAGCCCATAATTTTCCATTGTCATCTTGTGTAAATGAAATATCGCCATTGTGAGTACCTCCTAGCAGACTTTTGTGTTTAACTTTTAAATTTAAAATGTTAACTCATTGTGCTGTTCTATTTATAATGTGAAATAATTTGTAAAGTTAATAATGTAGTCACTTGTGTAAAGGAGTGAAACTGGATATATTTCCAGCATCACTTCTGGAGAATTAATTTTGTTGTATATGTAATTGCTGTTTGTAATAGCTGCTGCAATATCACATGTTAATATAGGCACTGTAGCAATATAGTGATATAAATATTTTTGTATAGAAAGTGTATAGCAATCATTCATAAAGCTTTGAGTACCTACAAATATATTAAAATGGAGTTTTTAAATATTTTGATAAACTTATTAGAGTGAAAATATTGATATGTAGAGCTGCTGATTAATGCACTCTAGTAACATTTTGTTAGTTGTATTGATCATAGATTTGCTATATGTTTTGACAATCCATCCAACACATTATCTAATTTTTGTTTAATATTTGTATAAAATAATTTGAGCTAACGTGCCATCAGGCATTGCCTAATGATGTGTTGGTTGATATGGTATATTTGCCATTTATGGAATCATGTTATTTTAGTTGAACACTGAAATGCACTGAACTGACTTTATAATATGTAATTTATACTGTAGATATCTAGTTCTTTCATATGCAGTGTTCCATTTTCTTAATTTGTGTAGTAGCAGATATAACTACAGAGAGAGAGAGAGAGAGAGGGAAATTGATGCTAACCTTTAAGAGTGAAGTTTTGTGTAAGACTAATATTTGGTGTATTTTTTAACAATTGGTTGATGTTTGTTTTTAGATAAATATTTTGATACAATAACATATTACTCCAAAAATGCTTGAGCTTAAAATTAATACTAAGTACAAAAATGTAATTTATCGAGTCTTCTACTGCTTAAATCAGAATACAGAACTTATCAAGGACAATGTTGAGAAGAAACTACTTTTATGGGTTCAAACATTTGATGGCTGCAATTATTGCATTTGTTTTCTACAGTTCCCACATGTAGCACATCATAGAGTGTTACACAGCAAGCACTACCATTTTTTCCTTTCAAGAAGAGATGCAAGTGACTAGCAGATTGTGAATTCTTAGACATAAAGCCTAGTTTTTTAAAGAGCTCTACGCAAAAGTGTCAAGGCCAATGTTGAGAAGAAACTACTTTTATGGGTTCAAACATTTGATGGCTGGAATTATTGCATTTGTTTTCTACAGTTGCCACATGTTGCATATCATATTACGTGTTACAAATCAAACACTACCAATTTTTCCTTTCAAGAAGAGATGCAAGTGACAAGCAGATTGTGAAATCTTAGACATAAAGCCTAGTTTTGTAAAGAACTCTATGCAAAAAAAATGCATCAGCTCTCAGTGCCAGATATCACTATAGGTAGGCATTGTGCATATCAATACAAGGTATGCAATATAATTATTGCACAGATCTTGTTTTCATTCTCTACGCAAAAAAGATGCATCAGCTATCAGTGCCAGATATACACTATAGGCATTGTGCATATCATATCAATCCAAAGGTATGCAATATAATTATTGCACAGATCTTGTTTTCATTCTTGCAGAAAACTGTTCATGTTCCTTAAATCAAACTTTGGGATTGAAGTTTATAGATGACATGAAACAATTGAATTTGAAGATATTGTGAAATTTAGAATAATATGCATGCATATTATTGAGCATTTTGCAATACTTTTTGGTGCTGTATAAGAATGAAGGGTGCTTATCCCAAAAATGTTACATTAAGCTTTTAGTGAACAGTTAAAAAGTGAAATTATACCTTGGTTTAATCAGTTGACTACTTTGGTATATATTTGGCCATGAAGCTGCCTTTGGTCATGGCAGCTGTGGGTCTGTTGGTGCAATAAATATTAAGTTTTTTTTAATGTTTTTGTTGTTATGCAAAAAAAGTGATATATTGACAGTTGCTCTTCAAGGATCTTGTATATGGCTGTTGATTAATTCAGCTTATGTTACAGAGCATTATGTTCAATTACAACAGTCATATCATTGTGCAAAATATATTTTATCACTTACATTTATATACTGAAGTTAAATCTTAAATTGTCTCACATTAAATTGAAATTTTTAATTATTAATTTTGTTAACGATGCATCAATAAATTTCTTCCTAAAGTGCCAGTAATGTCAAATCTTAGTGTCTTTATATAATAAGATAGTTTGCTATAGCACCTTAAAGCTGTATTATCAAGTATGGTACAACCTCATTTAATGATCTTTTAGGGGAATGTAAAAAAAAGGGGGGGTATTCAGAAAACATTAGGTTTGTAAAAACATGTCACACTATTAAAGTTCTTAAGATACCAATGTTTACATAGCATTAATTGCATGACAATAATATAATTCCCCGTTTCTAAAATCTCTGTGTCTAGTCAAAAGACCTATCCTTTGATAATTTTTTACGCATTTGCACTTCGACAACCAATGGCATCTTTTCCTTTGTAAGTAATCGACTACCACGTGGCGCTCGGAGATCGCCACACACCAAGGAGGCGTAGTCCATTTGAATTTCTTTCAGACTGAACTTTTGCCATTTATGGTGGAGAACAAGAAAGAACAACAAATTACCGAATAAGATATTTTCCCACCAAAAGGCGAACCCCGGTAGCTTTAAGGGGAAGTTCACTTTAACGATAATTACCCCCTCTCTTTTTACTCTGTCATTCATTCCATCCTTATAAATATTCCATGAGTTTGTACTTCAAATGACAGAACTTTATAAAGTTATTATATTGTGTCATTTGTTCTGTTAAAATAGTTCGAGAAATAATGGAGATTGAAAAAATCACCGCGATTTCTTGTATAAATGAACATTTATATAAGATGGAATGTTTTAATGTCTGAAAAGTTTGAATTGTTGCAAAATTCTTTTCCCCCAAAGTTAAATGACTTGTTATGAGTATCATCACAGCAGTGTTCTTTCAAGCATTAGTTGTCGCGGCTTTCGCAGTTTGAGCAATTTAAACTATATTTTGAATTTGATTACAATGTTTTAGCCGCTCGAAGCAGCCACAATAATTTCCGAATAGGGTCCATAATATCTTCCGTCGAATTGCAGAACCTCTTGGTGGAATTAACGATTTTAATATTTCCTTTCTTTTTTTCCTTGCGTGTTTAACCCTGATGGGTTTTAAAACGTTCGCCCCATCTTTAATTCTGAATTTTACGTGCTTGAATCAATTCCAATCTTATTATTACAAGCAATAACGCGACTACTATTCAGTACCAGCGGTCATATATGGAATTTGCGACAGACAGAGCAGAATTTGAGCAAGTTTATCTCAGGTGCTATATACTTCTAGGGGGAGGGTATTTTTATCCCAGAGTCTTTTAAACGCCCCCTCTGGAATAAATATAGCAGATAAAATAGGCGTACAATACCGCAAATAGAACTTGGTTGTAATAATGTAACCTAATTAGTGAAACAGTGCTACGTCCCTACGCAGGATCACCTTAACTATTTTTCTCACTTTTTTCAGCTTTTAGCGTATACTTCTTCGCTTAATATTTAAAAAAAGATTAAAACTAATTTTATTCGGTTATTGAAATACTGAAATGTACAATAAAAATGCAAACTTGCAAATAATTAGACAAATACCTTACTTACATTTTTGTATAAGCTCGTCAACAAGCCACGCGAAACCAGCACGTCCGTTCGAGAATTATAATTTCTATATACCCAGCATGGTGTTTTTAATAGTGTTTAGAATCCATTTTAACCACCGAGGAATCACAGGCAGTGGATACATGAAATGAATGATAAAACTGGGATTTTTTTTAATAAAGGAAGCATTCCAGGCCCTACGTTTAGGGTACCTCCGCGGCATTTACCATTTATAAGAACTGAGGAAGGCCTGAAGAAAGCTCAGGGAGAACGGTCATGGTGAGAATCGAACCCCAGACCTGCCGCTCACGAGTCCGCGCCATAACCCGTAATGGTCCCACTCCCCTCGAATAAAAGTTTCTGGAAGGAACACGCAATCCGGTGTAATCTGCTCTGGCAACTGCAGCTTTACTATTTGCGGGCCCACTGGAAAATGTTGCTTGAGTAAGGGCTTTTGGGGGGATGCGGAGTTTTTCATTACACTATAAAGATGAATACGGGGTAAATTTAGACACCGAAGAACTTGGGGTCTATTTGCGCAATAATTTTGTCTCGAAAGACCTGCTGAGCGTACGTTAAATGCTTAAGGATAATATCGTATGTGCGACTAAAAAAATTTGTTATGTAGCAGCCCACGCGGGAATGGCCCACATTATTCAGGCACGTAGTTAACGTTATACTCCACTTCTGTTCTTATGAACATCACCCAAAGTTTTTGGCGTATGACAGATGGTATTGAAGTTCTGCGTTTATTCTTACTTTTCTCTCACATTCTTCAAGCCTTTATCACTAAACGGCCAAGTGAGATGAAACAGTGATAGAATAAAATTAGAGAAGTTTAAAAATAGAATCTTTCACTTAAACATAATTTTTATTGTCATAGACTTTATGTGCAAGTACCTTATGTCCATACAATATAGCTTGTTCGACACAAGTAAGTGTTTCTTAATTTTTATTTTAAAGAGTCCACTGAATATCAGTAAAATTGTCTTTCAGAAGATTATAGTAATACAGGATATCCAGAAATTAAGTATATATTTTGTTGAAATAATAACTGAATTGTTAATGTTCATAATGACACACACACACACACACACACACACACGTGTGTGTGTGTATATATATATGTATAAAATAAAAATAAAGCAACACTATTAACAGTGTAACAAATTAACAGTAATAATAAAAGTAGAAAAGGATAAAACACTTGGCAATTACAAGTGAGACTTTATCTAAGTGTTTTATCCTTTTCCACTTTTATTATTGCTGCTAATTTATTTATATGTGTGTATATGTGTGTGTGGTATGTTCAACATGGACACCATTCATATCACGACGCATCTCCTATCTATCGGCTGTGTCACGTAAGACATTCTAGAGCATTCGTGATGTTATGGTTGCACAATAATTTTGTCTCGAAAGACTTGCTGAGCGGACGTTAAATGCTTAAGGAAAATGTCGTATGCAGCATCTTCTCTAATTCGGTCTTTGAGCTCCGCCAATGTGGTAATGCGTTGGCAGAACATTATGTCCCTCGACAAATCTCCGCACAAAGAAGTCCATTTGTGGAGGTCAAGATAACGCGTTGCCCATATCCTGCGCGTCCAATCCATCTTCCAGGAAACACGTTAAAAAAAAGTGCAAATATCTATGTCATAAATGCATTGTGCCTCGTCCTGCTGGAAATAGTTTTCACACGATCTTCCTGGATAAGCGGTGGTAACAGAAACTGTCGCAAAATATCCAGGCACATTATCCCATTAATGGTGTATTTGGCGGGGGGGGGGGGGGGGAGCCCGTAAATTTTGTCAACTGTTACTCCCATCCACGCATTAAGCTTGGGAGAATCTCGCTAGAACTGCAAGTTTTCCACATGGTGTGTCAGCCCAGATGATTCAATTATGTCTGTTAGCCATTCCGCAAATGTGGAAGGCTGTCTCATCGCAAAATAAAGTATGCCCGAGGATGTTGTGATCTTCATTTCCTGCAAGCACATTCACGCACATGCTCTGCCAAATTCTCGTCATGTAAATGTAAATGGTGCAGAACCTGCAGATGGTACGGCTTTTCTTCAGCGTGTAGCGCAACACCTTATGCACTGTCGAACGAGAATGTTCAGTTCCCAACAAAATAATGAAATTTTAACTACAGACAGCTTATTATTTAGTATTTTTCAGTAGTAATAAACGCAGTTATATGAAGTTTTCTCAAGACATCATTATAACAATTATTATTCGCTCTTAGAAAATACACGTTTATCATTACTGTAATGAAATCTGTTTCAAAGAATAATTTATAAATATGTAATGAATAAATTGTAATTCTGGCATAATATATGTTTAAAGCATCATTAACTAAAATACTATTTAAAAAAATTTAAAATTAAGCAAATTTATGTATTTAACTAGTCTGTTACGTGTGGGATGGCTCTAGCAATAACAATTGGGACTCGTATTAGGAGCTGGCTATTCTGATCTTGGTTTCCATTCCCCCGTCCTTTTTTCCGTGGTCTCCCCTGATCGCTTTGGCAAATGCTGGGATGGATGTTTACATTCCACTAATTTTTCGCTATTCCATTTTCACATCATTTACGTTCGTTGGTTTTGTAGCAGGGCGAGGTGGATTGTGCTTTATAAAGGTTTCTTCTGTCGGTTCTGGTGGTATAGTGGTTACCATACTTGTCTCCTAAACCCAGATCGCGGGTTCGAACCCGGCCAGGACCGATGGATTTTTTTCGGGAGTAAAAATCCTAAGTATGGCTACCTTCGGAAGGGAAATAAAGCCGTGGGTCCCGTGTCGTACACTTACGGCACGAAAAAGAACCTCAAGACTGAAAGAGAGGCCTCAGCAAATTTGTCGGCCGTTTCACGTCCTTTTTTTTTTTTTTGAGTAGTGTTTAACGTCCGTTTTTACTACTGAGGCACCACAGGCGGTGGACACTGATGATACATGAGATGAAATGATAAATTGGGAAAGGATTTTTTTTTAAGGAAGGAAGCGTTCCAGGCCTAAGTTTAGGTACCTCCCCGGCATTTGCCAGTTATGAAGACTGAGGAAAACCTGGAAAAAACCCTAGTCAGGGAGGACGGTCCTGGCGGGATTCGAACCGCAGATCTCCCGCTCACGAGTCCGTGCCTTAACGACCTCGGCCACCCGTGGCGGTTTTCACGTCCTGAGTTGAATGGATGCTGATGACCTGAAATGTTAAAGAGCGTCCATAAATAAATAAATAATAAAAAAAAAAAAAGGTTTCTGCCTCGGCGGAAGCATCCCTTCTGAGGGACTGGAATTCCGCCTCATCGTGGTGTTCGATCTGGAAACATGTTAAGGACTCTTACGTTCTGGCAATCACTGCCCGGATGTCTCCCTTTCCTCATCCCTTCCTCCTGGAGGTGTCCTAATGGGGGCATAGGCATAAATGACCAGCTGTAAGCAAGGCTGAAGTACCGTAGTATGCTCCACTCGTCCAAACAATCCAATTTATTATGAATAAGAATCGTGTTAATTATTTATCAATACAGGTGCATAAACATTGCAGCTTATATATGCAGAGCGTTTCCGAGCCTTTAATGGACGATGGAGAAGGGCAAACGTATAAATTTGAAATCAGGAATCTCCGGAGTCGAGAGTTATAAGCGAAATTCGTTGTGTGTAGACGTAATATCTCTATTTATCTGTAAAAATTTCACAGGATACTATATTCGCAATAGATGTTCAAAGTGGCGTCTTTCAGATTAGATGCACGCATGACTCGTCGTACAAAGTTACCTTGTACCCCATGGAAAAATCCCGGTGTCGTTCGAACAATGTCACAGACAGCGAGATCCTCTTCAGTCTCGACTGGTGTCTTGTATACAAGATTTTTCACATAACAAAAAGAAATAAAGTGAGGTCAGATCAGATGAAAGAGAAAGCCACGAAACAGGACCTCCTGTCAACAGGGATTATGATAGGGGTGTAGCTGCTGTTACCGTATTAATTTCCACACAGTACTGTGCGCGACACCCATTTCACGCAAAACTGTTCAAGTTCTGATTGAAGGCTCCGAGCAAGCACTCTTCTATGACGGTAGTCCGTACACTGCGTGTTCTCCTCGATCGTTGTATGTGGTACCACTTGCCCTGTTTTCCTTAACCGTTGGAACAGTCGTTAAAACACGGTATGGGTCGAATGTCTCCTACAAGAGCACTTGGCCGGTACAACCTGCCAGCTTCCCTAATGTTCCCATTGGTTTGTCCGTACACGAAAAACATGTATGCATATTCCGCAATCGTAAACTCCACTTAACTAGGCTGATCGACTGTGTACTTCAACTTGCAAACACAGACGTTCACATCCGGACAGACCATGTTCGATATACATCACGCTGTCTTCATTGCAATACTGGAGTTTCCTGTCCCCTCCCCTCATGATGCACGTCTACATGTTATAGTCAGGCTTGCAAGTACATGTAAAGATATCAATGTATTATTTCGTACAAAAAACGATTCGTAGGTTTTCGTATTCCACTGTTACATGGTATCCCACAACAATGTGGCTTATAACTTTCGACTTCGCCTTTTCTGGGCCAGGATTCCTCGTTCAAATTGATACATTTGCCCTTCTCCATCATCCCTGAAAGTTTATATCATCAGATTGGAAACATCCTGTATATATAAGGTCAAAAACACATAAATATTATATATATGTATATATTTCAGTTTAAATTTTATTGTATTTAAGTTTTAATTACATTAAACTATTTAAATGCTATTACCTCATTGTTAAAAACAAAACTATATAATTGGAAAAGATACATACATTGTGCGCTGCATGAAACATGATGCTTTATTTTCCAACTAGCAAAGCCTAGCCATACTGTAATTCCCTTAGCATTACCCACGTGCACTGCCATGAAGTGGGATTATTGCACACCCTTAGTTAAGTCACAGTAAAATCTATTAGAACAAAAATTGGTATTAAAGTAATGAATGATGTTAGGAGAAAAACTGAAAAATAACCAGTATAAAAACACTTATGCTATAAGGTAGAAATAACAATATTAAAAAAAAATCAGAAAGAAAGGATTCTTCAAATACAATTTTAATTAATCCTTTGAACTGTGTAGGAAATAATGTTAAAACTTGACTTGTCAAATAAAATTAACAAAAAAAGAGGAATTTCCAGAAATACTAAAACTAATAGCATTAAATACACTAAATCAAAGTTATCTGGCCAAATGATAGTGTAGATTTTGTACTGATGGTTCTCTTAGGAGGGTGGTAGTTATTTGTTGCTCCATAGATACCACAATGAGCAAATGTTCGAAACTATGAAACATTTTATAGGACAAGAGCTGCCTAGGACAAGAGCTGCCATAAAATAAAATGAGATACATAACAAGCAAATAAAACCAGATGCTGCTATAAAATACAACATGATTACATGACAAGTGGTACAGCTCAACCTATTGAACTTCTAAAGTAAAGGGAGAAGAATGATTTAGAATTTATTGCAAAGAATATTCTTACTATACACCTTGTGGGACAATATGTCAATATTGATGGAGAGAACCTAGCAAGTATCACTGGAAACAAACACTTTTGCTGTGGATACCAGCTCATGTTGGTTTACAGACTAATGTGTGGCTGAAAGGTGAGCAAAAAAGGCTACTAAAATTAAAACTAATTTTCAACTAAAACTTTCTTTAAAGCTTCAGCTAATAAAAATAACTGTAATAGACAATGAATATAACAAGATACACAAGAAGTTAAAATATATACGGTATAATAATGAAAATGAGGTGGAGGGGAGTGTGGCTCATTTTAGATTAATGATAGAGCATGACTATCTTCCAGAGCATCTTGTTAGAATGAAAATTGACAAAGTTGTTGCACTCTATGTAAGAACAGATAGAGTTTAAATTAAGACCATCTACTGGTATGTAATAAATTTCGAAGAATAAAAATAGAAAACTAGAAGTTCTACATTGGGGGACCAGGAATAAAATTGTTAATATGAACAGCATTCCTATTAGCTGGCTGTTGTATCACCCATAAAGTACATTACACTTGCTGGTATCAACACTCATAATATGCTGGTAGTGGTAGATGCTCTTGTTCTTAGATCTTCTCTATCATCCCTGACTCAGAAACATCCTGTATATATATATATATATATATATATATATATATATATATATATATATATTGTGTGTATGTAATGATTTTGACCTTTCAGTTTATTGTATTTAAGTTTTCATTATATTAAGCTGTTTAGTGTTAAAAACAAGATTATATAATTGGAAAATATAAATATATAGTGTGCTGCACAAAATGTAATGATTTATTTTCTTCTTAGTAGTGGTATTGGTAGCATTTATTTCTCATACATCAAATACAGATTTTTTTAAAATACATAAATAAAATTACTTTTAAATATAACAATTAGGAATAGTGCCTTTGGCAATTCCAGAAGCCACTGGATCCAATCAAAATTTATTCCAATTTGATTGGCTCAGCCCCCAGTCCCCAGTTCATCAGCAGCTACCTACTGGAATATTCAGGGGACCAGGCTTCAATCCAACCAAAAACAAAGCACAGCATTAAAAGTAATTTATACATTCAATACAATATTAAGTTATATTTCCTATAATACTAAACCTTCCTCCTTATTTAATTAAATGCATTTGGCCAAATTTCTACCCTGAGAGTTGCTTATTCCATAGGGCCTTATACAGACTAACACCCGGTTATAAGGATGCTGTTTAACTAATATTAGATAACTAGCCCCATACCCTCCCCTAATCATTTCATCCTCCTTTCACTATCTGACAATATTATTCTCAAGCACATTTCCTAAGTATTTTACACCCATAACCATTTTTGTCTTACCTTGCCTATTTTTTTTCCTAGTTCCTTAATGTTTTCATCTGATTTTAAATTTAAAATTCTTCTACCTTATTTTCTTCTTAGTAAATCCTAGCCATTCTGTAATTCTCTTAGTGTTACCGAGGTATATCTTGATTAAGTGAGATTACTGCACACCCGTAGTTAGTCATAGTAAATGATAAACTCAAAGATTAGCTAGAATCCATTCCATGTCTTGTAGAATAATTATAACTGGAGTGATTAAAACAACTCATGTTGCCGCAATAGAAGCTATAAAAGAGCACATACCTATTAGAATAAAACTGATATTAAAATAATGATGTTAGGACAAAAACTGTAAATAATCAGCATAAAAATACTTGTATCATAAGCTAGAAATCTTAATATTAAAAAAAAAGTGCAAAAAGGTCAATCACATAGAATAAGTATCAAACTAAATACATTTTTAATTAATCCTTTGATCTTTGCAGAAATTAATGTTAAACTTGACTTGGCAAATAAAATTAATAAAAAGAGAAGTTTCCAGTAATACTAAAGCTGATAGCACTAAATACACTAAATGAAAGTTATCTGAAAGTGTAAAATTTGTACTGATGATTCTGTTAGGAGGGTTGGTTAGTTATTTGTTGCTCTGTAGATTCCATAATGAGCAAATGTTTGAGGCTTTGGAACATTCTGTATGACAAGAACTACCATCAAGTAAAATAAAATGAGATACATAACAAGCAAATAAAACAAGATGCATGTGACATGTGCTGCTATAAAATACATGATTACATAACAAGTGGTACAACTCAGCCTATTGAACTTCTAAAGTAAAGGGAGAAGAATGATTTAGAATTTATTGCAAAGAATATTCGTACTATACATCTTGCAGGACAATATGCTAATAATGTAGATGGAGAGAACCTAGCAAGTAAATCTGCTCTAGAAAACTCTTTTAGACTACATTTAATAAAAATGTAATATTAAGTGATTCATAAGCATCACTTTAAACTGTAATTAACATAAATAAAACAACTATAACTGCTGAAATCATTATCACTGAAAACAAACAATTTTACAATGGATACCAGCTCTTGTTGGTATAGAGACTAATGAGTGGCTGACAGGTAAGCAAAAAGGCTACTAATACCAAAATGAAAACTAATTTTCAACTAATCTTCAAAACTTCAGCTAATAAAAAGAACTGTACTAGACAATGAACAAAACAAGATACACAAGAAGTTCAAGGATAAAACTTATGAAAGCATAAAGGTATAATAATGAAAATGGAAAGGGGGGAGGGAAACAGTGTGATTCGTTTTAGATTAATGATAGAGCATGACAATCTTCCAGAGCATCTTATTAGAATGAAATTCAACAACAGTTGACCTCTGTGTAACAACAGATAGAGTTTAAATTAAGACCATCTATTGGTATGTGATAAACTTACTATTGTTTGCAAATGATTTAGTAGCAATAGCAATAACAAGCAGAAGGATAAATAAAGCAATATTGTGATATTGTAAATGGAAGTTAAAAATAAATTGAAAATTATGGTATGCAAGAAAGGTAATAAATGCAAAAGAGGAAAAATAGTGGCTGTAGAGTGATGAAATTGAAGTATGACAGAGATTAGACTATTTAGGGGCTAGGATAAATAATAATTGGTAGATGGATAGAGTAGGGAGGGAATATATTAGTATAGGAAAATTAACTATTAATATTATAAGAACCTGCTTAAAGAAAATTGCAAGTATGAGTGTAACATGGCTGGAGATGGTTGAATCAAAAATGATGTTTGGGGTACGGAGAAAGGGTGGGAGTATGTTGACCATTTTCACAGAGCATTTTGTAAAATGGTGTTGGGATTACCAAGGACAACTCCAAATGGGCTGGCATTGGTGGAATTAGGAAGGGTTGGCAGGAAAGGTATGGTATAGTTAAATGCATTTTGATAACATCAAAATGGTATAAAATAGCATCAAGGGAAAAAGGAAACATAGTTGGCTAGCTCAACTAAAGAGAATAGTTCAATAGGTTGGAATAGGTGAAGTGGAGGAACAACAAATGATGATTAGACAAGAGCTATGGAATAGTTTACAAGATTAGAGTACCTTGAAACATTATAGAATTGGGGTAGAAAAATATGTAGATGTTTGTAACAAAAGGGGAAGGAAGGGATTCCCTTGGACTAGACCAGGTATATTTGGGTTAAGTGAATTAAAAGTGAAAAAGGAAGAGTGTTCACTATGTGGAGTAAAAAGAGAAGGATTTTCCTTATGTAGTTGAATGTTGAAAAACTAAAGAAGGGAGAGAAAAAATATGGATTAAGATATGACAATTTACAGACAGCAAATGATACAAAACATTTTTGGAAGTGGTAGCAAGGAGCTTTTGATAAAACTTGGTGATTATATAGGGATGGTAAGAGATAAATGGTGGGAGAGAGTGATTAAAGGTAAGAAAGAATATATCTAGAGAAATAAAAAATGTAAAAGCATTTGTTAAATATTTTGTAGTCAGACAGAAAGAAAAGTAGAATCTAATATAAATGCATCCAGGATGGTAAGTGCATTAAATCCCAAAATATGTAAAATAAATAAATAATATATATATATATATATATATATATACTAAGGATAAAAGAAGAATAGAAAACTAGAAGTTCCGTATTGGGAGGCCAGGAATAAAATTATTAATATGACCAGCATTCTATTAGCAGGGTGTTGTATCACCCATAAAGTACATTACACTTGCTGGTATCAAAACTCATAATATGATGAGTGGTAGATGCTTTTGTTCTTACATACTATGGTGAGCAAAGGTCAAGGATATTGACTGTCATACACTTGTAAAGCATTCAGACATATGACATAAGAATAAAACAGATCACCATCATTTATAATACTAAATAATAATAAGCATACAGTGCAACTTTATAACTAGTTAATAAAATGCCTTCCACAAAATTTAAGAAATATTGATCTTGTCTAATAATGTGACAAATTTATTAATGCAGTAGTTGTGAAAATAAAACATTCATCCATATTATAAAAGGTGTGGATATTTAAAATCATCCCGTCTTATCTTATTAGAGGCAGATTTCTACAGGAAGAATATTGAAATTTGAGTTCTTTCCTATTGGAGAAACCACATCAGAGTTTCAACTCTTGTATACTTGAATATGATACCCCAATGATTGAAGGGTGATAAGTAGGTATTTTATGAGTTTAATATTTCTAGTTGTTTACTCTTACAGAATAATGCATCTTTGGTGCTAACCAGCCTTGTTTTCTGTAACACATATGAACCATTTAAAAATAATGTAAACCTATTAAAGTTGGTTTAGTACTCTATTATTCCATCCTATAGATATGTCCAGCCCATTGTAAGTTTAATGTAAAGTCGGGCGATCAGAAGATTGCAAGAGGGGACTGAAGTGCGAGGGGGGCTGGAACTATTTATCTGACATGCACATAGTTGAAAAAGTTATAAGTTGAAAAAAAAAAATGTGTATACTGCCATCCATTTTAAAAGAGGCTGAGTAATGCATTCAGAAAAAGCTGCTAAAACAAATAGTAAACTATATTTCAATGAAAGTTGAAAGAAATGCTATTAAAATGCCATTGCTCCTAGAGTTAAATAAGGGTACCTTTTTTGTATCAGGCTGCCAATAGATATTTAAAGTTAAAGAGAAAGTTTTTAGATTAATTCACGAAAGAAATTAAATGATGGATGGATTTATGATTTTATGATTACAACAACAAAAATATACTCAGAAATATAGTGAAAGTTGAAAGAAGTGCTATTAAAGTTTTACTGCTCCTAGAGTTAAATAAGGGCACCTTTTTCTATTAGGCTGTCAGTAGATATTTAAGGATGAAGAGAAAGATTTTAGATTAATTCAAGATTGAAATTAAATGATGGATGGATTTATCAATTTTATAATTACAACAACAAAAATATATTCAGAATACTTGATAAGACATTTTATATTCCTTACCAGTATTTACAATTCTTTCACCTATTATTCCCTTCCTTTTTGTTCTTCTAACAAAATACACTGTTCTGTAGAATAATTGTACAAAAATCAATTGTTAGGCATAAAAAAATACTAAAAAATTGTGATGCAGATGACCATTTTTAAAATTTGATGATGGGAAAGATGTATGAATACAAGTATTTTAGCTTTACTCAAGAAATGCATACAGAAATAATTATAACAACACTAAATGCTATCAATTTGACATTTTAGTATATAAAGGAAAACACCAAATAATATTAAAAGTTCCTTCCTAATCATCCTCTTTTTCAAAACTGCTTTTCCATGAACAAATAGCATTACTGAGTCCCCTTAAACTTATCTGGTATGTAATGAAAAACTTTCTTAATGTCTTCCAGCATCATAATGTTTATGGACCTGCCCAAATATGCCTGTTACTTTGGAAAAATTAGGTATACAGGTATGTCTACAGAGCTTCCTAGTGAATGCAACAGTAATCACTTAGAGAAGGTGCTAACTGCTGCCAATAACACCTTTTTGAACTAGATGCACAATTGTGATTCATGGAAAACATAGGAAATAATATCAGATGATTCCTTCTTACTTAAAACCAATGATTCTATCTCTAAGGCATAGAAATATGTAAAAAAAAGGGGGGGGGCGGAGATAAAAGATGCCACATGATCCCTTTTCCAACTCACTGATTCAGTTCATGTAAGTTTTAACACTTGTTCTGCACCAAGCCATAACATAGACAAATAAAAACAATAACAAAACAACAATGTTTATATCAAACACATTTTATATTATTCTTTCTTTCAGTTGGCTCTTTAGGAATTTCCCACTATAGATAGTGTCTGGGTCTTTGAATAGTCAGAAGATCCCCAGTTCCATCCACACAGGAATCAACTTGGGAACCATGTCTTTGACTAAGACTTTTTCTTATGTAAATATTTATGCTAGAGGTCTAGCATGGGCCAAGTTCGCTCACCAGTTTTCTCCTCCTTTGGAGCAATGAAGGAAAGGGGAATTTACATTGTGTATTTCCTGGTTACATAGCTAAGTACTCACTGCTACATTTGATTTTCTTACACATGTGCATTGTGCAGTTCTGTTCCAATTATTAAATTTTAATCAATTTGGCTCTTTTTGACATCAGGCATATATGGTCTATAACCAAGGATCAACATTAGTACAAGCTTTGGAAAATATCACACAGTATTTTAGGCAGAAGGGTTTGCTATCCTGAACTATGCTTATACAGGACTTGAGAAGGATTATCACCAAAAACAAACTCTCATCTTCTCAGTTCTGTCAAAGTGCCCTAAAAGCAATGTTCTCCAACCAGGTGAAATCTAAACTTATATGGGAATGTCAAAATGCCCTATCTTCCCTGGCATCTTGCAACAGAGTCAAACTGCAGTGGGTGCCGGAGCATCGGGGCATTTATGGTAATGAAAAGGAGATCAGTTGGCAAAAAGGGGTGCTAATACACCCTTTTTTGGACCCAAGCTAGCAGTTGGAATCAGTACATGTACTGCTAAAATCGGGGATAAAACATGGATTGGGGATAAACATCAACTAAAAAAAACATCCTGGAAAAATGCAAGCTAGGAAACTTGTCCTAGGTCCTAGAAACACTCTTTCCATGTCTCTTCTAAAATTGGATGGAAGGGAATAAGGAAAGCAGTTGCATTAATTACTAAACATGGTCACTACAGGAAACATCTGTAAAAAGTGGAACTTTATAAAGATGAACCTACTTGTAGAATATGTAAATAGGATGAGGAATCTGCCTTGCATTTCCTGTTCAAGTGTCCAATCCTGGTAAGAAAGAGAGACTTACTCCTTCTATAATGAGGGAAGACCTAGGAACCAAAATAATGCAACTTGTTCAAGGAACAGATTTTGGGAAACATTGAAGGTGTCTATTTCAATGGGGTAGCACAATAAGCCTTATAGGCTGACATACTGGGGATTGTTCACACTGCAGTAATTCCCTGTCATCTATCTCTTTTGATATCAGTAATAATTCCTATTCACAGCATAGATCAACTGACTGTGCTTACTGTGTATACCTATTCCATGAGAACTAGTGCACCATATAGAGTTATATGTCATTCAGCTATCTTTGAATAGACCACTGATGCAGATTCCCCCTATTCTCCACTGTCCATTGCTCAGTTTCTATGTTTGAAAGACCTAACATTAATATGCGTGATCTGTGCTTAACATTCCTGGACTATGTTAATTAAAGTACACTATGCTGGTTGCATAATTCTTGGAAGCTGATAATGTTTTTTTAAAGCAAACTAGGATCCAAATTGTATTTAATATCCTTCCACCTAATCACTGTTTTTTAAAAAGTCATTTGAAGCATTATAAAATTTCTATGAGGGCATTCATTAAGTGAATCAACTTATTTTATGTTCTCTTTGTGAATTTATTTTAGAAAAATACAAATTTTATGTGTGGTATCTTTGAACCTTTGCACACTATGCCTTGTAGTTTCACGAGAATCTCTGATCTGTATTATGTACAAAGAACAAAAATTTAATTTCTCTGGTAGCAAATGAGACCATTGCCAACATTCATAGATATGAAGACAAGATGGTGGGTCACTGTCAGTGGAATGATGATGTAAAATGCTGACATGCTTATTCTGGATAATCTGTCAATAACAACCAAATGCTGTTCAATTTTATATCTTTGTCAGCAGTGTCAATTTGAATGAATTAATTTATTTCTTCTAATATACAATGTTTTTAACATATAAATAGAACTAATTTCATGCAGTTTTCACAAACAAGTAAACAATTTACATTTACATTTCCATATTCTCAATACATATAAACTTACTAATATTAAAACATTTTCAATTTCCCCTATATCATCCTCAATTTATGGTTGCATTCCTTCCATACCCCATTACAATTAACTTCAGGTTGAATATGTAACAGGGGTATTTATTCACTCCTAAATAGTGTCATTGTTAACATTGTTGTTCCCATTTATCTTGCCCACCTCCCGTAACCAATTTTGTCTTGCCTTGCCTAAGCATTTTACAAGTTTCTTAATATTTTCGTCTGATTTTGGATTTAAAATTCTTCTGCCTTTTATTTCATTTGGTAAGTTTTCCCACTTTTGTAATAGGAACTGTTCTCTCCAAAAACTTGATCTGTTTATATTCTAAAATACAATACCAAGTACTACCTGGTTCTTCACACATTGGACATATCCCCTTAATATATCCATTTCTTATCCTACTTAAACATATTCCCCTCTTCTAAACCATGCCAGTCCTTCCCTCTCTGCTTTATCACAGGTTTCAATATATCTTTCTCCTACCCAGAAATTTTTTAGTGTGCTATATAATTTCAGAATTTTTTGACATTAAGACTAGTCCATATTTCTTGTTGTTCAATATCCTCAATTCTTGTTTATATTTCTTTCCAAAATCCTTTTCTGAATCTTCCTCCCTCATACATATTGATTCCATGCCCCCTTGTAGAATTTTTTGGATTTTAGATATCCAAGTTTCTCTCCTCTTAATTTTTCCTTGTGCTACCAAACACTGTTTGATGATATTCTCCTCTTCTAGTCTCCCTATTCTATACCAATATTGCAGTACTCTTTCTATTTCCTTGCTTTTATAGCCCAATCTTCCTAGTTCCATTAGAGCAACCTCATTAGGTGAAGATCTAGGTAAGCCTAGGACAATTCTACAAAAAAGTCTATTTATCACGTTTATTGTTTTCCATTCTCTATCTGGCCCCCAAAATTCTATTTCATACATCATTCTATTCTCTCTAACCATTTTAATTGCATATTGGGTATTTTATTTACACAAAATATGATTATTGCACTCTTAGCCATACCCCCTGTGGTGCCTGTAGTAGTAAAAATGGGCATTAAATATTACTATAAAAAATGCCATTTTTGCTTCTGCTAATGTTTTTATTATTTGACCCTCCATTTCCCATTACTAATCAGTCTAACCCCCAGGTAATCAATTTTTTTGGCAACTTTGATTTCTGTGCCTTCCCATCACCATAATCTTAGATTTTGTTTGATTTTCCTTAAGGCCCCATACTCTACAAAATGTACCTATAGCTTCTAGTGATCGGTTTAATCTTAATTTTTTGGTTTTTATTTAAGTATGCTCAGGTCATCAGCAGCCCTTCAATTCAGGGCGTGAAACTGCCAAATTTTGCTCAGAGACTTCTTCTTTCAGGCTTAAGGTTCTTTTACATGCCGTAAATCTAAGACATGGGAACCATGGCTTTACTTCCCTTCTGCAGGAAGCCATACTTAGGATTTTTTACGCCTGGGATTGAACTCGAGATCTTGGGTTTAGGAGGTTATGGTTACCACTACACACACCTCCAGGACCGACACTCTCTTTAACAAACCTGTTACTAGATCACCTGTTAAGAGCGGACCCGATATCTCTAGTGAATATACATTATTTATACTAACTTCTTCTAAAACATCGTCAATAAATAGATTGAAGAGCACTGACTTATTTTATATCCTTGCCTGGGACCTACATTGTTCGATATTTTATCTGTAACCATCCCCCTTTTATATTTAATACAAAATGTATTTTTCTTATAAATAGCAGTGTCATTGCAATTATCCAACAGTTGAAATTTTTAAAGATTTGTTCTAAATACATTCGTCAAAGCCTAATTGCCTAATGATCATAAGGAACAGACAACGAGCATCTGTTCAGAGTTCTTGCTCATTGTGAGGCTGAAGGTCTGGCATTGTAATCTTTTTGAGCCTTAGACTAAAAGATAATTCATGAAATTACCACAAAACTTCGCCTCAGAAAGAAAACTCAAACTGTATCCTCAGCTGCTAGTGATCCAAATATTTCTGGTACTTAGAAGGTATTATTTTCTTGATATATTGCCTGATGATGAAACAGTTAACTCCAAAGTATATGCCAAAACTCCTTGCAAGTTGAAGTGTTTCTGGCACATTGTTCTCACAAAGATGTTACCAAAGTTTTTCTTCACAAGATAAAGCCACACACACAAGCCCAAGAAGAGATCACTAAACTCCGGTGGTGGACTGTCCTTTTTCACTGAACCCAGATTTTGTAACTTTAATTTCCATTTCTTTGGTCTAATAAAAGATACAGTTCTTGGGATGAGGTTTGATGATGAAGTCATAGTACAGTACAAAGATAGCTGAGTGATCAACATGCAGAGTGGTACTGTGACAGTATAGGAGGGTTATCTTTTAGGTTTTTATAAATGACCCCTAGGTGGCGCTATTGAGATATGTCATTACTATTTTTGAAACAATTGGCATTTGTTATTGTGAAAGCAGTTGCAGCTTAAAAATTGATCAAATAGTTTGTTTACAATGGGCATTTAAACAAAGGAATTTTGCAAAAAAATAAGAATTTAAGATAAAGGTTTTCATTGGATGAATTTTTACGAATTTAGTAAAGGCCTAACTCAACAGCAATGCATAGAATCACTTCATTCAATTTTTGATAATGGAGCACCTCAGAAAAGACTGTTTACAATTGGTTTGCAGAATTTCGTCATGGTCGTGCATTCGTCAGTGATGAATTTCGTGAAGGTCAACCAAAATCGGTTGTCATTAAAAAAAAAAATACATCGATACTGTGTGCAACATGATTGAAGAACATCGGCATGTTACTTACATGAGATAGAGGCATCCTTAAGCACATCGAAGACTGCAGTACATTCCTTTTTGTATGAACATTTAGCTGTGAAAAAGATTTGTTCCCGATGGAATTGCATAATTTGACCAAAGAAAAAAAAATCTGGTATTTTTTTTATTTATTTATTTATGGACGCTCTTTAACATCTCAGGCCATCAGCGTCCCATTCAACTCAGAGCGTGAAACGGCCGACAAATTTTGCTCAGAGGCCTCTCTTTCAGGCTTGAGGTTCTTTTTCGTGCCGTAAATATACGACACGGGTCCCACGGCTTCACTTCCCTTCCGAAGGAAGCCATACTTAGGATTTTTATGCCCCGAAAAATCCATTGGCCCTGGGCGGGTTCGAACCCAACGCTGCATTAATTCCATAAAATTGTCGTTTGTTTCTTCGGTCGCAACCATCTCTTTAGAGGATTAAAGAACAGCTAATATGGTATACAGCAATTTGTTTGCCAGAAGTCATCACCAAAATCAGGAAAAACAACTGAAAACTTTGCATCATTCTTTATCGTGACAATGCCAGCTCTCGCACAGCACGTCAAATAATTGATTATTTGAAGGAGAAAAACATCAAATTAATATCTCATTGGCCGTATTCACCTGATTTACTGCCTAATGATTTCTTTTTGTTCTCAAATGGAAAAAAAAAAAAAAATGCATGGACAGCAATTTTCATCACCTCAAGAAGCTGTTAAAGACTTTAAAAAACATGTTTTTGAGATATCAACTTCAGAGTAGAAAAAATATTTCGAGAATTGGTTTGAATGCATGCAAAAGAGTATAAATGTTAAATGTGAATATTTTGGTCTCCTGGGGTCTCAAAAGGGCCAGATATGAGCCAAGCTCAATATTGCTTCCTCTTACTTAGCATTGGAGAATCAGAAGAAGGGGACATTTACTTCTTGTATTTCTGTATTATGTCACTAATTGTTATTACACTGTATTCTGATTATTCAACTGCTATATGGTACTGATATTAGTAATTAGCTCAGAATGAAGCACAGATGTACTAAACCCGCTTACATTGTATTTCATGACAGCCAGTGCACTTGCATCATTCAGCTATCCTTTGTGTAGATAATATATGAATTCCCCCCTTTTCTCTCCCAGCTATTCCTAATGTTCATTGTCTATGTTTGACAGACCTGATGACTTCAAGATGCTTGTTCTAGGCAATGCAAAGCCATATATTTACAAGGAGATTATATTTAAATAATAGTGTTGTTAGCCAAAGATTTGAAGAGCCATTTGAAACTGAAATAAAACAAAACTTGAAATAGAGAAAAAGATAGTGTTGCATTATTTACACGTGATAACTTTTAGTTCTAAAATTTTCAGTGACACCTAAAACCAGCAGTTATGTTTTTCCTTTTACTTATTAGAATTTTGAATTTTTTTGTTCAGCTGGCTAGGGGACGGGAAAGAAAGGAGAAAAAAAGAAGGAATAACACAAGGTGCTTTTGGAGAATGTAAGAGTTTAGCTTTATTAATTAATTTTCGCTTCTCATGTTTCAGATGGTGTCAACTACTGGAAGAATCAAAAACTGAAAATGGAGCATGTAAATACTGATAATTTCCTGGAGCACCAATCAAAAAGTGGTGATGACTCAATGGGATTTGAACTTGATGATGAAGTTGATGGTTTCTTAGAGCAATTTGAAGCCATTCCAATAGAGCTTGCAGAGGAAAATTGTGTTAATTATAATGTTAAAGATGTTAAGAAAGATCATATTGAAGAAACCATTACGTCAAGAAAAAACCCTGTTCTGAGGAAAGAAGTAGCACTTGAAACAACCAAAGAAGATCCTGCAATTCTCTCAGATAGTTTAGAGTCTGGGGAATACCATTCTTCAGATAGTGAGCCATGTAGCAGTAAAAATGTGCACTTGGAAAGAATTAAAAATAGTAGCATTGAGACAAATACAGAGAAAGATCATAATAAATGTCACTTACTATTTAAATATACTGAACCATCATGTTCTAAAAGTACAAAAGCAGTGATTGAAAATGAGCCTTTCTCAGTACATAATCATGAAGTTAGTAATTTATTACTGCCAGGCCGAGTAAGTGTAAGAAGAGCATCTTATTCTTCTTGTTCATCATCTCTCTCTGGAAAGGAAACAGTAATTCTGCCTCTAAAAGGTAATTTACCAATGACAGTTTTAGATGAAGTTGATAATGTCTCAGAAAGAAAATTGATAACTAAGAAGTTTCCTTGCAGTTCACCAACTCAGACATTTCAAAGCTCTCTGAACGCTACCCCTTTTCCACTTGTTAAAGATGGAACACTTTTCTCTAATCAAGAGCACACAAAGCAAGGTATGCTATCATTAGATAGCAAATATTCTTTCATAAACAGCCATATTGGATTAGATGATATTGATGACATTTTGAAAAGATCTGAAAGATTAAAGGAATACAGCAAAAAAAGAAAAAGAGTTTCTAAATTTAAAAATGATGATCCAGTAAGAAGTGATTATTCTGTAAATTCTCTATTTCAGAAAGTGAATAACAAAATGAAAGATTTGAATGAAATAGGGACACAGAGAAAGAAATCACCTTCTGTTTCACCTATTTCAAGTAGCAGCAGTGGCAAAATGGATAACAGAAAAGAGCAACTGTCACTTTCAAGCATATCTTCACCAGCTGAGGAAATCTGGAATTTTGAAATACATTCAGAGTCTACCATATCTTATAGAATTCAGAAAGAATTAAAAGGACCTAGTGCCTTATCTTCAATACCAGCAAATGATACTGAAAGAAACCAAATAAGAACTTCTAGAAGAGAATCAAAGTCAAGATTCATAGAGAAAGAAATAGTTAAAAATCAAAAGTCCTACAGCAGGTCACCGGTACGGCATCGAACAAGATCCAAATCCAAATCACCATCCAGAGAGGTGTCTAAAAATCCAAAGTCCTATAGCAGGTCACCAGTATGGCAAAGATCAAGATCCAAATCACCATCCAGAAAGAAATCCTTTAGAAGATCAATAGAACGATATCATTCAAAATCAAGGTCTAGATCCGTAGAAAGAGAAACGCTTAAAAAACGAAGACAATCCTTTCGAAGATCAACAAAACGACAGCATTCAAAATCGAGGTCAAGATCCAGAGAGAAACAAACAAGCAAAAGAAGAAAAAAATCAAGATCTGTAGAAAAGAAAAGAGATAGAATACAAAAGCAGTCCTATAGTGGATCACCAGTACCGCAGCACCGTAGATCAAAATCTAGGTCCTTTGAAAAACGAACAGTTAAAAGGCAAAGGTATTTAAGGAATCACTCAAGTTCAAAATCCAAGAGTCCCGGCAGGAGAAGTTCCAGGTCTCCAGTGAGGAGAAGAAGTTTTTCCAGGTCTCCAGCAAGAAGAAGAGGTTTTTCCAGATCTCCAGTGAGAAGTTCTTCAAGGAGCCCTCTTAGATCCAGAAGGCCATCAAGCTCCATGTCTATAAGTCCCATATCTCCAAATGAAAATGATAACATTGTAACATGTAATACTGCAGATAATGGTGTGTTACAAGCAATTCAGCCAAATAGTACAAATCTACCAGCACCACAAGCTCAGCCGATTCCAAGGGTGATAGGTTGTACAGTAGAGCCAGGCATGGTAAGTCTCAGTTTTAGATAGGATGGCATCCCATTTTAAAATTATGTACCTTTTAGTTTCAGCAGTACTTATTTTTCATGACCATATTTATATTACTTTTAATTTCAAGAAAATTATGGAAGATAATTAAAAGTATGTATATAGATAGAATTAAAGGTAATGATATTTCTACAGAAAATTGAATGATATGCGAGTGTAGCTGTTTAACTTTTGGGATTCTACTATGTAGAATGCCATAACTCACCAGCTCTGCCTATTTCTTTTTAAAGTAATCTCCCCCACTCTCAATACAAATTTGCATGCTGTGGAAACAATGTCACCACCCTCTTCTATGTAGGATGCAACAGTTTCTTCTGAACTCCTCCCAAACTGATGATACTTCAGTTTTTTCTTGACAGTTGGCAACAGGAAAAAATCAAGCAGTCACAGGAGGCCAGATCTGGACTGTAAAGTCGGTTAATCACCAGTGTCATCCCAATATTGAAAGATATTGAAAGACAAATATTTGGTAATATGAGAGAAAAGAGTTCATTGAAACTGTTTAAGGAAATAAAAACAATGTGAGTAGGGAAAATAGAACAATGTGAAAAGGCAGGTCTGGAAGGGTTTGATTTGGCTAGGACTGGGAGTTAGGAATTTAAAAGGGTTAAGATATGATAAAAATGTAGAAAAATGTCCAATGTGTGAGAAACTAATACAGATTTTCATTGTTTATTATATTGCAAGGATACAGAGTTATGGAGATAACAGGCTTGCAAACGAAAATGGAAGAATTTAGATAGGAAAATATTAATTAGAAAGATTTTAACTGTAAAAGGGGAGAAAAATATAAAAAAAATAGGGAACTACTTGGGCAGGGTTAGAGAGAAATGGATGAGAATGATTAAGAGGAAAATAGAGGGAAATGTAATCTTAGAAGTACAATAGAGTTGACCTATAAGGATAGGATAATACAGCAATATGATCGTCACCAATTCACTAATAACCTGGAGTTGTGTGCATAGGGATCAGAATGTAAACTAGCAACTCTAGAAAGAAAATATCTAGAGGAAATAAGTGAGATTAGTATTATTTTATTTTTAGATCTATTTTGTAATAAATTTATATATATTTGATTGTAGCTATATTATGTAGTCTGTTGGGATATGTTTTCAATATTTCAATTTTCATTTCATTTCAAAGTGGTGTGTACAGAAGCATTGTCGTGGTAAAGCAACAATCCTCACAACCCAGATGTTGATCTTTCTATTAATATTCTGAAAACTCTGGGGAGACTAACTGTGGTGTAGCAGTTCACAGTGATGTTTTTTTGTTCCTAAAGGGAACTAATAGCAATAAGGCCCCTTGCTGAAAAGAAACTGGCAACCATCTTTCAGCCTATACTTCGACATTGCTTAACTTTCACTTTGACATTTGGGAAGACCCAGATTGCTAACTACCTCTTGATTTTAGATCATATTGGTAAATACAGTTACATCACCTGTGAAGATATTCTGGAAATGTTATATACTGCTACTGTCAAAATAATAAATCATTTTCTGGCACCATTCCACTCTTTTCTTGTCTTTTGTTTTTCTGTGAGGTTTTGGGGAAGTAACAAGTGCCATGGGACAAGAGGAAGAGTGTAGGCAAGGTTGTAAATTAAGTCTCATTTTGTTTATAATCTCTTCTAAGTAAGATATTTTTGAACACTCTTCATGGTTTCACTTACATGAGATTTACTCAGGACATATATTCCGTTGAACTTTTTCCACATCTTTCAGCTGTTACAATGTTGGATCATTCGTAGAAGCTGGGTAGGTAGGTAGGTAGGTAGGTAGGTAGGTAGGTAGGTATCCGGGTTGACTCTGGCAGTCTAGTGATAAACTTAAATAAAGTGCTGTCTGCTTCTGGGATGTTAAAATTCATAAGGTTATGCTCATTTTTTTATATGGGAACATATACATTTGGGAAAGGATTTATATAAAAAAACATGAGCATAACCTTATGAAATTTGACATCCTGGAAGCAGATAACACTTTATTTAAGTTTATCCCTAGACCATCAGAGTCAACCCGGATACCTACCTACCCAGCTTCTATGAATGACCCAACAGTCGTTTAACAGCTGATGATGTGGAAAAAGTTCCACCAAACATATGTCCTGAGTAAATCTCAAGTAAGTGAAACCATAAAGAGTGTTCAAAAATATCCACTCAGAAGAGATTATTAATGGACGTTTCACTGTGTTTGATTCCAAATTGAATTAATATTTAAACTCATTTTGTTTAATTTTTTAATTAATGATATTTTGGATTGTCTGAAGCATGTTGGTACTCACTTGCCTGCAATTAAGGGCATAACTGAGTAGTAATAGTAATGGAGGCTGGGAGTTCCCAATAATATTGAAAATGCAGGAGCTATGGTAGAGTTAGGAAAAGTAAGGGAAGAGGGCTAATAATGAAGAAAATATTGAAATATTTATTTGGGGTTCAAGAGCTTAATTGATTTGTGAAAATATGCCTGAGGTATCAAGAAGAAAATCTGGGTATTATGATTAACTTCTGGCAGAATAATATCAAAGAACAGCTATTTAGAAATGGTTAGGAGATTTTTGGACAAAAATTTTATATTTTAGATGTTGTTGGAAGGGAGTGAGATCAAGAATGGAAGACTTGGATAGACAAGTTTTATTTGTGTAGAATAGGGAGAAAAGTTCACTGGCAAGCTATAAGAAACTAAAAGATGACCCAGTTGAATTTTAAAGTATAGTTTAATTTGTAAGAAAAATTAAAGAAAAGGGATAGCCTGGTTTCAATTAGGTGTTTGGAAATTAAGGGGAATGACGGGAGAGGTTATCGTGGGATTGCATCCCATCTGTGGGGGGAAGGAAGATGGAATTCGTATAATTTTCCAATGCAAAGCCACATTTTTATGGAAGGTAAGAATGAAATGGAAATGATCAATTGAAAGACACATAACTTTAAATGAATGTTAGATGATAAATAATATCTAGGTAATATTCTGACATTTTGTGTATTGAGTTAGCTATTTCATTTGGTATTGCTTCAGGAATTGAAATAAAAACTGTTTTATATCATTGTACGGTTGGCTTCACTGTGCAAGTTCACAGTGGTCATACAATTTCATTTAATTAATAGTATACCATTAATTTTTGTAGTTTAATCTCAATGATGATGATGATGATTCTAAAAATGTTGTTTCTCTTTTTTTTAATACTTATAGGTTGCAGGAGTTTTAATTTTGTTCACACAGTAATGCCATAACTTAATTCATTAATTAATTAGGCCTAATTTGAATTTTATATTCATTTCTATTAAAAGTTATTCAACTCCATGAGGAGTTTGCTAGTTATGCAGCTCCTGCATGACTTTTTATAAAATTTTAACACATATTTTACTCAATATTTTGATAAGTTTAGTCCATATGCATTTATATACATATGTAACAATTTTTTACTATATAATGTAAATGCTAGTCCTGATTACCCATAGTAAAAAAAGAGTTTGCTAGAATTTTGGCTAATAAATTATAGTAGTGGGAGAAAGAGAATGCATTTTCAATGTTCCAGGCAGGCTTCAGAAAAAAGGAGAACAGTTGTAATATTTCAATGAAATGATTGTAGATATGTATTTGAGAAATAAAAGGGGAGAGGTATATAGTATTATTTATTTAGAAAAAAAATTGATAACATGAATGGAGAAGGTATACTTAAATTAAAAAGTAAGTAAAAGAGCCAGTAAGAAATTTATAACTGTATGTTAGATACTATGTTAATATGCTTATCAATTTGATATAAAATATTTTAGGGATAGAATAACAGAATATAAATAAATAAGAAAAAACATAACATTATGGTGTTCAAAATGGTATAAATTGAGAAAGAATGAAAGTTAGAAATTAGAAGGAGATGAATATAAGTAAATATTATTATTTAGATGTAAGTTTGAATTCAAACAGAGAATGAAATGAGTTGAAGAAGATGACAGTAGTTAAAAGAAAATTGCCAATGAGAGTAATATGAACTTGCTTGAGGAAAACACCAGAAATATGAATAAACTGGTTGGAAAGAATATTTAGTGCTATGGTAGAAAGCAAGATGTTATTCAGTATAAATATTTGTGGTTCCTTATGAGTTTATTTATTTACTTTAGTTAAGGATGCTGTTTAACATCTCTGGTTATTAGCATCCCATTCAATTCAGGGCATGAAATGGCTGATAAATTTTGCTCAGAGGCCTCTTCTTTAAGGCTTGAGGGTCATTTGTGTGCCATAAATCTATGACACGGGAGCAGTGGCTTTGCTTCTCTTCTCTTTCGAAGGAAAGCATACTTAGGATTTTTATGGCTTAACAAATTTATTGGCCATGGAGGGGTTTGAACCAAAGATTTGGGTTATGAGGCTAGTATGTTTACCACTAGACTACCACATGTAGAGAAGAAGTATGGCTGAGAAATTGAGAGAATTTATGAATAGCAATTTTGACACAATATAAAAATGTTTTTGGAAATGGCAGTAAGGAGTTTTTGAAAAAATTGGGTAACTGTGTAGGGAAGGTAAGAGAAGTGTGGAAGAAAGTGATTAATTAAGGAAGAACATATATATGAGATCATGTTCAAAGACAATCTTGTCTTCTTGCCATAGAAGAACTCAAGCAGTTCAAAATATATTGATTACTTATCTGTGACTTTTTCTTAGTGTTTTATCCTTTTCTGCTGTTCTAGTTATTGTTATATATAAAAATACAGACAACCTGGGGTTTGGCTATATTGATGAATAAGGACCATGTAGGCAATTTCTAGCGTAAAACAAGTATTTCATCATTAGTTCACTACATAAGAATTACCATATAATGAAATTGGGGCCAGTTTAGCACCAATAAGAAAATTACATATTTCTGATACTAGTGTAATCTCATTTCTAAATGTTATGTCTTATTTTCTTATTACAGGAGCAATTTAATTTTACCTTCAATAACAGTAACAATTATTACAACGGTTATTACTATAACCAAGAGATTCCATATAGTTGCGCTGCAGGCATAAACACTGAATATTTCATGAAAGGGTACCAGCACCCAAATTACCCCATGCAGGCACAGGTAAGTGGGAGCATTAATTTTTTTTAACTTAGACTTCAGCATGCAAATGCTTCTTCTTGTGTACGAGATTGTCATGTAAACTAAACAGAAACCCTTTAAATATTTTTAAACTGCAATACCTATTCTAAACATTAATACTGTCACAACTTTGGACAGTAGATATACTTTCACTCATAGAGGGCAACACATTTCTGAGGCTTAATGTCAGTCAATGTTATAATGTTAGTTAAGTTGCAGAAGTGGAATGTTATTTGTAGTAGCTTTCACGATGAACTGGGACTTACCTACCTTGCATAGCTGTAAAGTAGGCAAGTCATCAGCAGGTGAGATTTGCCATGTGTTCCAGAAGCTTAAAATATACAAAGTGGTTCATATATTACACTATCTAGCATTTCATATAGACTAGAGCTGTGAAAAACCCAGACAAAAAAGGTAATGAAAAATTAGCTAAAGCATTGACATCTCTTTGTGCTCAAGAATTTGGTATGGAGAGTCAGAGATGGTCCATGAACTGAAAAGATCAAGAATATCTAAGTTTTACATGTAAAATAATGACCTAGGACTACATATTTGCAAAGGATGTAAAAGACATCTCCTCACAAATGAACTGAGGTGCCAGAGATTCATAAAAGCAAAGCATTTATTTAAACATTACACAGCAAATGGGCACGAATGAATTGTTTTCATGAATGAAAGGTTTTTAGTGCTGAGGAGGCTTTCATTGTTCAAAATTATAGAATATATGGCACAAGTTCAAGAGAAACTAGCAAAAAGGCACCAAGAGTCCATAGGGGTCATCATCGTATCCTGTGCCAATCATGTTGTGGTGAGGCATAAGTTATGAAGGTACAACTGAGCTCCATTTCTGTCAGAAAGGGATAGAAACATCAGCCAAAATGTGCCAGAAGACAATGCTAGAGAGGCTAGTCAGGAATCTTAACATTACTCTATTCCTTGGTCAAAATTGGAACTTTCAACAGCATTTGGCCCCAGTACGTGAGGCTTGGATAACCTAGCAGTGATCTGCAACAAATGTGCTGGGCTTGAGTTATTCCATATCAGATTAAACTTGCATTTAAGACTTGAAGCTTTTGTGGCACTAATTTACAATTATAGCTGTAGAGCTGTGCCAATGTTATTTAATTAATTAAATTTGGATACATACAATATTCATAAATATATACAAACATAAACGAAACAAGCCACTATTATTTGCCAATTTTTAGTAATCATTTATGAATATTTAACAAACTTAATCTACATTATACTATTAATAAATCTAAAATCCATCTATTTGAGGCCTGATTACACACACTGCCAGGTCATCTGAATAATGAAACCCCCCACTTCTTGTACTTTCCTTGTTAGCACTATTTTATCAATCATACCCCAATTCTCTCATTCTTAACTATTTTAATCCATTTCACCCACCAACACGGGTGGCCGAGGCACGGACTCGTGAGCGAGAGGTCTGGAGTTCGAATCCCGCCAGGACCGTCCTCCATGGTTGAGGTTTTTTCCAGGTTTTCCTCAATCCTCATAAATGGCAAATGCTGGGGCAGTACCCTAAACTTAAGCCTGGAATGGTTCCTTTCTTAAAAATAAATCCTTTCCCAATATATCATTTCATCTCATGTATCATTAGTGTCCATCACCTGTGATGCCTCTGTAGCAAAAATGGGCATTAAACACTATTCATTCATTCTATTTCACTTTACTTTTCCTAGATATTTCCCTATCATTTTATTTCTCTTTGTCCCCTTTTGAGTCAACATTCTGTGTGCTATACTTTCTTTCTATAATTTATCCCATTTCACTTCCCATACACCCTCCTTCTATCTCTTTACCCCTTCACACTCTAATAATTGATGAAATGTTCCTTCAGGCTCTTTACACATAACACCCTTCCCCATTATCTCCTCTGAAATCCTTTAAAAACATGCTCCTGCTTGCATCCTGGCCAGTCCTTCCCTCCCAAATTTATCACAACAATGTACATATTTCTCTTTCCCCCATTTCTTTTTAATTATTTGTACAATTTTAAAGAACTCTTATCTCCAAAACTAGCCCAAATCTCTTGCCTCTCTATATCTTCAATTCTTTGCCTTGCTTCCTTCCAAAACCCTTGAATACTTTTATCTCCAAATTCCCCAATACCTTACAATATTTTCTCCCATTATCTCATCCAGCTGTCACCTCTCATTTGTTCCCTTTGATATTTTATACACTCTTTTAGAACATTGTGGTCCGCTAATTTCACTATCCTGTATCAATGTTTTAAAATTCTCTCCCTCACCAAACCCTTCCTCCCTAGCCTTCCTAACCCATCCTTTCAGTGAAGCTTTAGGCAATCCCAGTACCTTTCTATAAAACATCAATTTTCAACCAGTCACTGTTATAAGTTGAGATTTTGTTCGCTTGTGCTTTGGAAAACAGTTCTTAATCCAAGACAGCCCATAACCCAAGTTAGCCCATCAATTTTAGACATGCCCAACAGTTCTCTGATTGCTTGCCTGGAGCATTCTCATCAGACCAATGAAGAGGCCGTGCATACCACAGCCCATGTATAAAAATGTTGTTTTTAGTCAATTATTTTACTCATCCTGATGATGTCCACAAAGCAAAAGTCCGACTTTAATATTGACATGGCTGATCTCCTGAGAAGCTATAATTACATGCATTTAATTAAATCCCAGATTGTGATAAAATTTGAATATTCTCACAGCAAACGTTAACTATGTGCCAAATTTTATCACAATCTGAATATCTTACAAAATTCAATGTAATGTGTGACCCTCACCCTCCCTATCATCCAGATTTAGCATTGTATAACTTTATTTTCCCCCAAATTGGAGAAAAGCCTTTGTAGGAGGAATTTTTCATCATCAGAAGCAATGGTGAAGGCATTTCTGAAGGACCTATTAAAAAATGGTTTCTAGCATGTCTTTGAAGACTGACAGAAATGCTGGGAGTGTAGCATTGCATCCAAAGGGGACTACTTTGAGAAAGATCATCAAAATTATGAGGATGGATAAAAATATTTTGTCAGAAAAAAATTTATAATCTTTGTTTATTGAATAGCCCTTGTATCATAAAATGGTGAATTGTGGCTTGTCCCCTAGCCCAGTGGTCAGACTGTCCTCATCTTGCAAACTATGTTGTACTTTTCTGAAAAGTTAAGAGTCACCACAAATTCAAATCCTTTTAAATTTTCCAATGTGATTCATGAAAGATGTCTTCTGTTTTGCAATATAGTCATGTTGGACAAAGTTTGAAGTTTATTCGTAAGTAAGTCTGTGAAATTTGCTAATGATTTCTACAGAGTCTGTAAATTACAAGTGAAATCCACTGCCAATATGTGATCTTTTCTATTAGTTTTTTTGGTGTTACACTGCAACACAGACCATTGCCAAGAAGTCACATCTTAATTGAATCT
Source organism: Metallyticus violacea (assembly GCA_030762175.1). Taxonomy (NCBI): domain Eukaryota; kingdom Metazoa; phylum Arthropoda; class Insecta; order Mantodea; family Metallyticidae; genus Metallyticus; species Metallyticus violacea. The sequence goes on from CM060844.1 coordinate 21,310,126, forward strand.
GGGACCTCCCAAATGTGTCTCAAGCATTACTGCCTTAGTCATCCCACTTGGTAATCCTGTTGAGTAATCATGTCTTCTTTGGTCATAATCAGACTTGTGCCATCTCATTCTTCATACCTTCAAAGATCATCTTATAAAAGAAATTTAATCTTCAACGTGGCTTGAATACTTTTGATCCAGGGATTTAATTAACCTGAATTAATTTAATAGTTCATTGGTTAGAGCATCAGCAGATAAGCCACATGATCCATGGAGTCCCAGCTGTGATCTTAATGACAATGTGCACCATTCTCGATCAAATCTGTGGTGATTGAGGGTTACTGAAATGTGATCAAACTTTGACCACAGTGAAATTGTAGTTGAAGTGCATCGTAGTTAATTTTCGTTCAACGAACCACTGGGCGCTGGGTTGTTGGACAATAATGATTCTACGATAATTACTTGAAGGAAAGCATCTAACTCTATAGCCAAAGAGGTTGTAGTGTAATTACAATCACCTTGTTTTTGTTTTGTATTTGATTGCCATATGTGGATAAATGAAAATAGAAAACAAAAATTCCCATATTTTTCTAAGCACGAGATAGACGTGCTGTTGGAACTAGCTATCTCATATTCCAATTAAATGGAAAATAAAAAGAATGATTCATGTTTTTTAAAGGAAAGAAGGAGCCATGGAATGATTTGGCAATGCATTTAAGATAACACCAGGCAAGTTTTAATTACCAAATAAATAAATTCATATTTGTTAAACAGTGTGAGTCATGAAGTGTAAAATTCTATTCATGGGTGAAACAGGGTGACTGCAATTAGCAGAAAACTCTAACCTCTCAGTCATTTCATTTACTAGCCACCTTTGATAACCGAAATGTTTCTCCAAATTTCCTGTTCCCATACTGTTCAAAACAGTCACCTCTTTTCACAATGATCCAGTATTAATGCTGGCCCTGATTTAAGTAATCCAGATATATTATCTCATCCTCATTACCTTCAAGAAAATTGAAGCAGGCAGCCATTTTGTGTGACTTGACCATAATCAATGGAGTTGATCGGTCCAGCACCCGCAGTCAAAGTTCACCATAATCAACTACCTTGTTTAACTTTAACAAAAAATTGCAATGAAAGTGGTCAAATACCCATTTGAGTGCCTTTAAACATTGATCAAGGATGGTGCACATGGCCACAAGTCTTTTCTGATTCTCCTTGCAAATTCTTGTCACTTAAAAAGAAAACAACACTAAAATACATATATTAAATTTGTTTCAGGATTACTGGAACACTGGGACAGTAATGCAAGGCAACTATTATAACCAATTTGCATATAACCAGCAAGTTGGCTACAATCAGCCAGCAAAAGCAGAAGCTACAGAGATCCATCCTCCTCTTTTACCTCCATTACCCACATCAGAACCCATACAACCCCCTCCCCCTCCTCCACCAGCAGAGACTGATGATACAATTACTTTGACCCCAGGAAAAGTAAAACCTTCTCCATTAATCTCAAGACTGAAGTCCAACCTCAGATACCTTCTCCCTGAAGTCACAAAGAAGACTCCCTCTGCAGATATCGTAAATTTCATAGATAAATCTTTGCAGTCACCAAAGAAGATATCATCTCCAGTCTCTTCATCTCCTTCAAGTATGGAAGAGGAAGGCTTGAAGGACAGTAAAAAGGGAGTTGCAGAGAATGTTACTTTGGAGAGGTTACAGGAAGTTTCGAACGAAAGTACAAGGTCTGTTAATTTAGGCCATAAACCCTCATCAGAGTCTAAGGTGAGTGAATTACCTGATTCTCAGAAAACAATTGCTAGCAGTAGTATGTCTTCAAAAGAAAGTCATGACAGTGTTTCAGTTGAAACAGAGACAATTACTTCCACAGCTTCAGGGGAAGATGTTACAACAGAGAAAGCTTTGGGTCACTCTGTAGTTAAGCCAAAATCTAATTCGAAATATAACTCATTTGTGTTGAAATTTCCTCTTAGAGAGAAGTTAATGCAAAATGCCCAATTTAATATCTCCGAGAGTGATGCTTGGAAACCAAATATGCACAGAGTAATAAAAAACATTCCATTACAGCCACCGCCACCCTTGTCTTGCAGTAGATCTTCGCTGATTCTTATAAACACTTCAGGAATATTACCAGCAGCTGAACCAGAGCTAAAGTACATTTCTAGCCCACAGTCAGCAGCATATGATAACAATCCTGCAGAGGATGTGAAAGACTTACTGCTAATGACTGATCAGAAGAAGGTTATAGAAGAAATAGACACATCTTCTAGCAACATTGAGGATGACAAATTGAAAGTAGATGTGCAAAAACAAATTGTGAAAAAGCCTAAAGAAAATGTACCTGAAAATACTGCAGTAAATGTTTCTACAAGTGATATTAATGCTGACACATACAGTGAATGTAAGAGAGAAATTACAAGAATCCCACAAAATATGAAAATGGACACATTTGTCAATGGCTTCAAGAATAACAAACCTACAGCAAAAAAGGAAACTAATTCTATAAAAGATAGTGAAAGTATAGTCAAGAAAATAAAAAGCATTAATGAAAATGTAGTCAAGAAAATAAAAAGCAAGGTCTCTATTAATAGTACTAAGTTTGCATCCCAGAATATAAAGGTAGTTACATCAACCAGCCAGATTGAAAATAATAATGCTTTTGAACCTGCAATAGATTGTAAATCTGAGAAAAACATTGCAAATGCAATGCAGAAACAAGAACTTAAAGAAATTTCTGAAGAAAATGAAAATAAGCTGGTTGATCCAAAACTTAATACACAGACAAATGAAGGATATGAAATAAAATGTCATTCCTCTAGTGTATCTCTTCCAGCAAGTAGTGATAAACAGGTATCTATAAATACTGAGAATGACATATGTAAGGCTACAGGTCTCAATGAATCTATTAAAGCTACATCCCAAAAGACAGAGATAGATGCATTGGTCACTCAAGTTGAGGAGCCTGTAATTAAATCTGAATCTGAGAAAAGCATCATAACAACATTACAGAAACAAGAAATGAAATTTTCTGAAATTAGTGAAAGTAGGCTATTGAATAGCACATTTAAAATCAATAATGTAAAGGCAAAGTATGCAAATAAAGTAAAATGCCATTCTTATGGTTTACCTCTTATAGCAAGAAGTGATAAACAGGAAAGTGATACTGGGAGCAATAAATGTAAGACTACAGCTCTTAGTGAATTTATAAAAGCCTTTGAAGCTGAGTCCCAAAAAGAAGAGATAGATTCCTCAGTCGCTCAAGTTGAGAAAGCTGTAATTCAATGTAAATCTGAGAAAAACTTTGTAACTGCATTGCAGAAACAAGAAATGGAAGAAATTCCTGAAAGTAGCAAAAATAAACCACAGTTAAAAATAAATAATATACGGGTAAACTCTCCAAATGAAGTAAAATGTCATTTCTCAAGTTTGTTACTTCCAGGTATGAATCTGGATTATCAGGACAGAGGATCTATTAAAGAAGTCTTTGATAAAAATTCAGGAGCAGAAAAACCTAATGATTTAGTACTACATACCTCACAAGAGAAGAATAATGAAATATACAAAATAAAAGATGAACCAAAAGATGACATTCTTAGACAAGATGTTGCACAGTTGCCTGTCACAAAAATACAAGCAGTAGAAAAAATGGGAACTGATACAACACAGGTTTCCAAAACAGATAACATCATTGATGCTGTATCAGGACCAACAAAACAGTTAAAGCAAGGAACATTATTTTGTCCTTTAGAACTTTTGAACTTGGAACAAGCAGAGAAAGATATTACTGATACTGCAGCATCAGATGATCAGAATCTAGAAAATAATGATAAAACATCTTATGTTGTATCTACATTAGATCTTCTAGGTTCAGAACAGGATCAGGTATCAAGGGTGGACAGTTTAACAAAACAAAAAGATGTAGCTGATACTACACAGCTCAAAAGCTTGGAGCACAAAAAAGATTGCATACTTTACAATCTTGTGCCTAAGTTATCAGGTACTCAGGATTTGACTGTAGTAAAAATAGAAGGAACCAGCAATACAAATTATCAGCTAAGCCCTCTCAGGCGTATGGCAGAGCCCAAGGACAGCAGCATTATGCCTGTACAACAGCAGTTTTCCACCTTAAGTTCACTGTCAACCATTCAGGACTTGCAGCTCATGTGTAAAACTGAAAGACACCAGAAAACAGTGGAACAACCAAACTGTAGTGCTTCCAGCATTGAGAGGAAATGTGCTCAACTTAAAATATCTGAGCAAACTAATAATTTAAAACTGGAGAGAAGGAAAAGTAGTGAGCAGGTGTCAACAGAAATTTATAAAAGGGCCTGTTTTGCTGGAAATATCACTCCAGAAAGTAAATCTGCAGTACCACATGTAAATATTCACAGTACATTGAGATCAAATGCAACCAATGACACATATGATCTTTGTTTTCACGACAAAAATATGAATTGTGAAGAACAGCCTTTTTTACCTGAGGTTGTGAGTGATCCACAGAAAATTAATCAAATGCTAATGCAGACCAGCGTTTTACAATGTAATAACCCTACAGATGGTGCCCTTAAGCACTCAGAGGCTGAAGTCCAAGACAATTTGGATGTTTCAGAGGAAAAAGTGAATCAACTTGGCATTGCTAGCACAGGTGCCAAGGAGGCAGAAGACGAGATAGGCCAGTCATCTAAATGCAAACAGTGTGATATGGATTACAAGCAGCATCGGCAACAGAGAGTAGTACAGCAGGACAAGAGTAAGCGAAGCATTTCATTCAGGACAGCATCTTTGAAACTTGAGCATATGAAAGAAATTTGGAAAGGTAAGCCATTCTTAGCCATGCCTCTTTCTGCATGCTAAGGATGTTGACCTGCGCATCCAAGAAGCTTTGGTTTGGTGTTGGCTACCTTGTCTGGAATGCACTCAAATTGACTTGTTTGGGTTATTTGTTGTTGCACCATATGTAGAGCATATAACTTGGAGCATATAGAGCATATAACTTGGACGTTACTTAAAACTGATGCTGAAATGTTTTAATTTGGCATGCTTTTCCAGCTTATGAGAACTAATATTTCATATGTGAACTCAGTCTTCTGGGCTGTAAGACTGTGGTCCATTGGGATTCTTTTCCTTCATCTTCCTAGATGTTTTGCCCACGACTGTGGTGAACATTTTCCATGGTGTGGTCGCCGTAATCTTCTTAGAGATGAGGCAGGGACTGACTCGCTGTTAGAATTGATAGCAGTATATGTGGTAGGGGGACCTGGGGAACTGAGCTCTGATTGGTTTGCTTGGTTAAGGGGGTGGGATCTATCCTGCAACTCCTGGGTGTGGCCAGTGGGGTGATGGTCACTGATTGGTTACTATATGTACCACAATGAATTCTAGCAATGAGTCAGTCCATACTCATGTCCAAGAAGATTATGGCAACCTCAGCACTGAACATTTCCATGCAGTTAAGGACAAAACATGTGGGAAGGATCCCAATGGACCATGGCCTTACAGTCCAGAAGGCTCAGTTCACTTAATTAACACTGGCTAGAAAGCCTACATTCCACAATTAATATTTCATGTGTCAAGAATTTTTATATAGCTATTTACATAGACATTTGATTTAAATTGTCACTTATCTGGGAATGAGCTTACAAGATGCATTCAATAAGTTATCTACCTGAGTATGGAAATAAAACTTAATGGCAAAATTTGCCTCATATTTGTAGATTCATGCGACTTCACACACTTAGTTCATTTTGCCTTCAGTGATTCAATCCTTTCAGAATTTATGGATATGCCATGGTCCTCCAAACAACCCATTATCCCTGCATGATACCATCATGAGAACATCTCCATCCATGAAGGAATTTATTCAGACTTTGAAAGCAAAAATAATAACTGGGGGCCTGGCCTGAACTATAGGTTGAATGGTTAAGCTCCAAGTACCCAAATCCTTCAAACAGCTCTTGCTTTTTGGGATTTGTGGCAAGGTGCATTATCATGGGTCATGAAAACATGTACACTGTTAATTTTTCATGCCATTTCTTCTTGGCCAGTTTAGAAGTGCAATTTTCTGCAGTGATAGAGCACTTATTTGGCACAAGTTCCAAGAGCAAAGCATTCTCTATATTTGAAAAAAATGGTTGCCATGTCTTTTCTGGCTGATTGATATACACAAAATTATTGGAAATGGAGAATCCTTATGCTGTCTTTGCATAAATTCTTGTTTGGTTTCTGGGTCATGGTGATGAACCCATGTTTCATATCCGGTAACATGCTGATGACATGAGATGTAAAAGAGCATCCATAAATAAATCAAATATCTGGTAACAATATTTTAGTAAAATTCATTAGGATTTTCTCTAAGGAAGTCCAAATTCTCCTAACTGAATTCCTTGCAATATGTTTTCAGAATTCATGATATTTATCAGAAAATGACCTTTGACATCTTCACTTGGGTAAGAATAATTGTGAAATTGTACCAGTTGAAATTCATGAATATGAACATCTTGCATAATCATAGCTTCCAATTTTTGACATATCTTTTATGAAGGTGCTTTCACAGGATGCTTATCTGGTATTCATATTCAATGAATAAACAGCCCTCTTTAAATTGCTTGGCCTAAAAGTTTAATTGGTAGTTGGAAGGTGTATCATTAACATATACACCATTCATCCTTCCTGGATTTCTTTAGGCTTCTTTCTTTCCTTTGTGAAGAATTTAATCTTGGACAAAGCTACAAATCACTCACTTTAGACCTGCACAGAATAACCTTGCCATCTTTTCAGTTCCAGTGCTTATTGCAGACTAATTTGTAACTGCGCCTGTTTCAAGCCAAGATATGTCCTAACCTACATGCAAGCTCAGCTCTCCAGCAATAATGTAACATACAGGATATGTAGGTAGAAATGGTAGGAGTGGAATGTGACTGTCATTTGAAAAGTTCTCAAAATGCTTTATATGTTGCAGCAGCAATTCCAAAGCAATTTTATTATCAAAACCTGTCACCTTTCACAGAAACATTGTGTAATAATTCATGGATTAGTGCAGAGTCCTAGTAACTATAGTTGTTTACTGCAGTGCAGGCATGTATATATAGGAAAAATGGTAAATATAGCACATTATGTGATTATTAAGTACTTGGTAAAAAAGAATATGAATGCAACAGAAATTCACAGATATGACAAACACTCTAGGGGACTCTGCACCATCATTTTCAACTGTTTCCAAGTGGACAACGAAGTTTAAATTCAGTCATGAAACCTTGGAGAATGACCCATACAGTGTATGACCAAAACTCATCACATCAGAAATTATTGATAAGAGGCATGATAAAAAACCTTTGGAGAATTTTCAATTATAGCTGTATGAAATTTCTGAAGGTCTGGGCATTTCAAAAGAATATGTATTTCACATTTTGAGGGAAGAATTATGCTTGAAAAATTATTGGCAAGATGGGTGTGGCTGCTGACTTAGGATCAAAAGCAAATAGAGTGTAAATCTCTCAGCAAAATTTAGCCCATTTTCAGAGAAATCCAGCCAACTTTATGCATAGATGAGTAACCAGTGATGAAACATGGATTTACTACACACCTGAATCAAAGCAGCAGTCTAAACAAAAGAAGTATCATGATTCTCCACTGCCAAAGAGGCCAGGTATGTGAAATTGGCCAGGAAGATCATGGTGTCTTTTTCTAAAATCACAAAGGTATTTTATTAATGATTATGCTCTCACTGAAACATTTATATCACTGGAGCATATTTTGCTAACCTTTTGGACCTATTGAAGAAAAGAATTATGTGTACAGGTTGGTTTATCAAGAAGAAAGTTATGTTCCATCAAGATAATGCTTGCCCTCACACATGTGTCATTACAGTAATGAAAACCAATGAATTGGGATACAATTTACTGCCATGTCTACCTTATTTCCTTGACTTGGCTCCATCAGACTTCCGTCTGTTCCCTAAACTGAGAAAATTCCTTGGTTGAAAGATATTTTCATCCAATGAGGAGCTTAAATCATTAGTTCAGGTGTATTTTGCAGGCCTGAGGGAATCTGACTTTCATGATGGGATAAAGATGTTGGAGTCATTGGACAAAGTCATCAGTATCAAAGGAGACTATGTTGAAAAATAAGAATACTTATAAAAAGCTATGCCATCATTTTGTGCTTTATTCTCAGAAGTTTTCAAATGACTCTCATTATACATGCACCAAATTATCTAGTTTTGCCATAAATACTGATTACAGGTTAAGTGCCTAATTATAAATATTTTAATATTTTTAAATTTGTTGTATATATTAATATGCATTCCAAATGTTTAGCACTAATCATTACTCAAAATAATCCTCTTACATGATTGAAGTCTCTCTGGTCATTCATCTAATAGCAATATGCACTACCTTCGTTTGGAATTCTTCTACTGCTGACTTCAGGACTGCTTGAGACTATCAATATTAGATGCCTTTTCTTGCAAACAATATTTTCAAGCAACGACCTCAGTTTGTAGGTTCAGGTTGGGACTGCTATAAGGTAAAACTTGAGCACTGATGAAATCTGAACATCCTCTCAATACAAGTTTGGATGGAACTTTACTTAGTGGGCTGGAGCTGAATCTTGCTGGAAGCTGCAATATTCTTAAATAATTTTGTGCAGGCTTTTCATCACAAGTTAACACACTTTAGCTATTTTCTTTATACAGAAATGGTAACATTGTCATAGTTCACTTCACCAAATCATTGCTCAGGCTTCTTTGGACCTTCAGGATCCTGTCACAAATTTCTTGTGAAGTCTGGGCATAAATTCTGTGATTTTGATTGTTTTAGCTTTCTTTTGTATTGAATAATTGCTCATCACTTAAAAAAAAAAATTGTTAGGCTATTGTTAGTGCAATGTTGTAGCAGTTATTTGCATCTCAACACCATCTACTGCTTAGGTCTACAGTTAAAAAGTGTCCAGTACTATGACAAAAAATCTCCATGTCTGAGGTCTTGTTTAAGCACTCTGGACATGTATCTTCTGGGTATATTTGCTTCTGAACTTTTGCTAAACGCTGCTTTGACAACATCTATGATCCTCATAGAGAATAGATGTCTGGAATTGGCATAGGGTCAGTAGCACTGTCCTCACTGAAGTGTGTTGTCTAACTGTCCTGCTGATTTCTAGCATATTAAGGATCTGAAAAATTTTGCTTGATTTTCCAATCCTATAAAGGAATACCACAGCAACATGGCATAATCTCCCAATTCGATGGTTAAATCTCAAGTATTTACTATTTCTGATGTACTTGAACTCAACAATGAGAGATATTGTCTGGAAGCCATGTTATTTGATTGCCAAAACATTTGGTATAGTTCCTTTCAAAGTTTGTAACTGTTTGTGGCAAGACTAGATTGTTAATGATGAGAATCAAAGAAAGCAACCTGGAATTGTTGTAACAGATTACCAGATGAATAATGTAAATCTTGCACTGCAAATATTTCTGAAATGGGAGGTAGCTTTCATAGAATTGAAGTTTAGAGAGGGGCTCATAATTGCAGCCTGTGCACCAATGTTAATAATTATTAGAATATCTATTTCTTGAATAAAGCTACATTTTTTCAAATGGAACAATGTCCATTGGCACCAAGAAAATAAAACTAGAGGAAATTAGAATGTCAAAGGTTTTTTTTTGCACAATTCTAGTGCTTTACGAGCTATAATAATATAGATATTTTAAATATCTATAGTTGTCTGCCCCATTTAACTGCTTAGCTACTATGCTACTATGTTTGTGTTTGTTTACATTGTGTTTCCTTTACACTGTTATTATTGGAACTTCTTTGCCAGTACTTTATAATAGTTCTTAAAGACATGATGACAAATGGTATTTACTAATAATGAAAAAATCAACATGAATAATGTAGAAAGAATATGTTCTTTCTTGTAATGAGTATACTCAAAGATTTCCAAATAAACATCTACATTTGTATTCACCAATTGTTTTAAAATTGTTGGATTGGATGATGGGGAAGCATTAGGTTGGCCAGCCTATTCATCAGATTTGACCTCTTAGACATTTCTCTGTGGGAAAAGCTAAAAGACACTGTCTCAAATGCATACAGACTACACTAGAAGATATGAAATGACATATTACGGCTGCCTTTTCTGAAAAGACCGCTGAAATGGTACATGCACAATTTTTTTTGCATGACAGGCTGGAAGCTTGTATTGTAGCTGATGGTCATCATTTTGAACACAACCTGTGAAGATCAATTTTCGTATTTCTTATGAGATGCACATGGTGCAGAAAAAACATAAGTACAAAATTTAACATGTGTTTTCTTGGGAGAGGAAAAAAAACACTAAATTAAAACAGTGAATATGAATATCATAGCCTAGTAACTAAGCAATTAAATGGAGCGAACAACTGTACATACTACAATAGCTCTTAAACTACTTGCACTAGAATCCTGCAAAAACACCATTGGCATTGTAATTTTCTTTAGTTTTATTTTTTGGATGTCAATAGGTATCGTTCCATTTAAAAAAAAATGTAACTATTTCCTAGAAATACACACTCTAATAATGATCAATATCTGCAATTATGAGCCCCTGCCTAAACTTCAATTATGGTGAAATCCCCAGCTCATTCATTGTATAAAAGTAGTAGGATGGATATCATATTTTTTTTTAATTTTCTATCTATCTCCCCCAATTACAGCCTATAACAAAGTTATACTGTATAAGAGGGTAGCTATTTACTTTTCTGGATTGTAATAAGTAGAAAACAATAAACCCTTACTCTCCCCCCCCCCTTTTTTATAGTCTCACCCATTCTTGACACAAAATTTTGTCCTTCGAAACTAATCAAGTAAGCAGCATACCATGTTACTTTAGAGATGGCACTAATCTCCTCTTTGTAGGATGCAACAGGTTCTTTCAGACTCCTAAACTGATGGCCCTTCAGTTTTTCTTTGACAGTTAGAAACAGGAGAAAGTCATAGGGAGCCAGATATGAACTATGTGGTGGGTGGTTAATCATTGTCACTCCAGATTCTTGCAGAAATGCTATTGTTTTCAAAATAATGTTATACAGGTGAAGCAGCAATCCTGACAACAAATTTGGTCTTCTTTCTGTTAGTGCTCTGAAGACCCTAGGGAGGAAAACTATTGTGTAACAGCTGGCGTTGAATGTTTTTTGTTCCAGGAGTGGAATAATTACAATATGGCTACTTATTGAGAAGAAAATGGCAACCATCTTCTGGCCTGCTCTTTTACATTTAACCTTTGCTAGGGTCATCATTTGGGAAGACTCAGATTACCAGCTGCCACTTTGAGTCCAAGTTATATTAGTAAATCCACCTGTGAAGATATTGTGAACATGTCTGGAACTGTCACTGTTAAAACAATAAATCATTTCCTCGTTTTATTCCCTTATTGTTGTCTTTTTTCTTCTATGAAGTTGCAGAGTACTCGATGATGAAACTTCCTTGCAAGAATATTTGTGCTGGATTTCTGACAACTTCAGTAAATGAATACTTAGAAAGTTTTCTATCTCCTTATTGGTCACTTGTAGATTGTTTTTCGCTATGGCTTCTATATGAGCAGGGTTTTCAGTTGTGATTACTATTGATGGCCTCCCTGTCTGCTCATCCTTCAAGGCTCTAAACCATTCATCGTCAACTTCTGCAAATTCGGGCAGCGGGCAATGATAACAGGACTGGGTGCTACAGTAGGCAGTGCAGTTGAAGGGGTGGGGAGCCTTACCCAGCAGTGCAGTGCAGTATTGGATCACAATAGTGGCTAGTTGAAGATTTTCTTTTAAAATTGGTTTCATGCATTATGAGATTCAACCATCTTCTCCTTGAACTTTTCTTTCTATTTGATAATAACTAGTTTTATTTGTACACCATGGTGGTTTAGCTAAGTGTTTAGTATGTGGCATAGATGTTAACACAACTAAGAAATGTAATTTATAGAGATACTATGCCATTTATAATAAACAATATAAAAATATATACTGGAATGGAGAGAACTGTAATGATGTAGTAACTGAAAAGAAAACTATGAATTAATATGAGCAAGACCACAATGTTAGTGAATATGCCATGCATCTTAGTTTTAAAATATGGCTAATAAGGAGACAACTCAGACCATTTAAGGATGCAGAATTTGCAAAGCAGTTACATAATTGCTGCAGCAGGAGAAAAATATTTGCCAAAAGGATGAAATATAAAAATGTCATGATGTCGTCAACAAAACCAAAAGTTTGATCTTTCAAAAGGAATGACTCATTACCAGTTTAAAATATCTCTGGCCAATTGTAACAGTAAATATGGTAATCTTCCTTTTATTGTGAAGTTTGGTGTTTAAATCACGGTAAACATCTGGAAAGATTTAATAGATGAATTGTGTCTTTTGTCTGCATACTTCTGAACATGAAAATGAAAATTAGATTTTTGATCTATTTTCCCTAATGATATAACTACTCACTTCATCATTATTAATCTTCTCTTAATCATATCATAGCTGTATGACTATATAAGAGTGTTCATATGAAAACTATTATTGAGGAATTTTAAATAATAATGATACAACTTACCTTCAAAGCTAACATAAATTTTTCAATGTCTAGAAATCAGTGATTTTGAACAATATATTATGATATTAGGCAAACAGCATAATGAGTTTGATTTAAGATTGCAGAATTTGAAAAAGTTGGAATTCTATTGATGAATGCATTCCAAAAAAAGGAAGTCTGCAAGATTTTTGTCCTGTTCCTCATTTCCACAATTGCACAGGCAAGTTGCTGATATATTGAGCATGTTTGATTCAACTTATATGAAAATTTCACAGAAGATCGCACTTTGTTAACAATTTGAAAATAACTCTTCTGATATACAACATTGAACATGTTTGGTTCAATTTATATGAAAATGTCACAGATCACCCTCAGTTAACAATTTGAAATGTACTCTTTAGCTGTATAACAGACTTTTATTCCAAATATTCAAAAACTATTTTGTTTGAATGGGTGCATCAGCTGAACATTAGGAGCATTTCAGCACCTAACCCTAGAAAATTTTTGTGCTTATTTGTAACTTTTGATGAGACATGGATCCATAACTATACTCTTGAAATAAAGGGGCAGCCATAAACAGTGAACACACATCAGAACCTTTCCCAATGTACATAGAACATGGAAAAAAAAGTCATTGGTGAATGTATACTTTGTTAATCTACTGCAGAATTTTTACAATGAAAGTCAGGAAAAAAATGATTGTATTTCTCCAAGAAGAAAGTTTAATTTCACCAGGATAACATAAGGTGCACAAATCTGTAGTTGTAATGGTGAAAATTCATCAACTGAGGTTTGAATTATTACAACTGTAGCCATCTCGCTAGATTTAGCTCGCTCCAACTTTTATCTATTCCTAAATCTAAAAAATTATTTGTGAAAAAAGTGAAGTGATAAGTGCTGTGAATCACTTTTTTTGCAGACCTTGACAAATTATTGCTATAAAGAACGTGTAATGACTGTTGAATATGTTGTTAAACCTCATTGTGGTTAACAAGTTTTGAAAATGTTGAAAAATGAAGTGATTTAAGCTAAATTAACTTTTTTTCTCTTTTTTATTTACTTTCCTTATCAAACAGTCCTCATATATAAATAAAAAACTTTTATATATAATAAAAAATTCCAAATTGTTGTCTTATTAACTTCGTGAGCAGCCATTAAAGCCATAGCAAATGACTACACGCTCAAGAGAGCAGAAAAATAATGCACCATCTGGGAAAATCAAGTAAGAAAATTAGATCCCATCACTTTGCAGACTTGACAGAAATGAATCTGCAGACTTTTTAGCTAAGAAAGACACTGAAATTCTACAAAAAACTCACCCAAAACTTATTCTTTTATTCAATTCATAAATAATTAATAGAATATTTCAGTTAATTTACAAACAAACATGAGAAACAACACAGAAGACAAAATGTAGCAAATTTTATTATCAAATAAAGAAAAACTTTCTGAATTACCAAGAAAATCGCAGCCTCAAGTCCCTTGATATGACTGATGAATCATCTTTTAAGGATAAAATACTCTGTTCTTTGGACTATGTTTTATCTAATTCTCTTTGAAATTATGAATCTTGGATCTTATAGAAAGATGTACAATACTACTGAAAGAAGAGTCATTTCTAAAAATTATGGAATGCAAGAAGACAGTGACTTCCATTACATTTGAACAAGTAGATCACCATTTCCTATTTCATTGATAGATTTCTTATTAAGTGTAGGGTAAGTTTATCAAAAATTATCTGTTTTAAATAAAGCATAACTTGCAGTCAGTAGTTAATATTACTTAGTGGTCATGAAGCCTGCTGCTAACCCAAAGGCCCTGGATTTGGTTCTCTGCACTCCGAGGAAATATTTCTGAAGGAAAGTATGCAATGAGATCCATGCAATCTTTTGATAAAAGCTGCTTGACATGAAAGTAGCAAAATCTAGTACAAGGGTCAAGGCTGTAAGGGATATAGGGGCTGTAAGGGATATAGGGGCTGATCAGATACCTCCTCTTAACTTTTTGTTGCTTTGCTTTTTATGTTATGTGCTTTGGTATGCATTTGTGTGTTGCACATTGCTTTGCATCATTTCATGTTATGAAGAGTTTTGTTGAAACAAGCATCATTGTGTCATTTCAAACTTGTTTGGTGTGGGTTTGAATCACAGATGTTTAAGATTTAACTAGATTGTTTCTCATCCAGAGAGGAAAATTTGAGGCAGTTTTGCATGTGCTCATTATTAGGCTTGTTTGCTTGCCTTATCCAGTGGCTTATACTTATGTGCTGATATTGGAAAAGAGAGCAGAAAAGATCTTAAAAGCTTGTAACTTCCTTTAAGCATTGCCTAGGTATTGCGGTTAATAAATGAAAAAGACTTATTCATTGTGCAGATAAGCCATTTGCTAGTATTTGCTCTTACAGAGGTTAAAAAATCTCTTCCAAATAATGTGCTCAACCAAAAATGGCTTAAGATCTGGGTGTACAGATTACAAGTTGTCATTAAATCATTAAATAACATATGTCAAAATTTATGCTATTAGCTATTGCCTGATGGAGGGGGTTGCAACTTAATTTTATTTTCCTATTGTATTTTTAATTTATAAAGTAGTGTACTTTTATCTCTGAACATTCTTCATCAATCCTCTGTTCTCGTTCAAAAAGCTTCTAAATGTATGAATGAATTAATATTTATTATTTCTAGATAATACAATTACAGCTTTACAATACTTCCTTGATCCTTGAGTGCATGTTAATTGAGGATCCTATACAATTAACACTCTGGTTGTTGTGTACATGAATCCTACACACTAACTATACATATAAGGTAAACTTTACAAATATGTTCCTAAAGGTGCTCATCTTCTATCATTGTTACCATATTACCATCTTCCTTTGCCTTGATCACTTTCCTCCTGCTTTATCTACATAATTTCCAAACTGATTCAAAAATTATTTTTGCTAATCCCAAAAACCTTTAATGCCAGAATTTCTGCTCGCAAATTATCCCACTTCTTGTTCCATATTTCCTTTTTCCATCCTTTGGTTTCTGTACATTCTAATATACAGTGCAAGTTCTTGTCTACCTTGCCACACAATAGGCATAATTCTTTGTCAACTTTTACCCCACCTAACATCATTGTTCCTGTTCTTGCCCATGCCATACCCTCCCTACCCATTTTGTCACAAACCTTAATATATTTTTCCCTGCCCCACTCTTTCTTAAAACTGCTTCTAAATGTAAAGGGCTGATTTTTTCTTTCTGTGCCAGTATTATGGGCAGCAATGCTGTCCTGGGTTTTTTGAACGTCACACATTAGCTCAGTTTGTTAGCCATATCCGCGGTGAATGGAAGCAAGCACCTCCTACAGTTTGTCACAGTGGCTGAGGAAGATGACTCTATGAAAATATGGCAGAGTTGTGTGATTGAATTTTGCATTGAATATGGAAAGTGTGGTAACAAAACACCCTAAATGGTGGTGAGACAATTCACTATGCTGCAGAATTTCAGTGATGGAGGCATTCAGAAACCATAATATTACACAAGTGGTGGATAAAATGCATTCTGGCAGGCCATCCACTGCAATTTCAGATGCCAACATTGCCAAGTCTGTGGAGCTGTGGAACATTGACGGAAGGGTAATGTTACAGGAACTTTTGGCTTTACTTAACATCTCCTATGAATGCAATCAACACATTGTGACAAGAGATACAGCAAATGTGTCATATGCATGCCAAAAATCTCACATAAGAAGAAATGTGACAATAAATTCAGTCTTTGTGAATACTATTCATATATCTGAGGCAATAATGAATTTGTCATTGTGACCTACTGTTAAACAACAGTTTAGTATGTGGAAACACAGTTCTATTAGTCTCCCTTGGCGGATAAAGTCATGCTGTTCTTTGAGGTGCCAAAATTATCTTAGAGCATAGGGTTTCCCATGGGCAATCAATTATTGGGGATTATTATGCAGAAGTTTTGAAAACCATTTGTGAGGAGCTATGAGGAAGAAAAGACAGAATTTGTTCAAGAAAAATCATTTTTGCTCATAGACAGTGTTCAGCCACATGTCGCTAGTGTGGCATTGAAAGCATTATTGCAATTGATGGGACATATTGGAATACTCTCAATACAGCCCAGACTTAGCATCATGTGATTTCTGAACATTCTCAATACTGAAAAAGTAACAGCATGGAAAGAGGTTCTCTTCAAATGGAGTGAAACATGCTACACCCATTGTGCTAAAAGAAATGTCACAAAGTTACCTATTTCATTGCTAATAAAATGTTTAAACAGTATTGCCTGTGAAGGATGATACTTTGAAAAAAAAATGTAGAGCCTTAGTATCATTTGATTCTGAATAAAAAAAAAGCAGTCTTGAAACTTTTTAATCAGCCCTCATATTTAGAAACCTGCTTATTTATGAATAACATCCAAAAGTTTTGCCTGATTAACTTTTGGAGTGCCAAGTAAATCAAAAATATAATTTTTAGTATAATCCCAATGCTATTCAGGGCTTCATGCCCCATCGTCAATTTCTTCCACCCTTCCCTGTTTCTTGCTCGTCTTGTTCACTGATTCCCCATCTGGTACTTGGACATTTCCACCGATTTGGTTCTCTGCCTGCCCACATACCTCTTGCCAATTCTGGATACCCATAAGGATACTCTGTAGGTCCACTTGGTTCTTCCATCCTGGCCACTCCACTGCCATTTGAGGCATTCTGCTGCATTGATTGCATCTCTCATACCCGTTTTCCTCTTGAGGTCCTCATTGTGTATTCTGTCCTTTCTCGTCACTTGTAATATCTTTTGCTCCATCTTTCTCTGGCAGATTTGTATCATGAGTTTTGTTCTTGCATTTAGTGCATAGGTTTGGCTGCCTTACAGTAGAACTGATAGCTTGCAATTTTTAAATACCTCTACATTTAGGCTTGTCCTCAGGGATGTATCCGTCAGGATATGCTTCAGACTCCAACATTTTTCCAGGCTTTTCCTATTTTTCTTGTGGTTTCCTTCTTGATGTTTACATGGAAGGATATGTTTAGGCCCAGACTGCCTCTTAATTACTCTTATCAATATTCCCTGTGCACTTGCACTTGAACTACTGAAAGAATTCGGAGCAGCCATCTTGCAGTAACCTTATGCACATGCAAACATCAACGAAGGATGTGAAGCACAGTGTTTTAGAAAGCTCCCCAACCTTGCAACAGTTTCTTTCTTCTATAGATATTTGACACTCAGAACTTTCTCCTTGACAAGAGAGATGCTTTCTTGTATCAACAAGGCTCTCTGGGTCTAAACAAAATAATTTTGACCACTGCTTCACAGTGAAATGCAAAGGGGAAGCTTCCCTTTACACACTGTCAAGGTATTATTTAATATCACTGGGAATAATTCCCTCTTTGGTTAAAATTTTATTCACTGTTTTGTATTCAGTTCTGAACGCCATGCTGCATTATATAACACATCTGACATAAATGATCTTCTGAAAGCAAAGGAATGGCATGGCTAGAAAGGAAATGCAGTATTTACACTTCTGAAACATGTGTCAGATAGCATGAACACTGCAACAGTAAATCATGGCCTTCTATGTCAGGCTGAAAATTCATGGACTGCACTTCAAACAAACTCAGCTTTCCTCATCTTCTTCTCATAGTGGTTTTCTTTTTCTTGAAGTCAATTAAGGGAATTCTCTTGCAGTTCCTAAAGATTGTTTCTATGACTTGCTGAGTGGACTGAGTGATCCTGAATTTTGCCTGGTGTGTACCACAATATGGATTTCCTTTTGGAAAGAGGATCATAATAAAAAACATAGGGTTTTGTCCCCTGTGACAAAGGAACCCAGTAATTTTCTCTGATTATCTTGGCAAATGCTCTTAAATCTTGCAGGAAAGGGCAAACAGAGCTTCTTCTGAACTCCAGAAAGAAATATGATCATCATGTGAAGTTTCTCGTGAAGGTTTTCAAAAATAGTTATAGCAGAAAGCTCCAGTCTTGCTGAGATTTCTTTCAACTTCAGCTGCCTGTCATTAAATAGTTCTTCTTCAACAAGAGATATATTTTCTTCACTTCCACAGGTCAACAGTATCATCCTTGATGTTCTCGCTCTTCCTAAGTGAAATTGTTTAGACAATTGATTATGAGAATCTTCCACATAAACAACATCCATTCCTTTTTAATACCTCTTGGAGAAAGCCAGGGGTGGATTCTCTATGAAGTTGGTTTTACATTACCCCCAAAAATTTAGTGCTTAAAAAACAAACAATATCTATCTGTAGGGGAATTCTATCTTGCATCCGATGTTTCTATTTGTGACTATTACCTGTAGCAGACTTAATTTGCAGTATAAGCCAATATCTTGTTAAAATTGTAGAGTATTTTGAATTGGGGGAGGGGGTGAAAGGAAGCAGTAGAAAGAGCCTCTTGTGTCATTATTTTTATGCATTACTGAAATGCCACCTCTTGTTATGTGTATTCTTAGGAAAGTTTGCCTCCAGCTTTATACAATCAATTGTTATTGCAGTACAAAGTTGAATAAATTGCTTTAAAAGACTGTTAGATTAATTATATTGAAAGAACATACTTGGTGATATATTAAGTGTGGAATAATTTGCAGTTATTTAAATACCAAACAATATTACACTCAAACTCTTTCCAGCAGTGATAATGGTTTCGTTAGTAGTAAGCTATTGCTAAAGGGCAGGCTAATGAAGTATCGCATGAATTCACGAAGTAGTTGCTTTATTTTGTTTTGTGTTAATTGAATGTGAAGAAAATTAACAATATACAAAGCTTACATTTCTTTTTTCTTTGCTACAATTAGAAGAGGAAGTTTAAATTAAAAAACTGTAGAAAGTACACAATAATTTTTGTAGAGACAAGAGAAAGAGTTCATTCTGCAGATCTCAAATACAATCAAGCCATTGACAAATTTTCTGGCAAGAAAATCAGGAAAATGATTTTTTTTTTTTCCCACCACAATATTTTTATTACATTTTCTCCATTTTCCATGTTCAGCCATGCATGTGTGAGTGTTATTAAGATTATAGAAGATTGCAATCTATACATATATTCAGCACTAGCAGTAGTAAAGTTGTACACCTTAACATTGTGCTGCTGAGAGCCACAGTTGGAGAAAGCTCTCCTTTGATGAAGAACTTTATCATAGTAGGATAATCAAATTTTAGCATTATAGCAACTTAGCATGCTGCTTTTTGGTTTAATGAGCGCCTGCATTTAAATGGTATATGTAAAGAGATGAAACTGAGTACTAATGTGAATTTTATATTTCAGACTGGAAACTTTTGAAACCTGCTTTGTGCAGTTAGTGTAATTTTAGAATCCTGGCAGATAATTCTGAATAGGCTTACCATAAAACTGCCTTTTTTTTTATTAGAGTCATATATCTTTTTAAAGACTGTTTGCTTGCACAATAAAACTATTTCCTAATCATTCCCTCTCCAGTTTACAATAAACAGCAAATACAATGCAGGACAAACTTTGTAACCTCACCCCTTCCTGAGTGCCTAATGTTATAGCTTTTGCCTAAATAGTAATGTACTAGCACAAGATATCTGGTAACTCTCCAGCATTGCTACTGTTTTTTTTTTCTCATAATCAAACATTGAGCAGAAACTATGAATATTTCATGTTTCTCATATTATTGAGAAATAAGCAAGTAGATAATTGTAATCTCAGTTCTAGGAAAAAAAGCAATCAAGGCTTATCCTGTACTTTTAACAGAAGTTTATGCAGCTGTTTATTTATACGTTGCACTAGTTTTTCCTGATATGCAGTAAAAGGATAAATATCAAGCAACACCTGCAGTTTAGAACAATAGAAAATTAGCAATAGATTAATGTTAAGTGTTAAAACTATACATTTTTGTTTCAATTTTGATTATTTTTTGCAATTTTGCTTGAAAAATTGTTCATTTGCTGTTGTGTGTCTAATGTGCATTTGTTCCGCACACAAAATTTATTGTTCTACCATATTGCTGATTTGTATGTTGAAGGATAAAATGCTAAAAATTGTTGTATAAGGAAATTTTGGTAATGTGAATTTAAAATTCATTTTCTTTCAGTTGAACATACTAAGGTTGCCAGATTTATCACATCTCTGTTTAATAAAGCTACAACGTGTATCATTAGAATCCATATTTTCTGTACTTTTTATTTTAATATCACTATAAATTCTAAAGCAAGATGTGGCAACCCCAGAACATAATGTTGTATTGTACTGAATTGCTTCTTTATTCTTTATTACTGTTTAAACAGAAAGCGTACAGAATATGATAGGTTTAATACAAGGATGTAGACTAAGTTCAGTGTTGTTTAATATTTTAATCTAAGAACTTTCGAAAAATAAGAAATTTTTAAAAAATTCTGTTGGAACTCACATAGTGAAGCTTGTTAAATGTAAATTCTATCTAATCTATCGTCTTACATACTCTTATGCTTTACTTACTTTTAAATACGGTTTCGAAGAGACGTCCTCTCCATCTTCAACCAACATGATAACCAGGATTATTGTTTACAGATGATTTTATGGCTAGATCCATCTCAATAGGAGGCTTGACAAAAGTAATGGAAGAATGTTTACGTATTGTAAAGAATACAGTTTAAAAATGAATAAGGATAAGACCAAAATTATAGTCTTTAAGAAACGATACAAAGTGATAAGAAATGGTTTATAGAAAGAAAAGAAATTGAAGTGGTAAGAGATATTGATAATTTAGGAATGAAATGAAGTCTCAATGGATTAGAATAGGTCAGAAAATAAGTGTATTGGACAAAGGTAAATTAGCCATGAAGATAATAAGAACGTGCTTGAGTAAAATTCCAAAAATGAGAGCAAATTGGCTAGAAAGAGTATACAATGCAGTTGATGCAAAACGTCATATAGAGCTTAGATTTTATATATATATGGTGTTTAATGCCCATTTTTACTACTGAGGCATCACAGGTAGTGGACACCAATATATATATAAGAAGAAATTATATATTGGGAAGGGTTTTTTTTAAGGAAGGAAGCGTTCCAGGCCTAAGTTTACGGTAACTCCCCAGCAATTTGTCATTTATGAGGACTGAGGAAAACCTGGAAAAAACCTTAGTCAGGGAGGATGGTCCTGATGGGATTTGAACCCCAGATCTTCTTCTCATGATTGTGCACCTATGGAGCTTAGATGATGGATGTATTAATATGAACTTAATACATAGATCATTTTGCAAATTGGTTCTGGGGTTACCCATGGCTTTGCTAATGGAATTGCACAAGCAGAATTTAGAAATAAAAATAAAGTAATAGAAAGAGTTATTTAAATTGTACTTTAATTGGAAGCTATAGACACGGAGTGGTTATATATTGTATTAGAATTTATTTAACATGTTAACACGAACTCCATCATCAGTTGTTGACTGACTTGATGGGATGGCTAGATCCTGAGGTGTTTCTGTGGAGGCATCTAGTGATTTGAATAAGGATTTTCTGAATTCACCCATGAGTGAAACATTAAAATTCATTAATTTTCCTCTATTTTGCAGCATGAAAATATTTTTCCAAATAGCTAGCTCTATAGTATTGTGAAGTTATTTTAACAGATATGTCTCCGATTTTAATTTCATGATGCTGGGAAATGAGGATTTACACCAAATGACACCATTATGTCTCCTGTTACAATTGTGATATTTTGAAGTTTTTCATTTTTGATGCCCAAGCTTATCAGCATCAGAATAGAAAAACTTACATAGTTATTAAGGAAATGGTTAACCTCCTTAAACTTACTAATAGAAGAAATAGAAGACTTACTAAAATTAACTAACATTGCACAGAGCAAAATTTCATCAGTTTTAATCAAAAACTGCAGATAAGAAATGCACATAGACTCAACTTTAGATTTATAGAAAAGAAATACACAAAAAATTATATTAAAAAATAAATTTAAAACACAAATATCCATAAGAGGTATTTCCACACTTGGGAACATCAAGAAAAGGAGGAAATTCAGAAGTTTCACATATCATCTACTTACCACAGCAAATTCAGTAAGATATTCAAAGAACATAGTTAGTCCCAAAGAACAAATATAATATCAAAAATTTACTAGGTTCCAAAGTAAAAGATACCATACCAACAGAACAGAAATCAGGAATTTATGAAATTATATTGTGCAGGATATAATCTAAAATACAATGGTAAAATAAGGATAAATTTAGAAATTCAGAGAAAGGAATCTTTTTTTTAAACAAATAGAGAAATCAGTGGTAGCAGTTTGCTTTTAGACCCAAAATCACAAAATAAAACCAGAAGTTAATCTGCTGAAACAACTTTACAACCTGCAGAGAAACTCTGCAAGTTCCTTTTCAAACCATCAGATATTTCTATAGAAGGGCCTTGAGATCCAGCCAACACATTGAGTAGTTGATGGTGATGGGATTGTACATATTTAATAAATTTTAATAGTATAAATATAAAGGGTATTTAAGTACTGGCATAGAATGCTAATACTAAACAGAAATAAGACAACCAAATTACAGGAAGCTTTAACAGGAATTGGCATAGGAAATATATGGAGTCACAGGGATTTTGGAAAGAAGTAAAAGAGAGAATTGAAGATATTAAAAGACAGAATATATTTAGTACTGTGAGGGAGAAAAGTTCCCTAAAGCTGTATAGAGAATTGAAATCAATGGGAAACAGAAAAATATGTGGATACATGTGGTAAATTAAGAAGAAATGGACTGACATATGAAAGAACAGGTATGGTGAAATTGGAAGGTTTAAGTAAAGATGGCAATGTAGATTCATGTTCCTTACATAGAGGTGAGGATAGAGATGTTCAGTGTATATTTAGATTCAGGGGAGTTTGGTTCGTAGAGATGAAATATGGGGAAAAAGCTGGGATAATGCCAGAAATAATAATGAAAGGAATATTAAAGACGAGAGGAAGATATTAAAAAAGATGACAGAGAGAAAGAGAAAAATGGATGAGGAAGATGTATGAGTAACAGGAGGATGGGTAGAGTAGCTGATATGGTAGCAATCATTAATAAATGGAATTATTGTAATAATTCCTAAGTGCCAAAAACAGGATCTTAAGGTGAACGATTTTGTTGTTGTTAATTTTGTTACATGCAGGAGAAAATACTTAGTGTTATTTATAAGGGCAATTTAAATACTGGAAATTAAAAATGTAGAGAGATACATTAATAATTATAATTATTATGACATACCCAAGCTTTACAATCGTTAGCCGGAAAACTTCACATTTTCAAGTTAACTAGGCTGTTGATATCATTATTTCATATTTTTGTACAACTATTTTACTTGTAATTGCAATGAAATAAAATTATTTTCTTATCAATTGCACTGCGATTTAATATTCTAATGTAAAACTTTTTATTAAAATGTATGCATTTGGAGCTATAAATATTAGTTATAATATTTGTTAAACATGAGATTTTCTGTTCGGAACCTCACGCTAGGTATCAATAGCCAAGAAATACATCAAAGCAGCAATCATTGAGAGTTATTCTTCTGTTTTATAGTAAAAAATTGTAAGTTTAAGTTAGGATTAATTCTTGTTTTTAATATAATTAGCTTTGTGTATTTAATATAACTTTGTAAAATATACGAGGCTAAATTTGATGTCATATGAATGTTGTTTCTACTATTTCTGGTTGGTAGTGTTTCTCAGTGGCATGGCTTGAGCAGAGTAAAAACCCTAACTCTGGTCCTATATGTATATATCGATGGCTTGATGCACACATGTTGTAAGTATAAATTCCTTCATTTTGAGTAAAGTAAATTTAAAACTTTAATGGCTAAATAAACACAAATTATCATTCAATCTCTAAGGAGTAAATGTTACAATGGAATTGTACATTAATTGTTGTGAATACTGAATACTGCAATGTGCTTCTTAAACAATTCCTGAAAAGTGACAAGAATTAAAATTGTTATAACATAGACTGAACACATTTGGCAACTGGATTTAATCACCTCACACACTTGTGTTATCCAACAAGGTCAGAATTGAAGGGGAAAATAACTATAACATTACATTCATTAAATATATATCATTAAATGACTTCGTGAACCTTGAAACTTGTTTATGAATAATTTTGCTGTCATAATTTCCTGAATGAAAGGCCTTTACCCTTCAGGGATCACTTTGCTATGCAGTAGTGATAACAGATCTCTTTTCTTGCTTTGCTTATGGGTAATATGTGGCTGTATATTGAGTTTTCAAGAAACATTTGACCAATCTTACTGACTCTTGCTCTTGCAACATCATCTTTTTTTCCCTGATGTTAATTTTGGAAAAAGTGTCTTCTTTGAGATCATATTTATACTGTATAATACATCGTTTGCTCTTTTGCACCCTAATCCATTTCATTCTCATCCAATTGACCTGGTTCCATCAACAGTGCCCGTAACATTCTTCACAGCTTTCTCTGCCAATTCCTTGAGGACAAATAAATCATTGTATTGTATTACTGTAACTTGCTATGGACAGGGATTAATTCTTGCAGCTGAAATCAAAAGTGCCCACCCTTGAGTTGTGTACACCTTCATGTGCTTTCTCTTTCTTTTGTTTGTTGCAAATGTGTTAAGTATTCATTTACTTTCGCTTACCACATTTGTTAACTGTTTCCAAAGTACACAAAATTACTAAATGCTTTAATCGCATTTGTGAACACGTCTTTAGCTGATATAACATTCTGCCATTGCTGAAACTTAATAATTCCATGGACTGCAATGAGCTCATTTGTGCACAATAAAGATAAACCTTTTAAAACTATGCTTGGTGCACTTAACTATTTTACTGAAAAATTGCATTAAGCCATTGATATATACATACTTTGCTATTAAACCAGCTGCATAGTTCAGCATTGCATTGTGAATCAACTATCAATGTTTCTGCATTAAAACGCTGATGACCTGAGCTGTTAAAAGTGTTCATAAATAAATCAATAAATTTCTGCATTAAATGTGAGACCAAAATGCAGACGTATGCCATACTGTAGTGACAATAGAGCACAAATAGCAGAAAATGTGGAGATGAATTTGAAAAATGGAATTCTGTGAATTTTCCATGCTTTTATGCTGTGGTCCACAGGAACTATTGAAATTTATTGAAAATATATCCCAACAGACTACATAATATATTACACTCAAATATACATATTTTATCAATTCATTACAAAATAAGATCTAAAAATAAAATAATACTAATCTCACTTATCTCCTCTAGAGTTGCTTGCTTACATTCTGGTCCCAATTCACACAACTCCAGGTTATTAGTGTATTGCTGACCATCATATTTATTACTGTATTATCCCATTCTTGTCTTATCTTATTGACCTGTTGTACTTGTAAGGTTACCTTTCCCTCTATCTTAATCAACCATTCTTATCCTTTCTATCTAACCTTGCCCAAATAGTTCCATATCATTTTTATATTCTTCTCTTCTTCTCCTTTTATAGTTAAAATCATTCTAATTAATATTTCCCCATCTAGATTCTTCCATTTTTGTTGCCAAACCTGTTCTCTCCATAACTTTTGTTCGCTTGCAGTATAATAAACAATGAAAAGATGTATCAGTTTCTCCACATATTGGACACTGAAACTAAGGTTTTGTGATACAGTCTTGTCACAGATGAAAAGTCTAATAGTTCCTGGTAAATGCTTGAAGAATTCACAGACTTCTATAGACACCAGCTCTGAAAACCTATGCACCTTCATCAATGAATAAATTAAATAATAATGGCCTAAGTTACACCTCCACCTTAACCATTTTAATTATGAGGGTAAATCACATATAAACCAGAATTTTGATTTTATCACTTATGAGAAGTACGGCCAAGACACGAGTTTAAGACATTACACATGGAGCTTCCAGAAATAGGGGGGGAGGAAACTGGTTTACCTCGCACAGCCAGTTGGTTAGTAGCATCATGACTGAGCAAGATGTACACATGTCAATCGCTCAATGCATTTGTAATGAAGTTTTTGGTATGGAAGGACATAAAACTGGCTGAAATTTTGCAAAGATTAAGAGCACATTCTGCGAATAGGACCTATTTGAGATACAAGTGTATGGAGTAGGAAATAATTCACAGAAGGACGAGAAACTGTAGAGAATATTTAATATTTCAAAGTCGCCAACGTTGATCTTGGACAAATGTAACAGAAACATTTGGATTGTTCCGGACCTGTGGCCTACATTTTGACAATTTCTGAAATCTCTTGAGATTGGGATAAGTTATGGAAGTGTTCTGTCCATCATTTCAGATGCCAAGGGGTACAAACAATTCTCAACAAATCGGAATTCTCGAATTCTCATTGAGGATCAAAGGGCTGCAGTGTGGCTCAATATAGGATAAAGAGCATCAATCATAATTTGTAATGATTCTTAGATACCATATACACTCCTAAGTTCAAGATGCAAGCAGATAGTGGAGGATATGCAGAAATCCGCTCCTGTAAAAGCAACAATTTGCCTGTCAGCTGGGAATGTTCTTGGTAGTGTTTTGGAATTCCCAAGGCATTTTATTTTCTTCATAAACGTCAAACAGCCAGTGCAGCTTATTACTGCCAGTTGCTGTGTGAGGAAAACTGTTCTTATTGGTAAAAGATGTTGGCAACTGATTCAAGAAGTTTTTCTCCAAGACAATGGCATATAGTTGTTTTGACAAGGGGAAAATTTAAGAAAATCTACTACACAGCAATGAAATATGCTCCAGATTAATTGCCTTGCAATTACAATATGTTTGGATCATTAAAAGAAGATTGGAAGGTCGGCAATTCAACAACAGTATTTGTAACCAGAAACTCAAAACCACTCTTTCTTTGATAATGTAAAAAGATTAATATCAACTGGGAAAAATGTGCTTGTAAATTTAAAAAATGCATAGAAAAGAAAAATGTATTCTATTTAATTTGGTTTCAATCAATTACACAAAAATCTAATTTAGATTAAATTTCACCCTTTTCATAGCTTGGCACTCTAGCCTGTAAAAACATGAAGTCTTGAATTATGCTATGTCATAAAAGCAGACTGCGCCTGACTGTCTATATGCAATCATCAGCTATTGTTATGATGGGCAACAGACGTGACCTTGGGCCAGTAAATGCTATACTCAGCTGCAGAAGCAAACCAAAAATATCTCTTTGTATTTTCAAAATTCATATACACTTTTTCTTGATTATATTACTGTTTTTGAATGGTATGACAACTGATCACATATAACAATTGTAGAACAAAGCTGTGTTGCGTGATCAGCATTTTTTCTTAAAATGACTGTATTATGAACAACAATGTGTTGTTTCCATCTTGTGGAAACTAAACATCACACTCTGAGAATAATAGGACAACTAAAAAAAAAAAAAAAATTTGGATTTATTGTGGCTCTGTAATGGTCTACATGAGTTTCATTAGGTATAAGAAGCTCATACTTAGGTTTCTATTAATTTCTATCAGAGAGCATTAAAAAATAGCAATTTTTGATTTTATATTCAAAGTACAAAACTTTGAAAAGCTCTCCTAAAAATGTTGTTTTTTTTTTTAGTTGTGGCCATATTGTTCTCAGTGTGCAATATAAAATGTTCATCTTTCATTTTACATGGCAATTTATTGTTTGTTAGTACAGAATTATATCCTTTAAAATTGGATAAACCATTGAATACACTGTATCAAACAACATTTGCATTTTAAAACACCTTTATCGTTTTGTAACAACTGTACAGATGTAGAAAAAAGCTACAAAATCTCAAATTTCTAATGTTTTATTTATGTTATTGAGAATTTTTGGTTTTTGCTACTTTATTTTTTGTAATAATGCTACTTTTATGCATCATCTGATATCTTTGGTAATGCACCAATTCATTTAATTTGATAATCTGTTCCAGACCCTAAACTCAACATGCATGTGGTAGTCAAGTTAGAGAAATGCTCCTTTCTGGAAAACCTTTACCAGTCAACAGTGGGTTTGGCAGACCAAGACAGCAGATACTGTGGTACTTCAGGTATAGAGAAGCAAAAGCAAGATGTAAATGTCTCTTCAAAAACATATCCTTCTCTATCAAATGATGTGCCTGCAGCAGCATGTACTTCAAAGGATACTAAAGGCATTCCATTAGCAAAAAGCAAAGCCAGAGACACAGATAATAAATCCCCAATGATAACAAGATTTAAGGGCCAAGTGAAGAAAAATATGCAACGTGTCATACCCGAGATACAAAACTCAGTGAACAAAACAGTGATATCTAGTGATGATAAGGCAGTCAAAGACAAAGCAGCGATGTCTAGTGAGAATAAAGTAATCAAAGAAGTGTCTAAAGAAAAACAAAAAAATCCTACAGAAACCAGGAGTCATGCTAATGATAATGAATTAAAAATTGCTGCCTTAGAAAAAGCAATTGCATTGCTAACTGTGCGAAGGAGGACTATCAGTACTCAAGTGAGGTTTAAGGGGCAAAGCCTCTGTGGAACACATGAAGTCATAGAAAAAGGAGGTACAGTTAAAGTGAATGATGCAATCATCACCTCTCTGAGAGACATTCTTCATCATTATAAGAAGACTTGAAATGGTGTTTATTAAAAGTACAACTAGACAGTACAGAGCAATACTATCATAAATGCCACTTTTGCAAAAAATGAAATGACAATTCCCTATCTTACAACCTTACATTAACCTTCTTCTTCTCTCACAGATTAGGAATATCCTGTTCCAGTCTCACATTTTCTCTCATTTTTCTAGGTCCACATTCAGAACATCTTCCTACTAGTTTATATTCCAGTATTTGTTTTGTTATTGTGCAGCCTTTTATTGCACATAAAAGTTGCATTTCCATGAATTTTATAAAGCTTGCGTGCTTATTTGTTATTGTTCAAGATTGGTTGCAATAAAGTAATACTGGATTCAGATTCAGATTCAGAATTGGAATTGCTATCAGAGTGTAAAATTTCAATAGGGTCTCTTTCTTGGTTTTTCTTTTTAATGTTATTTGTATAATGCCATTTATAGCTTGGATCTTATGTATTTTTTCCATTTATATCCTGATCTATTTCATATATTACATCACATCCAAAGTATTATCTATTACAATTATGTCCTAATGGGATGTTAAAATACAATGCAATTACTTTCATTTTTATTCTTCGATGTTTTCATTCCATATTCAATACCAAGTGTTTATTTAATTCAAATATTCCTTTCTGTAACCTCTCTTCTTGTCAAATATTAGAATAATGTTATCTACAAAAACCAATAAATGTAAAAATCTTTTTCTTATATTTATTTCTGTATGAACTTTTTATTCCATTCCTTATGAATTTTGTCTATATATGAATTAAATATTGGAGAGAGGCTATGTCCATGTTTTAAATTCTTTGTTCATTTAAACTTCATCTGATAATTTATTATTTGATTCAATAACAATTTTTGTTTTTGTTAACCTAGTACAGTAAAATTATATGCACTCCTGTTACTGACAAAAGCATGCAGATTTGGAATCCAAATATCATAATTACAAAATGTACCATCTTTTGGTGATAATTTGCCACACTATAAAATTTAATTGGCATTGTTTTTGATAATATTGTTCTGAACTATCAAAACTATACTTTCAATGATACATTATGCCAAAGGATACAGCATGAAGTTGCAGTTAAATCTAGTTTGCTTAGTGAAAAGCAAACAAAAAATTTAAGGTATGCATAATTTGATTTGCATCTATTTAATTAAGTTAAACCATTTATAATTACAACATGTAATCTTTAATAAATATATTTATATTTAGTAACTCAAAACTTAAAAACAATAATCTCCAAAAACTTGACTTAATTACTGGGGTATTTTTATTTATTTATATTCTGATGATGTCAGTGTTAGCTCAGATGTTGATGTGTGATTGCAGCACAAATTAAGAGAGAAATAAAAGCAGGTTTGTGATTTCTGTCCTCAACAACTGCACCAGAAATCCTGGTTACCCCAGGATTTTATGGGATAAGTGTAACCATAGTTATATCTGGCATTGAACATTTTTGTCTAAGCATTTCCTGAATTTAGCATTATCTTTGTGTTCATACAATATTGTCATCATAAAGTATAGGGTATTCATAATGGTAGGAAGCATTTTTCATTTTACACATTACCAATAAGTTTGTTGTAACTGAAATACTCTGGAAAATATTCGTATGATATGGTTAATTTAAGGAAAAAGTATTAAATAAGATTACATTACTATTTATTTCTTATTCAGTTGCCATTCACCATTATTAATTTTATATGCCAAGCATTATAATCATTTTAAGATTACATAATCAGAATACAGGGAGAAAAAATAACATAATTTCAAAATTGTGAAAATGAATGATATTGCATTTTCATAAGTAATTTAAAGACTAGAATTAAAGCACTAAATGACTAGTAGTTGTAGTTTTAAGAAGCCACATATTTGACTTACTTGCATTAGGCGTTGGTCTGCAAGGAGGTGCAAAAAAAAGGAAGGCTGAAGATTTGACTTCTTTGAGTCAGTTGTCTGGATGAGGTTTTCCAGCTGTTTCAAAGCAATTGGGTGTGAAAATTTAAGAAAAGAAACGTTCTGTCCCTGAATAAATGATTTAAAGACAACATTCAGTTTTTATATTTTAAAAATTTATTTTTAATTGACTCATCAAACATCTACTAGATCTTGGCAAAGGAGTCAAATGATGCTGCTTAAATGCTGCATCATTTTTTTGAAAAAATCTGGACACACGTGATCAAAGTGATATGTCAAACTCGTGTGAGGGGCAAACCAAGCCAGTTTGAGATGTTACATTTATTCTACTTATGGCAATAATTAAATTAATTCATATAATTAATCAGCAAGTAAACTGAAAGTATATATTATATTAGTTTCATGAGAAAACATTAGAGAACATTTAAAGATATTTTTAGTGGGAAAGGTATAAATATGCAATTTTATGTCTCAAAGTTTATGTGCTTTCCCTTAAATAATTTCAAACTGCAATGAATATTAGCTTGGGCTGATATGAACTCATGTAGGATAAAAACAATTTTTCTTAGTCACCTCTACGAGAATTTAGGCAATCAATTTAAAAATTTACTGTTAAAAGTACACACATTTAATAACTCATAATGCAAAGAAATCTCATCTTCTTCATATAAGTTTTCAATCACTCTATTTGCACTTTTCCTGTACAGGTTGTGGAAAAAATATGTAAAGAGAATTTACAACTAGAAAGGGGATAAAAAAAAAGTATGTATTTCAAGAAGAACAAATGGTCTCAGATGCAAATGCTCCCACTAGACCGTGAAGGTGATGCTTTATATAGATGTAAAATATTATAACAAAAATAGATCACATTTATAGATATTACTTACAAAAATAGATATATTTATTAATTTTTGCTCTATTTCATGGAAATTTACCGAACTTTTCAAATGGTCCTCGTATTTCTGATTTATAATTTCCTGAACTTCCTTTTTAACCATAGCCAAAATTCTGTTTCATAGGTACAAAAAAGAAAAGAAAAAAAAATCTTAGGAATGACTGGTATATAATAATTACAATATTTTGTATACTTATCTGCAATCTATTTTTATGGCTGTTTACACCATTCTATTAAATGACAATCCTTCATGGTCTCTTCTGTCAATATTGCTATTCATAATCACTGACCTTTTCCTATTTGCTTGTGTGCATTTTTTTCAGCAATTGTTCTTTCTCACCATATCAATAAATCATGTGATACAGCAATACCTAAGAGTTGATCATTTTTAACACCTTAAGGTTACATAATAATAAGATTTTATGTGGAGCATGACTGCTTTTTTATAATATAAATAGCCATCCCACATAATTATGGAAATCCTCTAACGTGTCTGCATTTTTTATACTAAAATCTTATTTCATTTTTGTTTTGGATGCATGAAGGATGAGATACATCTTTCCATCTTTAGTGTTGAAAGCATGAATGAAAGAATGAAGAGCGCACATATTGGTTATAAATCAGTTGAATTAACAATTAAATCATATTTTGGCTTTCTTAATTTTGAAGTATGGCATCATTCCAGTAATATCCAGTAGTGAGACATACAAATAGATTTTGTATATTAAATTTTACAAAAGTGAAGAACAGTAAGTAGAGATTGTCAGTGAACTACTTTTTGCAAAGTTAGGCTGGGCAAATAATGGGTGATTTTTCCTTAGTTTCAAGCTGGTACCACAGTGAACAGGAGTCAGAAAGACTGCAGCTATGATTATTGTGTAAGTTATTACTAACACTTAAAAAATACATTTACTGACCATTATTAAGCAAGAAGATGTAACTGCCTCCCTTCATTTTCCCACACCGGCTTATGAAATTAACCATTATCCTCTGCAGTTCCCTCTGAGAGGTGGAAAAAAATTTCTTCACACATTATTTTTCATTTCATCTAGTATGGGTGGATTTGTCTTGTACAAGTTTTCCTTTAATGCCACCCAGAGATAAAAATCTCAGGACATTAGATCAAGGGGGCCACATGTAATTAGTGATGACACTATAGTCAAAACATTTCATGAATAGCATGCAAGGAGACCTCCTGCGTTATATTTTCCATTGCAGAATCCTATTGGAAAGTTGCAAACCTACATTCCCTCACAGTTAATTCACAGAAAAAGGATTGCAAAATATTCTGCTCATACCTTATACTTTATCACTATTGTTTATTAAAAAAATAAATATTCTCTTGCCCCTAATGGCACACTTCTTCCATCTTTTAATCATGCAAGAGTTCCTTGCAAAGCAAATTAGGTTTTGTGAACTCCAGTATTGGTGTTTTGTGAATTAACATACTCACTCCACCCTTGGTGGAGCCAAGTTTCATCCATAAAGAAAATTAGATTAGGGTAAATTTCTCTATCATAAACATTATTCATAATCCATTCACAAAATTTACTTCTGGGTGCAGGGTGACAATTTAAGCTCTTGCACTGCAGTAATTTTATAGGGTTTTAACTTTAACCTTTGTAGCTATTCAACTGAGAAATAGTAAATTCCCATTTGCTGAAAAAGATGTATAAATGTTATTTTATTGGAAAATTTTGGAGAATGTTCAATGTTATGTAATGTTTCTTCTGTGAGTACTGTGTAGCTATGTATGCTTTTTATCAATAATCTTCCTGTTTCATGAAATGTATTTACCAATCTATAAATCAAACTTCGACTCTGAAGTTGGATAACAGGGAATTTCTCTTGAAAAATCTCCATACACCATGAGACTATTCGAAGCACATATAAATCATAAATAAATATTCTTTTGGAAATAGAATTCCTGAATTGAGCTACATTAATGTAACTAATATCTGTATTGCACCACCTAATGAATACTTAATACACCATCTCACAACACACAACAAATCTGTACATTCCTAGAGTTAAATTCGAAATGACCTCTTCTCAGACTCAATTGGCTTTCCAATTTGGGAACAAGATGAGAACTGCAATGTTTGGTCAACTGATGCGAATTGCACGTGGAGTGGTCTTGTGAAGGAAAAATCACCAAGCATAAGCACAATGAATGAAGGAAAGCAATAAACTTACCATTCATTGTCTTGGTCTTAGCAGTCTACTGGTAACCATACTTGCCTTGTAGACCCAAAATCATGGGTTCAAACCTGGCTAGGGTTGTGGATTTTTTTAGGACTTAAAAATCTTAGTAGGCTTCCTTCGGAAGGGAAGTAAAGCCATTGGTTTTGTATTTACAGCACATAAAAGAACCTCAAGCCTGAAAGAAGAGGCCTCGGAGCAAAATTTATGTCATTTCAATGCCCTGAATTCAATGGGATGCTAATGATTAAATTTTTAAGTTTTTGATTAATTTTTTTTTTCCATAATAAAAAGAAAATTTTAACATACTTTTCTGTTTCATTTACATTGGACCCAAATATGTGAATCCTATTAAACCTAAAACGACTAAATAGAACTTAAGGATCTAAATATGACTAACTACACTAAGGATCTAAAAGTACAGAAAAGATTAGTTTCACATTTGCATAAAAATGAAATTACCCGAATTCACATGGATTACTGAATTTTCGTCTTTTAAGAAATGTCATTGTGTTTGGAAGGTTAGAGTGCATTGTTCATGTTGGTTAACAGAGTACGGTATGGTATAGTGCATTGTTGGCTAGCTTTGCAACACTAGGTCCACTCGTCACCATGGGGGTCTTTCTCAAGTATGCCTTTCCCATACTGCAGCCTTGCCGCCAAAGTTAATATGTACTTAAAAAATTATATTTATTTTTACTGCAATGTTAAAAACTGCAGCTTATCTATTGTTCTTAAATGTTTAAGAAATTGAAGAAACAAGTTGTAACACTAATTCAGTTATTGCACTGTATTTTATACTAGTAATAGTGCAATTTAATATTCAACAAAATACTGGAAAAAGGATCGAAGTTTGTCTTGACAGTTTAGGTATCTCAAATTTTTATTTTGTTTGTCGTTATATAAAATTAAATAACTAGCTAAAGACCATGAAAAATTAGAATAATATTG
Source organism: Metallyticus violacea (assembly GCA_030762175.1). Classification (NCBI taxonomy): domain Eukaryota; kingdom Metazoa; phylum Arthropoda; class Insecta; order Mantodea; family Metallyticidae; genus Metallyticus; species Metallyticus violacea. Next base: position 21,345,226 of record CM060844.1, read on the forward strand.
TGTCATAAATCAATTTCCCAAAGTTACAAGAATGCACATTTTTCATCAAAAGAATATAAAAGGCCAAAATCTTGTTTATAAAAACACAAACAAGTTAGCAAGCATTAATTCTCCAAAAGATCATATTTTAGTTAAATTAAATTTCTGACATTTTACATGCAAATATATGTTTGACTATTGACAAGGAACTGTTTAAAATTTACTTCTGTGAGAAATATGTAGGGAACTTCAAAGTGATACAAATGATTTAAGTTTGCACATGAATGTGTTGGCGAGTCTGCATTTTCTCATTTCAGAATATGGTAGCCCAAATAGCATTGCTGGTAACAGCTGCTAGTTTTAATGTGCAACATTCCAGTTGGAAGATTCTTTAACTTTAGAAAGTTTATACTTGATTTGATATTGGGCCTAATCATCATGTTGTATTCTCTCTACAGTACAGGTCACTAGAATTCCTCAGGATTAACTGTAAAAAAAAACCTTGATTATCTCTTAAACAATGGATTAATATCTTCTTTAGAAACATATTTGCCAACTATTTTCATATGATGAAATATTACCTACAGTAAGCTGGAGCATATCCTCATACATTTATATAGTAAACTTTGATGAAGGATCAAATGTAAGCACTTCAGCTGTCAACCGAAAGTGAGCATTTTTCAATGAAATGTAAAGATTATGCGCAATCTGTGATATAGACTGTAAGAGAACCATTTGTGTTTGAATTATAAGAATTGATATAATTTTGATTTTGTATAAAATGTACAAAACTCATTTTTATACCAGTTTCAAGATTACGATATTAATTATTTGTAGTATCATTCTCTTGGTTTTACTCTTTGCAATGTTATGGATGAAATCTGTTATGTACATATACAAGGTACTGCATGTGCCACAATAATTAAAGTTTTCATAAAAACATACTGCTTCCAGATCAAAGAGCTCTACAGTTGGCAGCTATGTATGTTCCTTGAATAATATTCATTGTTTGAAAAATTAAATGTTAAGTTCACTAGCTATACATTAAATTTAAATGTACTGCCTGTATTTAAGAATTTGAAAATAAAAAACTTTCCTCAGTTTGAATTTTTTTTTTCTAAAGTACAGTATGCATGAAAATTTCCAGTACAGTCAATGTTGCTAAGAGATTTATTTAAAAAAAAAAAAAATAGCATAATGGTGAATATGAGGGTTTTCAGTTTAGAGGAGATACTTGTGGGTTCATGAGCAGCTTTGTACTGGAAAATTGATCATGCCGGATTTTAGAGCTGATTCTATTGCTGTCTAGGTAGCCATAATTATCTCATTGACCCAAGGTCACAGGTTAAAGCCTGGCCAGGGTCATAGATTTTTGCGGCATAAAAATCCTAAATACTGCTTCCTTCAGCAGGGAAGTAAAGCCATTGGTCCCATTATAAGGAAATTATTAAGTACCTTAAATACCTATTTTCATTAATAATAAGTGATATTACTCTCCAGTTTTCACTTTTAATAAATGCCCATTTTAATTATTTTACTGCCTATTTTCAGTATTTTAAACACTTTTTTGCCTCAAATAAGTGTACTTACGAAACTTTTTTGCCTGCCTTTCAACCAAAATAAATGCCTGAACTTCCTAGCTCTGGTTATAAGTAACAACGGTCTGTGAAGCCTTTTCAGTGTGCTCACAGAAACTGATGTTAATACATTGTAGACAAACATGTAACTAATACTAAACTAGTTGCAAACAAATTTAACAATCATTTTATAAACATTACTAAAAATATGCCAGCAGATGTTATAACAAACACCTACTAAAATAGTTTTAAATAGCAGGAATTTTGACAGTGAAATATGGTATAACATTGCAACCCTTTATAAAGAAATTGCTCAAAGTTCACTAATTTTGTTCTATTGGACATGTATCATCAGCAGGACCTGGATTTGTATGTAAAAACATATTTTTTTTCCTAAGAATACATTCCTAAAACAAAGTTACAAAAAAAATTATGTAAATAAATATTTCCAAAATTATTGTAATAAATACACATTTTAATAATTCTTTTGCAATCAAGAAACAAATGATGCAAGAACTGTGTTAGCACATAAATATTACAACATCTACTGCAATATTATCGTCTCAAAACACTCCCCACCTTTTGGCTTATCTTTCACATGGTATAAGGAGCGGGAATGACCATGATAAACTCTGTGAATCCCTGATGTGCAGTCATAAGTCCTTAGCTGGTATCTATTTCTGTTTCCGTCAGGATCCAGTCTAGGTAGTAAACGTTTGTGATCTTAGGTGTGTGAATTATTTTTATTAAACATGCCGAAAGTGAAATTAAGAATGCATGAACATTTACAGAAATACGTATTGGATTTTAAAAACATTTTTACCAGTGACGGTAGGGTATTATTTTGCCAACCTTGTAGGAAATGTATAAGTGCAGATCAACGATCGCAGATAATACAACATTTATCTGGAAATAAACACATCGCAGCTTCCTCCCTTGTTTCCTCGCGGCAAGTTCTTATAGGAGAACCTACTTCATCCTAATCTAACGTTAAAATAAATTCACAGTATTATTCAGATTTATGTGAAGCACTTGTTTCGGCCAATATACCCCTTTATAAGGTAAACAATCCCAAATTTAAAAAGTTTCTTACCAGATATACTGATATAAGCACTCCTGATGGAAAAATTATCTCCCAAAGTGCTATGATGAAACATTAAAATACATTATGTCAGTATGTGAAAATAAGAAGATCTGGGTGAGCATTGACGAAACTAGCGATTCTGCTGGCATTAGAAAAGTGGGAAATGTTTTAGTGAATGTGTTGGAAAATGACGAAAAAATTTCCAAACAACACTTCTTGCTAGCTTGTAAACAATTGTCAGTTACAAATCACGTGTCAATTGCTAGGTTGTTCAATGAAGCTTTGCAGATCTTATGGCCAAATGGTGTGAAGTACGACAATGTTTTGCTTTTCATAACTGGTGGTGTCCCATATATGAAGGCGGTGAAGCTCTTTGTGTATGTTATCCTAAAATGATTCATGTGACATGTATCATACATGCTCTACAGACTGTGTGACAAAATCTGAACACTTTATCTGAAAGTGGACCAATTAGTGTCAAACAGGAATTATTTTTTTTTGTAAATCACCAACTAGAGTCTATCTTTTCAAAGAAAGATATCCTGATCTCCCACTGCCTCCTAAAGTCATAACCATGCATTGGGGCACTTGGCTAAGTGCAGTAATGTATTACGCAGACAATTTTGAAGCATTTGTAGCTGTAGTAAGTGAACTGGACCCAGACGAAGTCTCTTCAATAGATGTTGTTCAAAATTGAGTAAAAGACAGCAATTTAAAATGCGATCTGGCTTGCATATCCGCCAATTTCAGATTCTTGACTCATTCTATAAAGAAACTAGAGATTTCTGGGGATTTATTGAGTAATGCAGTAAAGAAATAAGAGTACATTAAAAGACAACTGGATGCTCTTTTCCATTCAAAAGCCGAAGTCTTAAAGAAAAAATTTAAGGATTTGTTTGACAAAAATACAGGTTACAAAACCCTTAGCAAAGTAGGACTAGTTTTGGAAGGCTAAGGAACGAGCGAAGTCGATGGTGTGGATGTCAGTGATATGCCCCATTTCAAATATGCGAGGTTAACCTTGTGCGACATAAAACGATCGTTTTCTCAATATAAGGCATTATTTCATGACAACAGGTATGGATTTCTGATGGAAAATTTGGAGAAGACGTTAGTCATTCACTGCAATTCCAATTAGTGTTCCACATCTGATGATTAGGAGCAATTGGCGAGTTAACTTTGTTATGTTATGTTAGGTGTTTGTTTGATTTAAAAAGGTTTTTATTATATATTTTTAAATTTTTACCAAATATTTTTAAAATTTTTGTACAAAAAAATAAATATTTTAAAGTTTTTAGCACATAAAAATCCAGTTAATCATCAGTATGGTAACCTTTAAATATTGAGGAAATAATTCAAATTTCAATAATTTTGTTCCACTTACTTGGGCAAGTTTTGAAGGTAGTGGAACATCGTGAAGGCAACACCTTCATAACATCCAAATAAGTAGAACAAAACTAGGGGAATTCCAGTGATTTTCTCTCTTTTGGTATTCTCGATTGCATGAGAAATGTATCTTCATGCCTGAAGATATAGTTAAAAAAAAAAAACTGCCCACAGAGCTGAAAATTTAGGGTAAGGAAATTTATTTCTAGGATACTATAATTCATAATATTTTATTAATTTTTCAATTCCATTAACCATTATTATTATCTACATATATCTACACATTTGATTAGACATATAACTAAAAATCAATAAAATTGTATGTTATCTCTGTGATTCACTCTTAAAGGATACATCATAATTTGATCTCTTATATTAAAATTACTGTGCTTTATCCCATGAACTGAGCCATGGGGTCTTCCTCTCTTCTCTTCTTCATGTAATATGCTTCCATCTCCTCATCTGTTGGTTTCTTCACCTCAAACATGCTGTTGTATGGCCTTTTCCGTTCATCCATTGCAAGGATTCTGTCAGCTTCCTTCTGATGAAAATCCTCCTGAGCCAAGGCCTAAAAATATTTCATTTGTTACTGATGTCACAGCTAAATCATAATGACCACTATATTAAAGAGAGATACTACAGTAAAACCTCGATCTATCATTCATTTTCATTCAATTTATGTGCTCCCAAACATTTTACATTATAGCTTTTGTACATAAATATAACAAAATATTTATGCAGAAATCACTCAAATTTCACTACACAGTAGATCTGGTTAATAAGCCTACAAAGATCATATATATAAGAAATTCACATTGAATGCATGGGCACACCAAAAATTCCATAAGATTTTTTAAAGGCAAACTTCATTTTGGCTCCAGTAAACAAATGCAGTTTAAAAAAAACTCCTAAAAACCAACACAAAAGACAAAATTCCACCAGGAAAACAATCAGGCATTTATGAAATTGGTTGCAAAGACTGCAATATGAAATACATAAGCAAAACAAAAAGAAACATTACCATACAGTTTAACGAACGCATGGAAAAATTGGCAATGGCAGATCATTTCTTACAAAAGAACTGCAAATTCCAAAAGGAACCAAAACTCTTTAAAGCTCTTCAAAAACCTATAGAATTAACAGTATAGAAAAATATATTCATAAACAAAAACAAGGAAAATTCAGTCAATTTTGATCCCCTAAACAACATGACCGTATGACTTAGTTCGTAAAATCCACAGAGCGACATCTTAATATCATGCTGGGTAGCAGACATTAGGTGATGATGAGGTCAACAGCCTTTGAAACATGTTCACGTAAATGGGACAAAATTAGTGAAATTTGAGTGATTTCCGCATAAATAATTTGTTGCATTATACTATATTTCACTGTGAAAATTCCCACTATTTAAATTTATGTAAACAAAACCCACATTCATACATCAAAATATCGTTTTCCTGCATTATTCATTCAAAAAGCTCAGTCCCAAAGAAATTCTATTCTTGAATAATCATTTCCAAATGAGAATAATTGATGATCATTCCATGTACAGAGTTCAAGTCACGCTTGGTTCGAAAAAGTGGGCACGCAAGAGGAAGTCGGTAGAGCCAAAGTAAACAGGGGCCAGTTCACTTTCTCGGATCAAACATGACTTGAACTCCTTTTTGAGCAGCAGGATGATACCTGATGTGAAGAATGGACCAGAGTGCTGATGCCACCAGTCTTGACACCTATGTAGCAGTGGATGAAGTGTGCTACGAGTTGGGAGGAGTAGCAAGTGTTTGAGACATGGAAGGAGAAAGTGGGGAAGAGGCAACAGCCGAAGCTCTGAGCATGTGAAACTGTACTAGGGCATATTTTATGCAAATGACAATGACGGTAATGAGCTACAGAATATGTTGAATGTAGAAAATTCATTGTTTCACATGAAAAGAAAAGCAGCAAAAAAGCAAATATCAATTAAAATTTTTTGTCAAAAAAAGTGATAAATGTGCATGTGGTAACATGTAAAATTGACATAAATATAATAATTGCTTACATACTAGCTTTATTTATTTTTGAACATGATTTATACACTTTCCATATCTATCAATTTATGAATTTCTTCAGCACTTTCTTACTCTGTAGCTCCATTCCCTTTCTTGGAGATGCTGGATTATCTTTGTCTTGCCTGAGTATGCTGCCATTTGAGGTCGATATGATGCTGTCCTCTTCTGTGCTGCCCTCACTGCTCTCTGACCATACCTTCTTCTCTCTCTTTGCCAATCCATGTGCTAGATGTATTTTCTCCCTCCTTGGTGATACCACTTTCCTTGTTTCTGTTACATCATTCCTTCGTGATGTACCAGTTATGCCAACTTCCACCATTTGTTTAACGTAATCTTCTCTCTCAGCCTCCTTCCTCTCATGTACTTCTCCTAACCTCAGATGGCTCATCCTCTCCAGCTGAATGAACTGCTTTTTGCCCGGCTTTTGGATTTCCTATCAGTGTTGTTTCCAGCCCCAAGGTAATTGATGCATCAAGCTGATTCATTTCCTTCTGATGCGGCCTTATGTTGCTTATTTCACTTTCCTGCATAGCCACCATCTGGCCATCAGTCCACAAACGTAAATTACGAAAGAAAGTCTGTTTCCCCTCTGATCTTGCTACCTTCATTTGTTGAATTAACTTTTTCTTAGAGAGCTCATTGTTCCACTAATAAATCTCTGTTGATGAAAATATCGGTTCCTTTTAGTTGCTTGGCCTTCCTTAGGACTTCATACACTCATTGCACAGATATAAATCTCACAAAACTATCATTCTTTTTCCTCTTGATCTTCTAACTCTGTAAGCTTCACCAATCTCCCATTTCTGTTAACATTATCCCTAATCTTCCTTCCAAATTTCTCTAACTTCTTGTATAGGCCACATTCCACCGCTTTCCTTGACTACAGTGATAACTAGATTAAAACTTCGATCTCTCTCTTCCATGCCCTCCACTCTTCTTCTAATATTCTGCACTTCTATTTTCCTTTCTTGTACTTCATGTCTTATTTCATCCTTAATTTCCATTCTTTTCTTACTCCATTCAGTTTGTTTCCTATTTTATCATCCATGTCCTTTACTCTAGATAAAATCTCCTCCATTACAGCTTGGTTCCCATCAGGTGCAGGGTTGATTTCCACTCCCTAAATTACAAATAATGTACTTATAACACTTTGCACAAGAAACATACTTACTACCTCTTCTTCTCCTATCCTCTTTTGACTCCATTCCACTGTATCCTATTAAAAGTCCCCAATTCTTCCTCTGTATGCTTGAATATTTTCTGCCATTGTTTCTTATTCCGTTGTTTCTTTAACTCCAGGAGCTAGCTTTATGTATATCCTCTCTCTTCCACTGCTGTTTTAGCATTACCTCATAAACGAATTTTTTTTTTTTGAATGATTTATTTATGGATGCTCTTTAACAGCTCAGGTCATCAGCGTCCCATTCAACTCAGGGCGTGAAACGGCCGACAAATTTTGCTCAGAGGCCTCTCTTTCAGGCTTGAGGTTCTTTTTCGTGCCGTAAATGTACGACACGGGACCCACGGCTTTACTTCCCTTCCGAAGGAAGCCATACTTAAGATTTTTACGCCCCGAAAAAATCCATCGATCCTGGCCGGGTTCGAACCTGCGATCTTGGGTTTAGGAGGCAAGTATGGTAACCACTACACCACCAGGACCGACTAACTCCTTATAAACGAAATACATAAGCATATGCAAAAGTGATTTCCCAAAATTTACATTTTCCTGCAATTTACACTATTTTTTTAGTTACTTGGTTTTACTGTATTAAAAAATAAAACTGGGACATTTTCATTAAAACTTGTTATGAGTCCTAAACTGAGGAGTTCACTGAATGAATTTGTAGAGTTACAAGAAAGTAATTACAGTAAAAGTAAATTCACTACAGCGTTATTTGTTTAATGCTAAAAGTATTAAGAAACATAGCCTAGAACATAGCTGAGACTTTCTATAATATTTAAGTTTTGGATATGAAAGATTTTTGTAGCTTTATTGAAATTAATAGGAATAATCCAGAAAGGATTATACACATAATTAAGAAAGAGAATACAAGTGTATGAACTTGAAAGAACAGAAAACAGGTATATTTTTTGTACTTAGTTGAATAATACACAAAAACACATTCCATGAAACTACTTACAGCTTTCAGCTTATCCTCAGCAGACTCCTCTGGCTGATTGGATTTATTTCTTTTTCTTTTTTCTTTCTGCTTCTTCTTCTTTTCCTTTCTCTTTTTCTTTTTATGCTTTCTACTGCTTTCTGATTTTAATGTTGTATTTGTTTCTGAATCAGACTCCCCCTGAAAAATCACAATGCAGGCTCTTATAATCTCATATATATGGAGCTTTGGTTGTAGGTCCATCAGACCTAGCTGGGAGGAGGATCTGTGTAAGTAAATCCAATGATACTCTCCCATTCACCACCTAGGATATGCTCCTATACACTATGACAGGCTAGTTCTGGAAAAAAATCAAACAATAATTCAAACATAACAAGGATTTGAAGCTGCATAGTTCTTATTACTAGACAGATGCTTTTGACCACTTAGCCCTCAGAGCACATGATCCAAGCATACACATTTCCTGTTTATGAGATAACTAGAACATGAATTGAAGGTGGCATGTGAACCCAGAGCTCAGCGTTTACTGATATGAAATGGTGCTAACTTTATATTGAAATCTTTAAAACTATTTTTTGAGTTTTTTTTTTAGATTGAAAAAATTTCAAAATAGTTTTAAATGTTTGAATATAAAATTAGCACCCATCAACAGATTTAATTTAGGAAACATCTTGAAAGATAAAACGGCTGTAAACACCCCACAACAATAAAAAGCAGGTATTTACAGAATAACGTGTGCAGATTGTGAAAAGGTCTATATTAGAAAAACAAAGAGAAATAGAGACATACGTTTTGAAGAGCACTTCAGAACATAAAATATAAAAAGACAGATAGATCAGCTGTGGCATATCATTTTTGGACTAAAAACCATGAGATTATGAAGAAGGTGGATTTATTAAAAGAGACTTGGGGACTTATAGAACTGGATACTTGGGAAAAAATTTACATTCATAAATACAGATCAATTAATGAACTTTGATATTCCAAAGGTAGAAAAACACCATATTTTGAGTACATTAAAATACCACCAGGGCAGCGCTTCATCTCTACAGAGCCATTAGATTCTCCAATCAGTTGTACCCTTGGCCAAAGATGAAGACAAAGGTCTTTGAAACTGGTTCCAAATATCATACAAGTAAGTAAGGCAATAAGAGTGTTAGTACGACATATATCACATGATTTTATTCATATGACTTGGCTTCACTATGTTAGTCCCATATATTTTTAAAATAATTTTCTTTTTTAAAAGATATGTTTTAACCAAAAAACAATTTTGCAGAGAAACAATTCTTGAACAGTCCTCTTCACAATAATAACATTTATGAATCATATTTACATGTGGAGTTAAAAATCTTGCCATAAGTGAATCTGCAATGTTTTTGAACAGGTAAAAGCATGCACATGCTACTTGCCTGAGCATTATGGATTAGTTTTGTCTAGATCCACATCAGATTCCTTCCCATTTGGATAGCTTACAATACTCTGTGAAATATTCCCACAGAAACCCACCAACTAGCAGAAAACTTAATTCAAGCCATCATTTACACATTATTCTCTGGCTTCCCATTTTATCCATCCATTTTATTTTCATATGCATTATTTTCTATGTTAGTAGCAATCAACATGCAAGGAATAGGATTACTCACAGATGATGCAGAGTCTGAACTGCTTGAGCTAGAGGACTCTGCTTGCTCTACTGCTGGTTCTTTGAAGGGTGTGGGAATCTCAGCAGATACTGCACCTTTCCCTGCTTCACCCGTGCAGTATGAGTTCTGCAATGGAGAATTATTCATAGTTACCTATAATCTAAACAAAAGTAACTCTCAGGGAGACAGGGAGAACTATTCTGATGGGACTCAAACCCCAGACCTCCCATTCATGAGTTCTGCCTTATTGACCTTGGCCACCCACATCAGTATTTAATTGCTGCATTAATTACCAATGAACATAAACAGAAGTCTACACCACAACTATGCCTTCAGCATCTATCACTGTTTAAGGCATCTGTTTCAACATCAAATTACCTTTATGAGGGAATGACAACATTTGAAGCCCCAATGGCCATTGTGCCAGTATGAACCCCAAACTGAAGTATGGTTATTTGGATACACATCTTCTTCATACTTGGATCTGACAATCTGCTTCTCTTGACCCTGTAAGCATACAGTTATAATTCTATGTATCAAAGATCAGTTAACTAGTCATTCTAGGATAGACTCTTAATTATATGTATGTAAAATATCCAAATTCTTTTTTGTTTATAATATTAAGTTTGCAAATAGTAATGCCACTTTCTGCATAACCAAGCAAATAATATTAACAAGTTCAATTCTCACTAGCTCTTTTAATTTCAATATTAATTCAATTTGGAATCGAACACAGTGAAACACACATTAATAATATATATTGAGTCAAAATATTTAGAAGACCCTTTATGGTTTTACTTACATGAGAATTACTTTACGCTCATAGAAGTTGGATAAATAGGTATTTGGGTTGACTGTGGTGGTCTTGTGATAAACTTGAATAAAGAGCTGTCTGCTTCTAGGATTTTGAAATTCATAAGGTTTTTCTCATTTTTTTCATATATAAATCCTTTCCCATATGTTTAATTCTTTTGGTTTTTGAACAGTTTTTAATAACTTGATGCCTTTTTCTATTCCAAGATTTTCAATCCAAAAATGTGCTGCCACAGTTGATTTTTGGATTGATAACCATGGAATAGAAAAAGGCATAAAGTCATTAAAAACTGTTCATCAACCAAAAGAATTAAACATATGGGAAAGATATTAAATTTAAAATTAATTTCTTTGCGGAACTAATACAGTGAAGCAATTAATATATTCTTAATTAGCTTACTTTCAATGGAATAAAGTATATATTGGCAAAACATAAAAAGCATTGGAATTAGGCTAAAGGAACATTGGAGAAACATCAGGTACAATCAGATAATAAATCAGCATTTGCACATCAGTTTTGGAGAGATTAACATGATATAGAAATGGAAGTTAAATTATGAAATTCGTAGATAGACCCTTGGAGCTGGGAATATGGGAAAATGCTTTTATAAAAAATATGAAAATAAGATTATGAACTTTTGAGATCTCAACAGAAGACCAATTAATTTAAAAGTCATAAAATGTCCATGAGAGCTACACCAAGTCCATCCAACTAATAACAAATCCAGCAGCTGTAGGTGCAGGCAAAATCATGTTCTGTATAATTCAAGGCTAAGTGGAGCATATGAGTATTAAATGAAATCAATAGCTAATTATATTTATTGGGAAAGGGTTTATATAAAAAAACATGAGCAAAACCTTATGAATTTCGACATCCCAGCTCTTTTTCAAGTTTATCACAAGACTACCAGATACCCAGATACCTACCGAACCAAATTCTACGAATGATCCAACATTTGTTTAACAGTTGAGGATGTGGACAATTTTTCCATTAAACTTGTCCTGAGTAAAACTCATGCTAGGAAAATGGTAGAGTTTGAGAGCAAATTTGCAATTTATATCTTGAATGTTAGATGTCTAACCTTTTACTCCATGAAAATATTACCTTGATAACTTTGCCATCTCGTGCATATTCGATGTAGTCCTCAGTCTGTGCTAGAAGGAGAGACTTGGGAGGGGCTTTAAGGTGCTCATCCCCACCATATCGCTTCAGTACACTCTCCTGAACCTGGCTTTTGAACTGGTCCTTCTTTTTGTCATACTCCTTCTGCAGCATCTCCAATTTAGTGGGTTCTGCTAATAAATGCACATCCACTCCTTTTTCATAGGCCTCCCAGGCAAATAACTGGGCCACTGAGTGTTTCTGAGTGTCACCAGAAAATCTCACAAAGTTCTCTCCAGCATAGTCCACACTATGGAAAACAAAATTTAATTTATAAATTGTTTACAAGTAACTTATTCACAAAAAAAATGTGTAACTGTTAAGCTGCAAATCATGTCACATATAGAATGTAATGTATCCTCTAAAATCTCACTACACATTAAACTTTTATTTAATATACAAAAAGCTTTAATGCTTTACATGGAAAATACAACAGCCTCTTGCCTCCATGTATTAACAGCACTGGGTACACTCATGAGTAGTCTTGAATGAAAGGCCTATATAAAAACTGACTTTAATTTTGTGTTTTTTGTCCATAAAGATAGAACCAAGTTTCATGGAGGGAGAGGAGGAGGAGAAGGGGGGGGGGAGGCAAGGAAAAACCCAATTACAGAAATTAAGTCTGAAAAATGTAGCTTTTTTTGCTGAGCATTTTGATATTTCTGTCTCGTGACAAACTTCTGAGGTTTTCTGCGGAGTAAGTTCTAATCTTGTGCCTAACTCCTTTGTAGTTGAATTAACATCATTTTAGATTTCTGAACCTTTCTAGACATGCGATTTACAGGTTTTCTGTCATGGCAACCCAGATTAACCTTGGAATATGTTAATCACCATTTGATGTTCCCTGCTCTCTTTGCCCAAGCGAGCAATGTTGTCACATATTTTAACAAATCTAAATATAGCTGCTTGGCTTATTTGTTATAAACTGGTTCAGAATGTAACAAAATGTACTTTGGAAAAACAAAAGAAGCATTGGAATCAGGCTGAAAGAACACCGGAGGAACATCAGGTACAATCAGATAGAGAAATCAGCAGTTGCACATCAGTTTTGGAGAGATAAACATGATGCAGAAATGGGAGTGAAATTATTGAAATTCATAGATCGGTCTGTGGAGCTGGGAATGTGGGAAAAAATTTATATAAAAAAATGAGGATAAGGTTATGAACTTTGAGATCCCAACAGAAGACAAATTAATCCAAAAGTTCATAAAATGTCCATGAGAGCTACACCAAGTCCAGCCAACCAACAACAAATCTAACAGTCGACTTGCAACTGAGGATAATGAGAACTGCCAAAGTAGCAATACTTCTATAATTTTTTTCTGTGAGAACATAATGCCTTTTATCACCTTTTTTTTTTTTGTCCTGGAAAGAGCCTATGGTATGCACTTTCTCTAAAAGTCCTTTTATATATATTGGGATTTGGTCTACAAGAAAATATTTGCTGAAATTTTCACAACACCAATCAATAGGATGACCTGGGAAATGGACAGAAATGAGACCGGAAGAGGATCTAGGCTAATCCATAATTGACTGTGGAAGCAAAGACTTTAGAACATTTGACCAGTAATAAATTTCCTCCATTCAAAAAGTCTCATTTATATATCTTATGTACTCTGAAAATGAATTACTTACTCTTGATCACTCATACCACAATTTGCATGTGGATTATCCCTCATAGAACGAGTTTTTGGATCATAGTATGCAGAACTGGGATCCAAGTTTCTCAAATATTTGGCTGTATCTTCTCGAATGCGCAGATTTCTTACAGTGATTCGCTGCTTGCTATCCACCTTAGTGCCAGGCATGTCTACCTCATCCACATACTTATCTTCATCCTCATCCTTATCTGCATCATCTTGCTGTAAAATAAAAGATAAAAAGGAACATTATGGGTATGGGAAAAAACTGCTTAGTTTTGTGAAAGTAATTTGAAATTTTTTGTACTTAAGTTAAAAAAACACTCTAAAAGTTCAAAAAACTACTCTACACCATTATATCATATTGCTTATTACATCCTATTTATTTTTTTCCTTTTTACAATCATAAAAAGTAATGGGGTCCTTATGTGAGAACTTTCACATTTCATGTAGTGAATTGATGGTAGAAAAATGCTATTGACTCTTGGGAATAATTAATTAAGCTGAATACAAACTTGCTATCTGAAAAGTATATGTCCATATAAAAATTGCTAAACACTGAAATTACTATCACCTATTATTCTCAACTAAGATTTATAGCAGTTAAGTTATTGGTAATGCATACAACCAATTATAAACAAAACAAAAACACAGACGATGCTACAGAGAGTTTGCATTATGCTTATTTTGAGAAAGAAGGTGGGAAGTAACTGGTAGAACAGAAAATAAACAGGAGCATTCTAGATCTGTAATTTCCTGAGTATTCTTCTCATAATATTTCATTGACCTATGGCATGCACAAATCATTTTATTTCATAACTTGTAACAGTAGTTGCATTCACATGTTCCCCCGACATCTTCTGAAGAAATTTGCATTCACATGCAAAAGTTCTTCTTTTTCTGCTCTTATATTGTCTGCAAGTTTATCTACAGTGTGTGGATTATTTGTACACTGTATTTTTTTAGGGTTTCCACAAGTAATGATCATACGCAGTAAGATCTGGGGAAAGTGCTGGCCATAACACTTTAGAAATAATTCTATCTTCATAAACCTCCCTTATAGCCTATAAAGAATCATGGGCAATATGGGCTATGGCAGAAACTTGTTGAAAATATGCATAATGTCTCTCAAAATTAGTTGATTGTTCAAAAAATGTGCCAGTATTTGCATACAATACCTCTCCGATTTTGCAGTATCTTCAAAAAAATATATGTCCCATTATTCAATTTGCTGTTATGGCACACTACACACTAATCTTTTCATTATGCAGAGGAATTTTGTGAATTATTCGTGGATTTTCTATGCTCCAGAATCTATAGTTATGTGAACACATGTAACCACATAAATGAAACCATGCTTCATCAGAGAAAATGATTAAATGTGGATCAACAATACCATGAACATTCCGTAAAACCTAATTAAAAAATTCACTCAACTTTAGTTGTCACGTGGCTGTAATTTTTTGACTATAGTAACTTGGTAAGGTTTCAATTTTAAAATTTTAGTAGCTGTAAGGACTGAAAATTTTGGAACAACTACTTCTTGAGCTATTGTGTACAGAACATAAATATTTATTAGGAGAATGTTCTAGCGATGCCCTAATATCATTCAACTTTTGTTCTGTTACAACTCTTTGTTTAGGCTTACAAATTTTAGGGTTCAGTGATCCTATTGAAAATATTTCTAACTGTATCAAATGCCGGGGAATCTATCAATAAATTGCCTACATACTTGTCGGCATGAATCTGATTTGATGTATCATACATAAATATTTGTTGATGCAAAGTAAATTTTTCGGCTGGTATTTCAAATATCTAAATAACTAATTCAATGCACACACAGCACATGTACTTTAAATATAATTTGAAATAAGTACACAATCAAATATGTCTTCTAAAACCTCAAATTGTACAAAGCAATGACCAGTAAAATAGAGCCTGCATAAACACTTGTTCTATTGCCAACACATCAACCTGTACTGAGCACTGACAGGAAATGTATGAACTTGTGCAGCACTGAAGGAAAATTACGCTGTGTTTACTTTGCACTCTACCTGCTTCCTCCCGCCCACTTTCTCAGATTAAGCATGACTCAAACTCGCTTATTATTAATAATTTATGGCTCAAATAATATTTATTTTATACAAATTTTATTTACAGAGTAATTTTCTCTGACAACTGAGTACCATCACTGAATTAGCTATATAGCAGCACCCTGGTCTCGATTCATTGATGTCAACCTTTAAACATTAAAATTCAAATACCTTAGTAGAGCAGCTATTTTTAACATTTAAGCTTCCTATAAAAGCAAATATTCCTGATTTTATTAATTTACCTCATCACTGTTTTCAATAAACTTATTACTACTACTAGCATTATCAAAGCTGCAACCTTCCCTGTTGCTTTTGTCATCATGAAAGACAAGATCCATACTGATAGTGGTGCTATCAAACACCACTAAACTCACTGTTTTGCATTTTCATAAAATTATTTATTCTCACACACATTATCAGCCATTTTACTTCTGTTGACATTATGTACGATGTACTCCTTTGGAAGTCCATAAGCTTTTCTCTTGTCAAAGCAGCTGTATGTGGGTGGGCATTGTCTCGGAGAACAACAACTTCTAGAATTGGTTGCTGGCATCTTTTGTGCCATAGCACGGTTGCCTGTACTATAAACTGCATTGACTGTTTGACGTTCATGATGAAAATTAGTAAACAAAGTGCCTTGGGAGCATTATCACCTTGATACTGGTATTGAGCAAAAAGTCTTACATACTTCCCACATGTGCAGCCTTTTGATCAGTAAAAATTCTAGGAACCTACACTGTCAGTTTTTTTGGTGGGTTAGTCCTGGTGATCCTGTGGTAACCATACTTGTCTTGTAGACCCAAGTCAGGGTTCAAACCTGGCCAGGGTCAATGAATATTTTAGGGCATAAAAATTCTAAATACTGCCTCCTCTGGAAGGGAAGCAAAGCCTTTCATGCCCTAAATTGAATGAAAGCTAATGACCACAGCATTAAAGTGTCCTTACATAAATTAAACCTAACGTAAATCCAAGATACATCTCTGTAACTTATCCCAAACTCCAAAAGTGATTTCAGAAATTGTTGGCCACAAATGATAAGGTCCTGAATTACCTGAATGTCTTGTTTTCACTTCAATTGTTCCAGTTTTATGCTGGTAACTTTCATTTTCCATAGTTTCTTGTTATTTGATGAAACTTTTATGCCACTCATAACTTGCACTTAGCATCCTATTCCCTAATTTTTGCAAAATTTTAGTTGGTTTTATGTCCTCCCACAACAAAAATTTAATGAGTTGCACTATCAAGTATACCTCTTGTTTGAGCATGATGCTCCTGATAAACAAAATGGCTCTGCAAGCCAAACTATTACCTCCTTCATATTCCTTAAGCCTCTACGCTTGCATCTTAAAGGTATATCTGACCCCATACTACTCACAAGAGGTAAAACCAAAATTGTGGTTTATATTGGATTCACCCTGGCAAATTAACTTTAATGTGAGAAAATTGTGTTATAATGCAAGAAGTCCTATTTGTAAGTAAAGATCGTGAACAGTTTTCTCAAGGTTAAAATTACAATTTTATATATTAGGTGAAGCCTTAAAAATAAAAATTTATCTTTCATACCTCTTCACACCCTCCTTCTACATTGGAATTCAACTTTTCTGCTCTAAGTTGTCTCTTTGCATCTTCAATCTTCTGATATTCTTCAATAATAGCTTTATGTTCTGATGGATCATAGCCAGCCCATCTGTCTCGTTTTCCATCATAATCCATTGACAACTCTGGTTGCATGAACTCATCTGGGGCAATATTGACTCCTAGAGTACAGAAAAAAAAAAGTATTATGTTTATTTTAAGGTATTTCAATATCTGGGAGATAGAATAAGCAAAGCAGACAATGTGCACTGTTCCTGGAGGTCAGAAAAGAAACCAGTATTTTTCTGTTATGATGGTGAGTGGGTTAAGTTCTTACCCAAATAAGCCACTGCATGTGGTGTCACTATCAAGGACTATACGACTATTATAGAGGATTAAATAGCAAAGTTTCTAATGTGACATAATATTTATTAACAAAATATATATTCAAAATCCCAGTGCTTATTCAGGGCTTCCAGAATATGTCCTTAATACTCGCATGGGATTTTGCATCTTGGCAGCTGGAGTTGCCACAGCTGGCTGTGCCTGTATTTTGACTTTGCTTCCCATGCACCTTGTGCTAATCGTAACCCTGATAAACCCTTCAGTCACTGATGAAAGAAACCAATCATAATGCACATTGCTATAAGTCAGCTTGCTGTAGACAATGGACAAATGTACACTTGTAAAGTTTTAACAATTTTGTTGCTGTATTTTTTTTTTTTTTGAGTAGTGTTTAACGCCCGTTTTTACTACTGAGGCACCACAGGCGGTTGTTGCTGTATGTGCAGAAGAGAAATCCCAACACGTTGTGCTAATTCTGGTAGTGGTTTTGGTGGTGAACATTCAAGATTTGCACCAATTTAGTCCAGTTTGTCTTCATTAAAATTGTATATCTTGGTATGATTTTTTGTTTTGCACTTAACCAGTAATATCAAATTTATTACAAAGATCATGAATTGCAGTTTTGGAAGGAAGCAATTGACCGGGAGCTCCCAAATATATTACTGATGAACACAATGTGCTGATTCATATTTATAACAATAAAAATATATTGCTTTAAAGTCAGCTATCTATCTATTTTGCAAACATGTAGATTGGTGACTGCTTGGAAATTCAAGGACAGACAGGCATTCAGGCAGCTGTGAGTGGTGAGGGAAGCCAGCTTTAACCCAGATACAAAATCTCTCGGGAATGGTGAAGATTATTTTGGAAACCCAGTAGCTAGCAAGAGAACCTTACTGTCAGATTACATAAAGGCAGATTGGAGTTTAAGCACTTCCAGAATGCCACATCACATAGGTAAGAAGGAAGCCTGCGAATCTGTCCTTTCGTTTCCGCATCTACCCACTTACTCCCTCTTGGAGTACTGAACTCCTGCTCTATATATCTGGCACTCTTAACAGATTTTTTTTTGGGTAATAAGTTTCTTAAGTTCCTATCTTGAGCATGTTAAGTAGGTTGATTGAATAAAAAATATAGGCATAATATTTCAATATAATCCTCTTTACTTGAATGCATTTCTTACATCACTGGATAAATATTTCTTCATTATCCTTAAAAAATAGTCCAATGCTTTATTTGCTAAGTATCTTTCAACTAATTATCAATTGTGAATCTCTGCCTCTGAAGGTCAGATTTCAGTTTTAAAAATAGATAATAGTCCCTGAGGGCAAGATCTAGGCTGTACAGTGGATGCTCCGGCTTCGGAAGTCACATATGTTAGCAACAGCCATGCAGATTGGCATGTTGTTATGCAACAGATGAATTTAAACTCAGATTCCATATCTCTTTTCTATGATGGCTCAGCATAGTACTTCCCAGTCACCATTATGTTCCATTCCAAGTATATCAGAATTTCTCTGCAGTCTCAAAAAATGGTTGATTTGATCTCTGTTTTTTTTTTTTTTTTTTTTGAGTAGTGTTTAACGCCCGTTTTTACTACTGAGGCACCACAGGCGGTGGACACTGATGATACATGAGATGAAATGATAAATTGGGAAAGGATATTTTTTTTTTTTTTTTTTTTTATGGAAGGAAGCGTTCCAGGCCTAAGTTTAGGTACCTCCCCAGCATTTGCCAGTTATGAAGACTGAGGAAAACCTGGAAAAAACCCCAGTCAGGGAGGACGGTCCTGGCGGGATTCGAACCGCAGACCTCCCGCTCACGAGTCCGTGCCTTAACGACCTCGGCCACCCGTGGCGGTATATAATCTCTGTGAACAGTGTGACCTTGGCCTTTTGAAGGGGTGCTTCATCATTATTCCGTGACCCCATTGAGCTTCTTTTTGGAGGAGGGTCATAATAGAGGAACTTAAGAGTTTCATCTCCTGTGACAATGGATTCCAATACTGCCCTCTTGTTACCACAGCAAAAGTTTATAAACTTCTGATAACTTTCCAAGCACACTTGCATTTGAACTGTTAAAAGAACTAAGTTCATCTTGCTCTGGCCTTATGCATGTGCAAATGTTGAAGGATGCAAAGCACAGTTGTTTTAGAAAGCCTCAACCCAACCTTGCAGCTATTATTTTGTCTTCAGATACCTGTCTCTCAGAACTTCCTGCTCCACAAGGGAGAGATTTTTCTTGTGTCAACATATCCATCGGCTATGTTGACATACTCGGATATCTTCTTCTTCTTCTTCTTATGGCAGCTATGGAATTTCATCCCATTTGCTTTCTAGGGCAATCCAGTATATGTCAGAGATGTTCTTACTCTTCTGGAGCTCCTTATCAAGTTTTCTGCAGTGTAGTAGGTGTTCACGGTTCATCCTGTTATTTGGTTCATTACAAAGTGTACATCTTTCTGACTCATAGATACCTAGCTTGTGGAGGTGGGCAGCTAGGCAGTTATATTGTGTTATTCTGAAAACTGTGGTAGCTTCATATCTAGTTTGTTTTTTATTTCTTCCAGTTCTGTTAGATGTTTTCTCAAGTTTTGTTTGTTGTAGGATCTTTGTTGTGATTATGAATTCTGATTTGCTTTTCAACTTAATCTGTCATCTTATTGCTTTCCTGTCCTGTACTTTTGTTGATTAAGGTAGTTTGGTTCCCTTTTTGGCTAGGAAGTCTCCTATTTCATTCCCTATTATTCCACAATGTCAGGGGATCCACTGGAAGGCTATGGTTTTCTTAAAATTGTTCAGTGATCTGGTAATACTTTTAATTTCTTGTGTAGCAGTTATTTAGTTTTGGAATTTGATGCTGCTGTATGAATTGTTGCTTTGCAATCTACCAAAAATATTGCTCTTTGGAATGAGTTTGTTCTGAATAAGAGTTGTTTCAGTTCATGGAAACAACTTCAAAGTTATCAAGAATTAGAGCACTTCCTCAGAGCGGAATATGAAGTGGAATGATCCCCGTACACACCATCAAGGTGTTGATTAATATTACTCCTATAGTTAAAATTTAAACACTATTCTATATTCAATTTTGAGCATAATGTTGTATTATGTAACACATCTGATTTAAATAAGCTACTCCTAGCAAATGATGGTATGGTTAGAATGAATATGCAGTGTTTACACTCCTGAAATGTGTGAGCATCACAATAATAAATCATGGCCTTCTATGTCAGGTTGAAAACTTATGACCACACCTTGTACCTTATAACTAGAATGTATCAGTCCTGGTGGTATAGTGGCAACCATACTTGCCTTCTACACCCAAGATCGCGGGTTCAAACTTGGCCAGGATCGATGGATTTTTTCGGGCATAAAAATCCTAAGTATGGCTTCCTTCGGAAGGGAGGTAAAGCCGTGGGTCCCGTGTCATACATTCACGGCATGAAAAAGAACCTCCAGCATGAAAGAAGAGGCCTCTGAGCAAAATTTGTTGGCCGTTTCACGCCCTGAATAGAATGGGATGCTGATGACCTGTGATGTTAAAGAGCATCCGTAAATTAAAAAAAAACTACAATGTGGGTGCTGTAAGTTATTAAAGGATAGTTTTAAGTTAAATAGACCTTTCTAGTTACTAACATATTAAAATCAAGTGTTTTACTTCTAATTTAATGAGAAAACATTAAGAAAAAATTGCTGGAAAGTTGCAGAAATAGTAACTTTTAAAAGAATCCCAGCGAAGGCACCAGATGCATCACCCATGGATTTTTTCAGTTTTGGTTTGCTGAAACAAAGCCTTGCTTTTACATATCCCACCATAGTCGATGGCCAGTAGAAAGTCTGCCAGGAAGTGGGGTAACATCCCTCTTCCTATTTTGTGGCACAGTCACCTGCAGTATAAATTTCATTGTAGGATGATGGCTCAAGCCCATGGAGATCACAATGAACACAATCAATGGTGGCAAAAGGGGATCTTCCCATGAAAAAATGTAAGCAGCATCATCGCATATTAAGTGAGGCAACTCTCTGCAGGGGTTATTAAATAGGCTATGGAATCAGTGAAGAGACTTTTATGAACCCTAAGCATTTGTTCTGTCAAACAATAATTTTCCTCATTGAGGCACAGAGGCTTTTCCAAGAAATTGTAATGAGATGGCTGTGGTAGTGTGGATGAAAAAAAGAAATAGGATTTCTATGTGAGGCCCAGATGGTAAAAGACATTTGCAAGTAATGAGGAATGAACGATAACTGTGTGATGATGGCATTAATGATTTGTCAAAAAGGTATGAAACTCCACTAACCACACTTTTAGAAAAACATTCAATGAAAAAACAAATAAACAAGAAATCAGAACTGGTATATTTCCATATTTGCTTACCAGTGTATTTTGCTCCAACTTTGCGTGGTCTCTCCATGCAGTCTTTTTTCTTGTGTGTCATTGCTCCACAGTTCTCACATGCTCCTTTTCTATACTTTATAGCACTTTTGCTCTGAAATATAGACATTAAAACAGCCATTTAATAATTACAAGTACAGTAAAATCAGATTCCTTCAGAAAAGGAAATATGCAAATGTTACTGAACTGTGTATATTTCAATAGCAATATAAAATAATAATTATTTAGATATAATTTAATGATCTTCAAGTCCTTTAAAGGTTTAGATGGCCTGAAGATATAACACAATATAAATGAACAAATGATAACTATGGGACTATGGAGGATAGATGACTCATCTCTGGATGCAAAATGTAAAATGTCCTGTTACTTTCCACACTAGAGCAATAGAGAAGAATGGATTAGATGATATATAGTTTGCAAGAGAGGACATAGTAGAAAGATTTTGGAGGGGGATTCGGTTCAGATTTGAGAATATGGATAGGTAGGTTTTGGGTTTGTTAATATACGAGGAAAGTTCTTTAATACATTATGAGTCTTTCAAGGTAGGATTTATGATAGAGATGTATCATGAAAGGTGCAAAAGACTGGAAAGAGAAGGAATTGCCTGGTTTAACCTAGGGGCTTGAGGAATAGCACTTCAGAGGGTATATGCCCAATATTTATAGTTCAGATAGAGCCCATAAAGAAGGCTATGCGTAGAAGATTGTGACATGTTCAAAATTATTAAGCTGTTATTAAGTTCTTCACAAAAGAAGGACATACTCCAAATGAAATTAAACAGCAACTGGATGGTGTAATGATGAAGCACCCCATCATATTCTACCATAAAAGAATGAAACTAACTTTTCGAATGGGTTAAGAAAGGATTGAAGACAAAGAGCATGCATGTCGGCCCATGGAGGCACTCGCTGCTGAAAACATCACTCTTATGGAAGGAGAAATTATGGAAGACCGGCAGCTCAGAGTTACAGAAATTGCAGCATGGTTGGGCCTTTTTAAAACAACAGTCCTTTGAATTATTCATGAACATTTAAACATAAATAAGGTTAGTCGTCAGTGCAAATGCAGCAGCAAGTCATTTGATGTCAGGCATTTTTGGAGCTCTGCAGTAGCAAACCATTGTTACAGGAGATGAAACTATGGTCATCTACTATGATCCTTTGTCCAAAAGAGAGTCAATGGAGTGGAATAAACCTGGTGAAGTACTGCCTTTAAGGCCAAGGTCACTCAGTCAACCAAGAAGATCAAGGCCACAATTTTTTGGGACTGTAAAGGAATACTCTTCATTGACTTCAAGGAGAGGAAATTAACAGTAAATGGGGAGTACTATGCTGGCCTACTGCACAGACTATGTGCTTCCACCAAAAAGAAAAGGCAAGGAAAGCTGAGTGGTGGTATGCACCCTCTTCATAACAATGCACCTGTGCATACAGCTCTTGTTGCAAAGGAAATAGTGAAGAAATGTGGCTTCAAGGAGATCGACCATTCACCCTACAGCCCAGATCTAGCTCCCAGTGACTAGTTCCTCTTCTCAAAATTCAAGAAGGACCTTTAAGGAAGGAAATTTAAATGTGACGAAGAAGTGATGGATGCTGTTTATGCCCATTTTGCATACAAGACTTCTGACTATTTTTTGGGAGGGGATGAAATGTTAATTCAAAGATATGAGAAGTGTATTACAATAAAGGGTAACTATATTGAAAAGTGAAATATATTTTTGTCTTTATCATACCTAGAAAATGGTTAGGCCAGAAACTTATGGATCTATCCTATATATCAAAAGTCACTGAAGTGTCAGAAAGAATAGTGAAAAGAATGTTTAAGAATGCAAGCAAAATGAATATCAGAACTTTGACAAATACATCGTTAGAAGAAAAATTCAAAATATTTATGTTCAAGAAAAAACTGCTCCTACAATAAATAAATTACTTATTTTAAGAGACAGCATAAAACTTTCAGGGCAGTAAGTCATCTTTAAATAGGGCAGTGAAAGAACTGGGTTTTAAATGCAAAAAGACCAAAACAAGCAGAAAACTGCTGATAAAAAGCACAACACTCATTCTAAACAGAAGGCCACTTGAAAGCCATACATATAATTAACAGGAAAGGCCCATTATTTTCATAGATGAAACATATGTTCACACAAAAGAATCGACTGGTAACAAAACTACAAGTTTCATAGCTATATTATCCAAAGGTGAGAGGCTTATAGTTCACGCAGAAGGTGACCATGGTTTGTTCCCAATGGCCTGCTCATATATAAATCAAACCAGAAATCTGGGTATTTTCACAAGGAAATGGGATCATCAATTACATTAAATTGTTAAAAACTAAATTCATTCCAAATTTGTACCCAAACTTCATTGTTGCATTTGATAATGCTCCATTCCATAACACTTACAAAGATAAAAGTTTCCAACTTCAAATTCCTTGTAGGAAACCATGAAAACATGGCTCTTGAATAAAAATATACCATACAATGAAAACATTAAAACCAAGTTTTACAACACAAAAGAGCACAAATCCACATACATAAAAGTACTTAGTAGACAGAATTCTGGAGGAAAATAGCCATATAGCATTAAGACTGCCACCATACCACCAAAATATAAACTGGATACAGCTGATCAGGGCAAATGTTAAATAGTGGGTCAGTAGCCATAACACTACATTTAAACTCAAAGATGACAAGCATTTGTGCTACAGACAGTTCAGAGAAATAAGCATAGAAAAGTGGCATATCATTACTACAATAAAGATATTATAGTAGAGAATACAATTGAACAATTTTTGATTGCAGGTATTGTAGATAGCAGTGACAGTTTGACAGAGGAAGTTTCCTGTATAGAAGAATCTAGTGAAAAACACTTTATATCTGGTACTGAACAACTCGAATAACAACTAATTTACAAAATCTTCAATGATATGTGTGTTATGATATGGAAACACTAGTGATATGGATACATTTGCATAGCTAATTAATAAACAATGAATAAACATTATTTTAGCATGGACTGTACTACATTGCTGACAGGAATGATATCTGAGTTGTGTTATACATGAAGTGATGCACCACTTCGCTTGGTTTTTTTTTAGTTCCCTGGCTTGGTAGGTAACTCACCTTTGGCCCTTACATTTACATTCTCCAGGGGCCAAAAACTGTAAATCCAACAGTATATGCAGTAAGGTGTAATTATATGTTTAAAATAAACATTTGATATAATTATAATATGTTTGTATAAGAATTTGTAATGGGTGACACCTAAAAATTGACCAGAGCCAGCATTAAATGGTTGCCATTTTGCAATGTTTTTCAGTGCTTCAAGAAATATAAAATACAAAAAATACTTTCCACATGAACAGCAAATAACTAGGTTTGGTTCAGTACAATAAAATTGAGTGATCAAATGGGATTAAATAAAGTTGAAACATATCTAAAAAATCAGTTTTGTAATAAGCAACAACATATTATAGTCAGAAAACTCAAACAGCACTATTGGGGAGCACTAATTTTTGGTCTTGGAACCACTAACTATTAGCCTCCTTCCTTGTTCTAAAGAATCTCAAGCCTGAAAAAAGAGACCCCTGAGCAAAATTTGTTGGCCGTTTCATGCCCTAAATAGAATTGGAGCTGATGACCTGAGATGTTAAAGTGTCCTTAAATAAACAAATAAAAAACCCTTCCCTGTTCCTCTCCCAGACCCCTAGTTTGCGCATTACTTGTACAGCCATAGGTTCCTCCTACAAGTGCACTTCCAACAGTAGATGGGTAACATAACTGGATTATAGCATAATTTTAGCGGGCTACTTAAAGAAAAATGGACAGACACACATTTGCACACAAACACACTCATTAATAAGAAAAAATACTCCAAATCATACAAGCAAATAGAAAGAACGGTGATTAAAAAGGCATTAACAAAGAACAGTTTACAAAAAAAGTACCAAACTTCAAGAAGCAGAAATTTATTAAAGAAACCATAATACCTTCAGTAGGAAAAGATAAGATAATTTTTAAAAAAATTCACATGGGCTATGCAAAAGTTTCAAAATATTCTAAAAGATTTTAATATTAGATGCACCAGTAAAAAGATTTAATGTTAAAAATCTGCTGAATAGGAT
The DNA here is from genome assembly GCA_030762175.1 of Metallyticus violacea. Classification (NCBI taxonomy): domain Eukaryota; kingdom Metazoa; phylum Arthropoda; class Insecta; order Mantodea; family Metallyticidae; genus Metallyticus; species Metallyticus violacea. The sequence continues at coordinate 21,371,211 of CM060844.1, forward strand.
CAATAATAGTATTCCAGGTATTTACCAAATAAAATGTGCTGAATAAGAAAAACCTATTTTGAAAACTAAGAGAAACACAAGCACATGGTTAAATAAAAAACACACCAGGAATATAAAATAAATACAACTGGAAAAATCAACAGTAACATCTCATTTTTGGACATGGTGAAAAAAGCAAAATTATTAAAGTTAGCACAGGGACCTAAAGAATTAGCAATATGGGAGAAAATCTACATTAAATACAAAGATTAATAAACTTTTGACACTTCCGGGGATGAGAACAAACTTTTAAGTTCATCACACCTCCATTAGAGCAGATTATGCATTCCCAAAAGACACCATGAATTATCCAGCAGTAGACAGTTATCTGAGGATAAAACATCTATATACAAACAAGTAAATGGAGTCAATAAGAGTGAGTTGTTTGACTCAGTCATATAATAATCTTAATTATATGATTACTTTCACTGTACAAGTTCTAATTAACTTTACTGTACAAGTTCTAATTAGCACTTCAAGTTGTAAGACAATTTGTCATGGAAGTACTTACATTATCAACACCTCTCTTGTACCATTCATCTAGCTTTGAGAACTGCTTCTGCTTCTCGGGCTGTGGACGCTGATGCTTTAAGGTAGGGCCCTTGGATCCAAAGTACCAAGGAGCAGATGATATATATTGAGGAATGTGAGGATTGATGTCCTTTCCTTCTTCATCCACAGCTGCTGGTGCTGTTCCAGCCTACCAAAACATATAACTACAGATCACATTTTTACAGGCTGTATTTAAGTAAAAAAAAAAGTATATGACGTTAGTACCAGAAAATGCAAATTCATCACCTTACTCATTTCCACATGTTCTTGTAATATCCAAAAATATTTGCAGTTTCTGTTTTTAGTGGTTAAACTGAAGGGTATAAAAATCAGAGGGGAGGGGAAAAATAAATAAATAGCAATAAAATATATTAATATATGACACAAAACACTCAACTATCTGGATATAAAAATTTTAGATTCATAAACATGTTACCTTTCGTGCTTCTTCCAACTCCTTAGCCTTTCTCCAATCTTCCCTTGACTTCTTTTTTGGTTCATCATTTTCAAGCTCACTTTTATTTCTGAGAATTTCCGAGACAGGTACATTATGTATTGTGGCCATGTTCTAGCAGATTATCACTCCTGTCAACAAAACATATTCAATTATACAGTTTTGTTTTGCCATGCTGTAAATGCTTCTAAATGAGTAAAGGGTTTTATACCATTATGAGGCATGTATTGATGTGTTCTGCACTTCCCGGCCACACACACACACACACACACACACATAACTGTGGAAAACAAGCTTTTAACATAACCAACCCTTAAATGTAATTACTGCACATGATTTAATTTGACATTTTTGTTTGTGAAATGCATAAAGTTTTAGATAGTTGACAGAAAGATCATTTTTGCATGAAATTTAATTTGAATTACATTTCTTTAAGCAAAAATGCAGGGTTTGGTTAGTGTGAAGTAGTGATATTATCCACATGTTAATTGGGATTGATATACTTTTATTTTTTGTTATGAGTTTGTTCTCTGACTGTAGAGGGCAGGCAGCATAAGAGAATCAGAAGGGAGAGAGAGATGGGTTCTATAGTTGTAAAGCTCAAACTTGTAAGCAAGCTGCATCCTGCACCAATGACATCCCCCTTTCCAAACCTCTACTGCTGTTATTATGCTTTCTTATGCCCAATAGCAACAGAGCACAGAGCCATCAATTGGCTTAATCTTATGTTTATGGTATAAACTGCCATGTTCTTATTTGTAATCATTTTATTAAAGATTTGAGTTGTAAGAACAACTTCTGCAGAATCAGAAATGTAATATGTTATTTATTTCTATAACTGTAGAATTTAAGCACTTTAGTGTTTTTATTATTTGTTTGTTTTATTAGATTATTGTAATTTTGCTAGGTTATGTAGTATTCTATACCACTTATTGACATCCAAGGCTGTTTCTTTTTTTTTTTTTTTGAGTAGTGTTTAACGCCCGTTTTTACTACTGAGGCACCACAGGCGGTGGACACTGATGATACATGAGATGAAATGATAAATTGGGAAAGGATATTTTCATTTTTAAGGAAGGAAGCGTTCCAGGCCTAAGTTTAGGTACCTCCCCGACATTTGCCAGTTATGAAGACTGAGGAAAACCTGGAAAAAACCCCAGTCAGGGAGGACGGTCCTGGCGGGATTCGAACCGCAGACCTCCCGCTCACGAGTCCGTGCCTTAACGACCTCGGCCACCCGTGGCGGTGAAGGCTGTTTCAATTTGAGTAAAGGAAGCTAGTGAAGAGAAGGAAGGAGATAGGGTGTGTGAACATTATTGCAATAATGAATCATAGCCTTCTAAGTCAGGCCCGAAACTTGTGAACTGACCTCATATATCTTGGTATTTCTTTAATAAACTGCATTACCTGAAATAAATTAACATTTTTTGGACACTGATGATATATGATATGAAATGATAAACTGGGAAAGGCTTTTTTTCTGAAGGAAGGAAGAGTTCCATGCTTAAGTTTAGGGTACCTTCCCCACATTTGTCATTTATGAGGAAAGAGGAAAACCTGGAAAAAAAAAAAACTCAGTCAGGAAGGACAGTCCTGGTGGGATTTGAATCACAGACCTCCTGCTTATGAGTTCACACCTTAACAATATCGGCCACCTGTGGCAGTATAAATTAGCAGGACTTGGCAACCTTTGCATATGTTGCCTCTTATTACTCAAATGCTTTTTAAGATAACCTTTCAGCATGCTTTATTTCCCATTTAGTACATGTAATAATTTTTTTGTGTGCGGTTTCTTCAGGTTTAACTAAAAAATTGTTACATTTCAATTGACTTTCACACAGTATGTGCTTGGGCAATGCCACAATAAGGAATTTATCCTATATGGATCCTGTTTTGAATCAATGATTATTAGGCTTTTTACTTCATAAATAGTAACAAATACTCTTCCCTTACATTGATCTGTAGGGTTTCTGATTTTTTAGGGGGCGGTGATACTACAGAGGACCCCCTAAGTCTCCTCCCATTTAATATGTGACATGGAAGGGGTTAAAGTAATAAAAAGGAGCAAATAAAATGTAATGATTTATCTCTATGCTGATGATATGCCCATTGCATCTAAAAACTGGGAAGATATAAGAGGAACTGTACTATCTCATAATATAAGCAAACCAAAACAGTCTATGTATCAACTAATCCAAAACTATGGCTATGGTATTCAGCAATGGCAGAAAGCTAGGACCATGACAAGGAAATATATTGTACTGGAAAATTAGTTAAGTAAAAACTGCTTGCACATATCTAAGTATAACAATGCAACCTTACAGAGAAACCTTTGTGACATACCTCAAAGAAAAAACTACACTTGCCCCTGCTGGCCATGAATGGCATAAAGAACGTGCCATGCTTATCCCTTGAAACAGCCATGAAATTGTTCCATTTAAAAATCACACCAACCATTACATTTGTATTAATGCTAATATGAGAATTCTTGACAGAACCCAACATAGAAATCATTGAAAAAGGAAGACGGCTTTCCTGAAAAAAGTGCTATTCATCTTAAGTACTACATTTCAGACTTGTAAATTTAATGGCGAAAGAAATATTCTTTCCAGGTTACCCAAGATATGACCTCTTCAGCAATGACAACATAGACTCGAAAATTCAAAGGAGAAAGGAAAAAATGACAGACATACAGAAAGATATTGCATGAGATGCCATATTAAATCAGGAGTGGACCAAAGCCAACAAGCTGTGACGTGCAGTGAATATATTCAGTGTTCATGGTTTCTATTAGAAAATATGCAATATTAAAGGATTTCATGAACCTCACATTGAGAGAAAGAATAACCACAAACCATTCTTTCTATTTACCTCTCAAATAAATAGACTGATGAGTCTGCGAACTGTGTGGTGGAGCATGTGGAAAATATCACATTCAGTGGTCTACAGGAAGGACAAAATCCTTAATGGCTTATAGCAAAGAAATATCATGCAACGAAAACAAACCATGCACATTTATGCTCTTTTCTTCTTCTTCTTCTTCTTATTATTATTATTATTATAAAGGTCACACACATTCAATGTGTTCAGGCAGCTTACACAGGTTTCCATGTGGCTCTCTGTGGAAATTTAAATACTGAACTTAATGTTGTTTAAAAAATATAACTCTACTCACATTGCATCATGCTACAGATATTAAATTTACATAAATGTTTGCTAAAAATTGAAACTTTTTTCCTGGAAAGCAAGTTTCTAACACTCGTGGTTTCAGAAACATGGAGCACTAGTGTAACTCCTTTTTTCCTTCTTTTTTGGCCACTCCAATACATGTACGCTGATTACTGAATAAAAGTTATTGGCTAAAATTATGCTACAGCATAAAGAAAATTTAAATGATAAAACTTTGTTATCGGACCATGCAATCACACATATTAAAAACAAGTATAAGAATTTTTAAAATATGTTGCTTTGAATATATCTTTTCAACTGACCCACATTATACAAATGAATGAAAATCATATAGACAGATTTGGTAAATGTATTATACAAAAGCAACTTATTTTACAGTACTACTTGTCTGCCATTTATGTTTACATCTATTTATTTTTCTAATATTAATATGTTTTCAGCTTATGATAAATTTAGAAACTTCACTATATGTAACTGATTCTCTCTCTTACCTTTAGTACTCAATGGCACTCAAAGGATCACGAAAAGGACCAGGATATACTTTTGCTACATCTTCAAGAAATCTATCAAACTTTTCCCCAGTATTTAAATTTTCCATTGGATGAAAATAAAGGCATTGAAACATCTGATCCCTATTTCTTGCTTCGTTTGGTTCATTAATTTCCATTTTCTTTGAACAGTGCTTCATTCGCTTTGGATATTGATAGTTCTCTTGTTCTAGAAATTCAATGTCGTCCTTAGAAAACTCTCTTTTTAGATCCTCATTGCAAATTCGACCATAAGAGTCCCAATTATTAGTAATTATTTTTGAACCCTTTATAATGAAAGTTTTTAACAGGAGTGTTAAGGTTTCTTGGTCATTCCTTCGAATTTCCAGCAAGAAACAATTGGGAGTACCCACTTCTTCACCCCGAAGAAAATAAATTCGCCTTCTATGATTACCTCTGTATACATAAAAGTCTGTTATAGCAACAGACTGACCATAGCCTCCAATGGGTTTAGTCCAATTACTCACTATAACATAACACACTTCACGGCAAAACTGATAATAATCTGTAACAGTTGTTTTGCTGAGTTTTAACTGTTCAGCTGCCTCACTAACACTATCATCTCTAATCCAGTGATATATCAACATGAAGTTTTGCTGTACACTCAAACGAGAGCCAAAAAACCATGTATTTTTTGTGACTGACCATTTTTTTCTACATTTTTTCTTTGAACATCGAAGAGAATATGGCACTTTTAAACCTTCATTGGAACGTCTATACCAGCCAACATTACCAGAACTACAAACTGGACATAATGTTCTCCTTTCAGGCAACAGTCCCTTTTTCACAGCAAAGTCTATTGCAGATTTTTCATCCTGTATTGCATTCTTCAGTTCTTCATACTGCATACTGCCTCAGCTACAGTGTTTACATATAAATAACTACTTGCAGTTTAATATGGCACCTAAAAAAACTTAAATTGAAAATGCATGAAAATTCATAACTATATTCCTTAGTTCATAAATTACTTCAACTATTACTGTCACATTAACATGAACTGAACTTACTAAAGATATACAAAAAGCTAGTTCTATTCCTTAAAAGTTACTTTTTTCGGATTTTTTTTTTCATTGAATAGTTTTTCAATGGAAATTAACGGTATTTATTCAATAACGCAACCAAATTCAAAAATTAAGATTTTTTCTTAATAACTTTCGAACGAGAGAAAATATGGAGTTTTCTTCGACATGTAGCCGTACATTTAAAACCTTTTCACTGTAGCAAAATTTCAAAAGTAATTGCCTTTGTTTACTTTAACATAACGATACACCACTCCGAAGTTCTTCGGATTTATGATCGGCTATGAATTTATTTTACGAAAGGCCCTCTAAGCATCCATAACCTACTTCCTCCTATTATTGGGACATTCAGAGCCGTTCCTTTAATGGCCAACTCAGCATACTGTCCAGTTTCACTACTTAAGTTCACGCATCCCACGTTCCATCCTGAATTGTACACATATTATATATGTTACGAAAATAAGATGCGCTTTAATTTCATAATATACCCTTCCTTACAAGTGTTAACAGCTATCTCTGAAGTATAACATTATCCAGTGCATAACTACATTAAACACGCTAACAATTACATGTATTAAAATGAACTGAATGGCGATTCCCCTGAAACTACTCTCCGGATCAAAACATGGTACCCTTCCCCTATTGTCAAACAAAGCAAAAGTTTTCTTCATATTTTCAGCACAACATAAGATACACAAAGAATTGTGAATATTTGAATATAAATTTGATTGTAATTTAAATTACAACCGTTGCACTTACTGTTTCGCAGATCTCAAAACATCCCACCGAAATTAGTAATTTTGCTATTTTCGTTCTTTCTGCTAAAGACACTCCATTTTGTTGAAAACAATATTACCAACTGCAATATTCCCACGGAAAAACTATCAATAGATAACTATCTGAAAATGTTTCAGTGCGAATATTTTAATTATAAATTAGTGTTAATAAGAACTGATTATTCATTTTATAATTTCACACCTTATCGTGTACGTTGAGTTCATTCCACATATTAAAAATGTAAGCAGGGGCTGTAATCAGTGGCGGATTGCGGAATGTCGGCAAATGTATTCATAATTGTAATACTGTTTCGCATTCAGTTGTATTGAATCAAATTCGTTGGTATAGAGACATTTGTCATAAAATGAAAGAAACCCACAAGGTTAATTTCCTTCAAAGTGTTATGAGTAAACAAATATACAGAGAGAGAGAAAAGGACACTTGCTGATGCGTACATGTTCATTTTAGGGTAATCAGTATTGTAAAGCATTGCATGTTCGTCAGAGCTCTTAAGCCGGGCGTAAGACAAAGGAAATTTCCTTGATTTTAAATATTCTGACAAAAATGTGCTGTTCCAAACATGAATAAGGTCCTCCATAACAGATGTCATTTAGTAACTATAAGTTGTAACCATCAGTCCTGTCATACAAATTTTAATAGCAGGTTGTGGAATTGGCTCTCTGCAAGGAAATGACACTTCTAATACTATATATATATTATTGATAAGAATGTAATAAAAATAAGAAATTGGAATGGTATTGTAGCAATAGTTCTAGATTTTAATAAATTCAGTTTTAAATATCATGCATTTGCTCATGAAAACTAATGTGAAACTGCAATTAAAAGTGTACCAAATATGAGAAAACATTAATTTGGTCCTGCCTATTCATATACAAAGGGGGGGGGGAAGTCAATACTTTATATCAAATCATATTTGAGACTAGACTTGAACCTTTCTACTCTTCAATGACCAATAATTTTATTAAGAAAGCGCAAAAATAAATGAGCAAGCCCTTTCTGCTCTTCAAAACTAAAAACATTTCTCCACAAAATCATTCATTTATTCTGTGCCAAAGAGCCATAGTTTTTCAAAATTATAAATAAATGATTTGTATATTTAGCCAAAGTATATTTTGCATATGTAAAATCCCTAAAATCGTTTTTCTTTTTTCAGTAGGTAGTAATTCTCAACACTTTAATGGTCTTAGTAGTAACATTGCACAACTACCATTACACAGTTATATAAAAAATAATAAATCTAACACATGAAAGATCATCAATATGTACACATTATAATAAAACATTTATCAAAATCTAAAATATGATTTTTTGCAACATCTTTATTATTGAAATATTTTCAGAAATAAGATTTGGCGCATTTGTGGCATCATCTTGGGAAATTTCTCTTACTTTATATTTTTATCAAGAGAATAGTAGATAAAAATGATAGAAATGCTGTTGTATAATAATCCAAAACACCAGCATATTCTTATCTTTATTAATCCAGTGATATGTATAAAGGCAGACAAAGGAAATAAAATAGTCATTTTAAAAAAAACAATTATATAAAAAAAGTAGACATTTTGTTGAACGGGAAGACTACAAACCAATAAAAAAGAATCCTCTAAATAGTTGCAATAAAAATTTAACCAATGCATTGAAGGAAGTTAGTTTATTATCCTAAATTGAAAAACAAAGAGTCACACAGAGCAATCTGGTAATATCTGACTTTATGAACTTCCTAAAATCCATAAAAATGATAACAGCATGAGACCAATAATAACAATAACAATTCAACTCATGCAAAATAGCAAAAACATTATATGACATTGTCAATTCTTTTAAAAATTTCAAAGCTTAGGTATCAAAAATTCATTTGATTTAGTTGAAAAATTTCAAAATATCAGAATTATAACAGAAAACATAATATGTCTTTTGACGTAAAAGCCTTATGTTCCAGCATACCAATAGAAAATCTTATCCAAATATTACGGAAAAGGGAGAGCTTTCCTGTGTCAACAGATCAACTTTAACTTCCTTAAAGTTAAAAATAGAAGAAATAGAAAACTTACTAAAACTTACAAACATACACAGCAAAATTTCTTTAGTTTTTACCAACAAGTTTCTGGTCCAGCAGTTTCTAGCAGATTTATTCATCTCCTTTGAAATACATATCACCAAAGTGTTCACATTAATTATAAAGACATGGTATAGATATGTAAATGGCATGTATTAATAATATCAAAAAAAACATTCAATAGAAACACACACAGAAAATTATGTAAAAAAGAACAGTCATAATCCCATCCCACACAAATATGCAGTGTTCTACAGCTTGGCACACAGAATAATTAACATTTCACTCACAGAAACAGAGCACAAAACAGAATACCTACAGATAATTAATATAGCATAATCAATAATAATAATAATAATTTTATATCAGACCATGGACGAACTTGAGTTTCATTCATTGTCAGAAAATATATTAATTACAAATACATTGATAAACCAAACAATTTAAAACAATAGGCAAATTTAGCTCATATAATAAAGGGGCATTTCCATTTATACTACAGACAATTACTTTCAATATTTACAATTCATTTGTCTTATACATACATTTATCTATTGAGAGGTTTTGCAATTCTATTTGAAACACAATTTCAACAGAAACAAAAATAAAAATTATCAATAAATGTTAAGACATAAATATCCATAAGATAGGTTTCCATGCTGAAGAACATCAAGAAAAGATACAAATTTAAAAGTTTCGCATCCAACTAAAATTCAATAAGATATTCATGACATAGCAGCAAAGAACAAATATAATGTAAAAAATGTACTACGTTCTACAGTAAAAGACACCATACCAATAAAACAGAAATAAGGTATTTACAAAATTAAATGGGCAGATTATAATAAAAAATTATTGGAAAAACAAAGAGAAATTTAGAAATTTGGAGAAAAAAACACTTTAGGAGTATTGTTTTAAACAATATAAATTAGCAGTGGCAACTCACTTTTGAATCACAATTTTTTTTTTCTCAATGGTGTTTAATGCCTGTTTTTACTACTGAGGCACCACAGGCAGTAATCAAGAAATTAAACCAGAGGCTAAGCTACTGAAAGAATTTCACAGCCCAACAGAGCTATCTACTTGCAAAAAAATTTTCACTCGAAAAATAGAAAAAAAAACTTAATGAATTTTCACGTTGATGATCCCAAGGTGTCTTATGTGGCTGTCTCTGGTGGCTCGAGTAGGAACTTGCAGAGTTCATATGTGGGTGGAACATCAAATTCATGGCAGATCTTCCTTTTATTAGTGCCATTTCTTTTGTTTCTCCTAATTACCTGTACTACTGATGTTAATAACTAGATAAATAAAATCATTAACAATTTGAATTTTTTTACCTGCCATCAACAACTCCTCTTTTCTTAATTTTGAGCCTTTCTTACACACCATCATTTTTTTTCCTCCTAATCACTAGTCCCCATTCCTTATTATAATCCTCTATTTCCTTTAATACCCTGTTTCAACTGACCATCAATGCTAACCATTAGATCGTCAGCAAAAAATAACCCTAGGATTACTCTATCCCCTATCATTGGCACATGCTTGTTAACCAGCCTCAAATGATCTATTAAATAATTCATGAATAGGTTGAAAAGCATTGGGCTCAACTTACAACCCTGCAATCTTGCAAAATTTCTAGAGTCATTCCACCCTCTCCATACCTGATACAAAATTCATTATGCCTGTAAATTTCTTGCTCTAATTCAGTTGTGTCTTTTTTTATTCATATTTTTAATATTTATACCATAAAATTTCTCTAATAACCTTGTTATATGCCCTTTCTAAATCCACAAAGGCCATATAATTCTCGCATGTTACCATGCTATATATTTATCCATTACTGTCTTAACGAAAGCCAAATTGATACTGGAATAATTTTTTATATTTTCATTCCAGTTTTGAAATCTTTCAACTAATATTCCTGTAAAAAGTTTTCCTAGGTTGGATTATACAGGATATTCCTAAACAATTATGACTTCCCTCATTACCTTTACCCTTATAAATAGGATAATATAATAGCCATTTGCCAACTTTTCGATATTTCCTTTTTACATTTAATAGCATTCAGCAACTCAGTTAAAACACATCAACTTTGGAAGAATTCTGCAAATATGTCATTTATACTTATTCTTTTTCTTTCCTCTTAAGTTGATTAAATACTTCGTCATTTGAAAATATCTCATCCAATTCCTTTATATAGTTACATCTCTCTCCTCCTAAACTCAAAATTTTACCATAACCTTCCTGTGTTTTATATATGGTTTTAAAAAAAATTCATCTAATTAGCTGGCTTAATTTTACCTCCTGTATGATTTCTAGAATGCTTTTTAACTACTTTCCACAGCAAATGGATTTTGCCTGAACCCATTTTCATCACATTTTCCTTTGCATTACCCAAACTCTTGACTACTTTAATTAATCTTCTCATTTCCTTATAAACTCTATCAAACCAGTTATCCTTAACCTTCCATACTTCCAAACCCCTTTACTTCTAGCCCACTTTAATACACACTTGAGAATATTAGTGCTTTATGTTCTTTGCATAATGTAGTCATTGTTCTTATACTGTTTACACTTGACAAGTCACAGATGAACTTAATATTGTGTAAAAATCTTCTTCGCCTTTCCACTTATATTTTATCACTTTCTTTGTTAGGGCTCGATCACTATTTACTTCCCTGTCAACTATGTCACAAAACCTAAGACATAATGGGAAATAAATAACATTATTGAAAACATTTAGAGCTTTATTTTTTTCCTAGCTTCCCAATAAATAGTTTCCAAATTATTTTTTATTTGGTTGTTATTATCAAGTTGACTGCATTTCAGCAGATGTTCTTTATTTAAGGACGTATTCACATCCTTGCACAATAGGCAGTAGCTGTCCTTGATTAATGTCATATTACAGAAATGTTCTTAAAGGTAAACATGTCCAACAAGTAAGTGGAATTGGGCAACTCCAATTTTTCTTGGTTTCTATAAAAGATGTTTGAAAAATATTTAGGTCTTCATATGGTAGCAGATCCTCATAGTACTATATTGGGAATAACATTTGATAATCTAGATTTCCCCTCTAAAATTCCTCAGTTCCTGAGATACAAATAAACTATTCCACCTGAAGCTGCAGCTATCTCTCTTTTCATAGATATTTAAGAAATGCATATAGAAAAATGCGAATGAATAAAAAGCTGTCATCATTAGAAGAAGGTTCAGGCAATTCTATTGATCATCCATGCTCCAGGCTCCGGCCCTCTGCAGTCACTTCTGATGGGACATGGCAACATTATTATTTGGAGTAATGGGCAAATAAATCAATTTGCTATTCCATTCAGCATCTGTCAGCAGTGTCAACAATATTATTCATCAGTTAAAATATTCAAAGATTTGTGCTACATGGGTTCTTTGAAATTCCATTTTGGTCATAATTAAATATCCTTCCCAGATAACAGAAATCAGATTTAAATAACTCTGGAGGGTTGTGCAAAGCATGCTCATTTAAAAGGATGTTTCTGGTGATCTTATAGGACAAGTTATGGTAACAGACATGTGTATAAACACTAATAACTGATCTCAATGATATGAAGTGCAGAATCTGTCTTGCAATTCAAAATGTAATGCTGGTATACTAAGGAACATTTGGATACAGGCTTACAACTCTCATTCTACAAACGGTAGTCAAATTGAAATCTACTGAAGATTAAAATTGTAACTCTTAATGTATCAGAAAATGTTAAGTTTTAATAAAAGTTTCATTTAACACCATTTATTGGAGCTTGGCATGAGCAGTGGTAGCTAAGAGGACATTTGTGCATAGTGCTCAGTATGGTATAGAGGTTGGGAAGATTTGAAAATATACTGGGCCAGAATTGGAAGTTTTGCAAGCAGAATAAAGTATAACGAAGGAAAAGGTACATTACTGAGCGACAAGCAGTTGTGGTTGTTGGCCGTACTATTCATAATGTTGATTATTGGGGGCACTGAATTGAATCCAGGCCCTGAAGACTGAACCAGATAATGGATATATTCAAAATTATCTCAGATGAATTAGTTGATCTAAAAAAGTAGAATGGTGGGTTGATGTTGGACAAGAAGATAGAGGAAGTCGAAGGCATGGTACATATTGTGGAAAAAAAAAAAGTGTATGAAGAGCTTTGCATATATAAAGAAAGAATGGAAAAGTTGAGAGAAAAATGGAAGTGTAGTTAAGAACATATAATTTTATGTAAATTATGTCTAATCTGTCGTCTAACACACTCTTATGCTTCACTTAGTTTTAAATATGGTAGGACTGGTTTCGAAGAGACATCCTCTCCATCTTCAACCAACTTGATGACTCTTCAAGCTTCACTGTGTGAGTTCCAACAGAATTTTTTAAAAATGTCTTATTTTTCGAAAGTTCTTGAATGAAATATAATTTGATATTGTTTGGAGTGGAGAACAGAGAGAAGCAACTACTGAAATAGTTGAAGAGATATTAGAGAAAGGTTTATGAAAGAATCAGGTTTTGTGTCAATGAAGTAACAGAGCTACAGATTATATGAGTCAAAATTTGGGTTTGAGACAAGGATGTGAATTGACCCAATATTATGTAATTTGTTTAAGGAATTTTCAATTATTGCAAAGAAGGAAGTAACATTTAATTGAGGATCTCATAACAGGAGCAGTAATTGTGATAGGATTACAACACGCCATTGATAAATTACTAGATTTTGAGCAGATTGGGGTCTAAGGATAAATAATAAAAAGTAAAAAAAAAAAATAAATAAATACATAAATAAATAAAATAAATAAATAAAAAAAATAAATAAAAATAAAAAGGATCAAAATTAAGGAAAGATATGAGATCGTTTATATATAGAGATCCAATAGAGATGGTTAAAGAATTTGATTTGGGGGTGAGATTCATGAGTAATGGAAGATAAGAGTATAGTCTAAATGTGCAGAAGACAAAAGGTAAACTAACTGGTATTATTTCTAATAGAATTAGTCAGTCCTGGTGGTGTAGCAGTAACCATACTTGCCTCCTAAACCTAAGATCACGGGTTCAATCCTGGCCAGGACCGATGGATTTTTTCAGGCATAAAATTCTTAAGAATGGCTTCCTTCAGAAGGAAAGTAAAGCTGTGGGTCCCATGTCATACATATGTGGCACAATAATGAGCCTCAAGCCTGAAAAAAAGAGGCCTCTGAGCAAAATTTGTCGGCTTTTTCACATCCTGAATTGAATGGGATACTGATGACCTGAGATGTTAAAGAGCATCCATAAATAAACCAATTAAAAGAAAAATATTGTAATAGAATTAAGAAAAACGTTTTATGTATGGAAAAGGGGATAGTGTGTTAATTGTGTAATAGAATGTGAAATGGTAAAAAGGATAGTATCTGAGATGAAAAATGATACAAACTACAAGATATAGTGGCAATTAAAATGTTGTCAGATATGAGGGTAGAGAAAATAAACAAGATTGGGAAATTCTTTGGAGAAGTAAGGGATAAATGGAGGAGAAGTATAAGGAAGGAGCTTGAGGGCACACATAGTTGCGGAAATGTAATTTATTGCAGGGTTTCTTTACTATATGTATAATCAGGTGGTTAAGGTATGAGAGAACCTTAGTTTAGGTATTACTAAATTCTTAAGATATTTTGTTTACATAAATTTAATTGTGATTTGTTTGCTGAAATAAAATTCATTCATTTATTCATAAATCCATTGTTGGGACACCCATATATTAACTATGGGAAAACTTGAGTTATAATTAAACAATATTACACTTTAAAGCAACAACTCTCATGCTAACAGTTTTGTTAGTAGCATGTTGTTGAATGGCAGAGAAGTTTCATAAGAATTCGTGAAATAGTTGCTTTTACTTCATTTTGTATTAATTGTATGGTGAAAATTAACACTAGACAAAACTTACATTCTAAGCCCTTTTCTTTATGGCCAGAGAAATTTGATAATTGAAACTGAAAAATTGGGTAGATAACTCCAAGTACTAATTTGAGTCAAATTGTGATTTGAAAAAACTGGAGGTATACAATGATTTCTGTAGAGAGAGATTTCATTCTGTAGATTCCATACTTTAATCAAAGCGTCATTAACAAGTTTGCTGATGAAAACAAGAATAAATTTTTGTTTAAATATGTATACTACAATGTTTTTATTTCTCTCTCTGTTGTGTACGTTCAACACCATATATAGAAGTGTTAGTTATAGTTAAGATTCTAGAATGTGATATTCAGCAGTAGCAAAATGTGCACCTCCGGTTTATGCTGCTGTAAACCATTGCTGGAGTTGAAATAACACTCTTTCTAGCACCACTTACTCAATTTTGTCATGTTATTCTGACTTGTCTAAATCCTCAGCTGGCATATGATTGCTGGATGGTTGGTTGAAGTTGATTTAGTTATGTTTAATTCTTTTGGATTTTGGAATATCATTACTAACTTTATCTTCCCTATCTTATGGTTTTCATTCTAAAAATGCCCTGCCACTACAAATTTTTCCACTTGATTACATTTAATGTTTATCGAACCTGGTGTCCATATTCCTTTTGTTTTCTCAATATAAATTTTCCCCAAATTCTGAAATCTCCACAGATTAAATTTTTTACAAAATTCACTCATCACCCAGGAGCCAATCATAAGTTTCAAAAGATTTCACAGATTATATATCTTAGCACCCCAAAACTGTTACAGTGTTGAAGGTCTATTCGAATTAAATGGATTTTCTGCTTAAGATGAAATAAATGTGGGATTTACCAGATTAATAGTCAGGATTGTGGGAAAATTTAATTTAATTTCCTGCATGAAGTCTAAAATGTTCTATTATTGTCTTCCATTTTATATTTCCTTGGCCCTGTTTCATGAAACAACAGTCTACTGTTGTAATGAATCCTTGGTTCCTTACTATCCCATCACCCCCACCCCCCACATACACACACAACACACAACACACATGAATTACTAGGCTCATGTTTGAAGGTTAAAGGACCAATTACCTTTTGCACAACTTCTGTATACTTTTTTCTTCACTTTATTTTTTCTTTCTTTCCCATATAAGCAACACATAGTATTTACATGAAACAGATGGAAATTAATTCATGAATGCAGGAAAAGTACTACTATAGTTTAGCTATATGCATACTCTTATAAATTATTCCTTAAAGAAAATCAAATATAATGCTTCTTTTTTTATGTATTAAAGTAATACACAAATGTTTTGATCAAGCATACAGAAAAAACAGTATGGAAATTGCAACCATTCAACCATATGGTCTACTTTACCTAACATTGGCAGACTCACTCTCACATGCTGCACACACTTTCACAAAGTCATTTGTTGAACATGAATTCAGTTTTATAATTATTTGCTATTACAGATATTTAAGAGTTTCAACATAAAATATTCATAATTTTATCAACCATATGATAAAAATTATATATTAGAAATAATGAAAGTTATGTCTCTTATACTCAGAAACTTTGAGCTGCCATATCCTCTGCATCTATGCCAAGCATTGCCAGATCTTCAGCACTCATTTGTCTTCCAGTGGTTGATTTCTTCAAAATACCTTTTGGTGGGGTGGGGCTGGATGCTTTTTGTTGATCTTTGGACATAAGTGGTGGAGGTCTTGGTTCATTATGTGAGCGCTGTATCACGTTATGCATGCAAGGAACACCGGGAGGAACTGGAGGTCCTGGTGGTCTTGGTGGTCTTGGTCCTGGTGGACCTCTGGTAGCCCATTGTGGAGGCCCCTGCATTCCTGGTCCATACATTCTGGGATGAGAACTCTGCATATGTGGTGGGCGCTGCATGTTTGGTGGTCCGTGCATCCCATGCATTGGTCCCATTATTGGTGGGCCCATCTGCTGAGATCCATAACCAGCCATCTGATGTGGTGCCATCATCTGTGGGTGCCCAAGCTGGGGATCTCCCCACTGATTTGGATGTCCCATCTGCATCATCCCCATATTGGATGGTGGTTTTGGTCCACTTTCAATCACAGCAGACTGTGAAATGTTTGTTGTAACTTCCTCTTTCTTTTCTGGCCCATCAGGTCCTGGGAAAAGAATATCCAAAGCTTCTTGAAAATCTTTAGGAAGTGGAGCTTCTCCTGACTGCTTCTTGGTACTAACTTGTTCTTCATTTACAACTTCACTATCAACTACAGCAGTTTCAACAGGAGTCTCAGACTCAATCACAGGTGCACCATGATCACTTGAACTGTCCTCATCAATATCCATATCCTGTACTCCTTCCTGTTTGGTAGATCCAGCTTGCTGCTCCTGCGTGTTGGATGCAACCTCATCTAAATTTATTTCCCCCAAAGTTGTTGGTTTCACAAGATTTGGTGGTAATTTTGGTCCAATTGCTGGTGTATTGGTTCCCTCTGGCATTTGATCAAACCTGCTTTTCCTTGTTGTTGCTGTTGGACCAATGTGTACCTTTCCACCAACATTTGTGAACTCCAGTTGGTATTGTGCCAGGACAGCTGGATCTTCTGCAGCTTCTTTCTTCTCCTCTTCCTCTGGTTTGCTATCTCCCTTTCCTGGCACTTTTTTCTTGGCAAAGTGTTTCAGTATTGGCATTCTTCCAATGAAAGGAAGTTTGGATTTTGGAATGGACATTACTGGAGGTTTCTTTCCTTTTTTTGTTAGCTTTGCAGATTCTGCTGTTTGTTTCTCAAATTTAGCTTCAGCACTATCATCTTCTGCATCATAATCCAACTTTACCAAAGTCTTTTTTTCAATCTCTGACTTTCTGTCAGGAGATTTTCTACTATCATCCTTTATTTTTGACTCTGTCTTTGTTAAACTATCTTTTTTTGGGGAATTCTTCCTTCCAGACCTCTCTGGTGTATTATAAAAGCTATCATGTTTCTCATATCTGTCGTTACCTCGTCTCTTTGTTCTGTATGGTGAACCTGGGCTCTCACTCCTCTTTTTGCTTCCTTTTCTGTCTCTTCGATCATCATAGTATCCTTTACTATCATAGTAGCTCCTACCATCCCTTTTACCTTCTTTATCAGCTTCTTGTTTCTGTTTCAACCTGTCCTTCAGACTATTTAAAAGCTGTTTCTCTCCATCTGACACATCCTTAGATGTAGTCATCCATTCTCGTAACATTTTGTCATCCACAGTGTTGCCACCTTTCTGTCCAAAACCTTTAGTTCTCTTTTCTTCTCGTTCTAGTTTCTGTTGCTGTTTCTTCATTCTTTCAGACTGTTTTCTCTTCTGTTCTTTTTCTTTTGTCTCTCTATCTCTAGTATTATCATCTTCCTCTTCTGACGCCTCTGGAGAATCCCATTTGCTGCGAGGAGCTTTCACAAATCCTGCTGCTACAGGCTGTAAAATCTTTGCTTTGTTTCTCATAGTTACTCTTATGCTTTTTGATTTGTCACCATTATCAAGCTCATTGTTATCTTCACTATCAGAATTGCTGCTATCTGAGCTGCTTGTAGATGATGAACCTGAACTACTTGATGATTCCTGGCTTAGTTTGAAATCAGTCCTCCTTTTCTTTGCCCTCATTTCACTACCATACTTTTTCCCCTTCTTTTTCCCTTCTTTCTTCCTCTTCTTCTTTGATTTCTGGTTTGTTCTTTCTCCTTTCATACCTGGTTGCATTTCAAAGAATGTATCATTCTTATAACCAGGCATGGGTTGTGGTTTAGATTCAGGTTGCTCTACACCTGGAGGCAGAAGTTCCTGATCTTCTACCTTCATGTAATCTGTATTTTCATAGGCTTTCTCTCTGTCGGCCAACCAATCAGCCTCCCAATGAGGATTCTTCTCTGTGTATTGCTATAAAAAAAGTATTATACAGCTTTTTACTCATGAAAATAACTTCTTTCGGGAGTCATGCTTGTAATAAAAAAGTTAATTGTCTCCTTTTACAGTTTTCTATTACTTCATTCATCTTATCATTTTATTTTATTTTTTTTATGGGCATATATTTAGAACAATAATTGAAAATGAAAATTTTGTATTCAATTGTTCTTATTTGTTATCTGTCAAATATCAAAAGGCCTTCCAAAAAATTAAGACAGAAGTAAAAATATTTTAATTTTGAGAGTAATTCATAAATAATTATTAGTTTAATAGAAAAACATATTTAGTAAAATGCTACTTTTCTCATATACAAAACATTTTTTTTAAAATTACATTTATTTTTAATGATGAAGTCTAAATACAGTATTTAATTGAAAACAAACTCCATTGCACAGTAGATCCATTTTTTTTTAATTAACAAATTTCAAAAATATCCTTTCATCTGTATTTAACTGAAAGAAATTGTCATTTTCTAGAGAATTTTTTTCTAATTATTAAATTCTCAGCAAATGCTGAATGCAGCAGATAGCAAATGACTACAAATGCTGTTTCCTTACTGCCTGAATTCACTAATCACCATAATATGTGTAATAAATTAGTAATTTTGAGGCAGCCAAGATAGAAGTTAAGGCAATTAAAATATGAGAGGCATATCAACCAAAATAATTTTCTTCTTTTTTTATTGTAATGTACAACCTTATGAAGCACACAATGAAATCTAAAAAGGAGAGGAGAGCTATATACGCTGCACACTATGCTGATAGTGAGCAGGAATGCTAGCTGTCACACAAGGTATTTATTATCAATAAAGAATCAACATGATAGGGACTGTATTGTTTATTTGAATGTTATTACTTTCAGTCCTTTGCTTGCAGAGGTGAACTTTACATTGCATCTTGAAGTTGTGTTATACAATTTTTGAAGTAACATTTACTGTCTTCCAACCACAAGAACAGCCCTGAGAGTGCTGCTTATGTAACTGCTGAGATAAAATTCAATTAATGATATTTTCCCCCCATGGCATGCAGTTTTTCCTAAAAGCAAGCCCCCACTTGTTTGCAGTGCTGTGGAAGGGGCTTGCTTACTTGTTGACCTCGATGACTTGCAGTCACTGTGCAGCTGTTCTTGGGTGTGTGTTGTGTTGTTCATTTCTTAATTCAACAGAATACATTAAATACCACATGTGTTTGCAATATCACAGCGTATATTTATTTACGATTCATATGTGTTAACTCAGCTCTGGAAATTCGAAGACTGTTTCAAACAAGATTCCTGAGTGTAAATGCTCCAGATCGTAAAATACCCATTATCTATCAACAAAATTATTGCATGATTGAGTTGAACTAAACACTCTTATTGCATCATTTACTTATCTATAAATGTAGTACGGGTTTCACAAACCCTTGTCAGTGTCGTCAACTAAAACGTTGACTCAATCATACAATGATTTCCATTATATGATTGGCTTCACTGTGCAAGTTCCAATTGACATTTCTACTTAGTCCATAATCTGTATAATAAATTTCAGGAAACTGGAAGTGCCCAACCTAAGAAATTAAAAAAGTAGTGTAGGGTCCTAACCAAAGAAAGATGACATGACATTGGTAATTGTTTGGTAAATTTCTCTTGAAAATCTCATCTCCCGTGCGACAAGAGGGAATTTCATATGGGAATTGCAAAAGGATACTAAATTTAACAGCCTGAAATTATTATTATTATTATTATTATTATTATTATTAGTCAGGAAATTATCCAAATTTCTCAAAATGAACATGAGTGATGAATAATTTCCTAATGCCAAAAATGTGTGCAGAATGAAGGCAGGCAGTTTCAACATCTCATTTAATAATTTGGTAAGTAATGAGCCTCTTAAATTACTTTGTGTATTATTGTATGGTTGGTTTATTTTGTTTTACCCTCCTGCAAATCATTTGAGACCTGGCTGGCTGGTAACTGGCAATGAGCAGTATGCTTGCCCATAAATAAAACACTTTGGGAGAAAACAAAACTGATTGCATGGTACTATAAAGCTTAGGTTCTAATATGGCTCTAGTATAGACACGCAGAAAAAAATGCTGCTCATTCTGTTGCTCAGGCTGTCAGGTGTTTCTACAGATTCCTTTTGATATATTGTAAATAATTATCGTTAGATGCATAAAGAATAGAACAGAAAGTGTGATCACTCTCCTACTGAAAGTAAGGGATCGTAGTGAAATTGTAAATGAGTATCAGTACTGTGTCATTAGTTGAAGGAATTTGGTCAGTGTGTGAAATGTTATATACTCTTAGCTCAAATAAATCTTGGAAGGGCATGTGTAACCACATACCTTGTGCAAATGTTTGGTGCGTTCAGTTTAAACAAAGTTCATTTTGTGGGTATCAAAGTTGTTTTGTGCAATATGAAAAGCAGAAAGAGAAGAAAAAGTCTACTCGCTTCCTTCCTGGTTATAAAATATGTGAAAATAAATAAAAACAAATTTAGAGCTAGCAAAATAGATGAAAGCTATTGAGAGACAAAATGCTATCATCCAAGTGTTATATTGTGCTTTGCATTTTTCTGGTAATCTCATTGTTAATTTTTTTTTTTTTGGTAGCTTAAGTATAAAGAATTCTGAAGAGCTGGTGGAGAAAATCAAAGGTTTGTCTCTCCAAAAGGATGATATTTTAGTGCCTTTTGATGTAAAGTCACTTTTTCCCAGCATACCAAAATGCAAACTTCCAACATCTCTCTTCAGAAATGGTTACAGTCAGTGAAACTGAGCAACAAGGAGATTGAGGAATACATTCAACTAACCGAAGTATGTATTAGTCATAATTTTTTCAAGTACAATGATGAATTTTACAAACAAGAGAAGCAGGTTTAGCTATGGGGAATCCATTATCGCCTTTTCTGGCTGATTTGTATATGGGTAGTTTAGAAATGCACATCATCAAATCATTTCCATACATTGTTAAAGTATGGCACAGATATGCGGATGATATCTTTGCAGTGGTCAACAAGAGGCTCCTTGATGATACTTTGAAATTGTTAAACCTACAAGATACAGAAATTAAATTCACTTCCGAAACAGAACAAAACAACATGATTCCCTTTCTGGACTTAAAGATTATAAGAATGACAACAATTTGGAATTTGGAATATATAGAAAGGACACGCAGACTGAGAATTACATAAAGGCAAGTGGATTCAATTCTACAGCACACAAACATGCAGTTCTCAATAGCTTAGCACATAGACTCATCAACATACCTATGAATGAGTTTGAATACAACAAAGAATACCATCATATTATACAAACAGCAAAATTCAATGGGTATGACCAAGAAATTGAAGATAAGAAAATCAAGAAATTCAAACAAAAGAAGAGGTTAAAGCAGGTTACAACAATGACAGCAATAAAAGAATCTACCATCTACATGAAATTCACTTATCATCCTTGGGCGACCAAAAAAATTCCAAAAAATACTCAGAGAGTTTGGGATTACTTTGTCCCCAGTGAACAAATTAGCCAAAAAATCTGCTCAATTCAGGTGATAATGATAGGATACCAGAGGAGAAGCCAGAAATATACAAAATCAACTGTTCACAATGTAACAAAGTATATATTGGAAAAACAAAAAGAAGCATTGGAATCAGGCTGAAGGAACACTGGAGAAATATAGGGTACAATCAGATAGAGAAATCAGCAGTTGCACAACACTTTTGGAGAGATAAACATGATATAGAAATGGGAGTGCAATTATTGAAATTCATAGATCGGCCTGTGGAGCTGGAAATATGGAAAAAAATTTATATAAAAAAATATGAGGATATGGTTATGAACTTTGAGATACCAACAGAAGACAAATTAATCCAACATTCATAAAATGTCCACGAGAGCTACACCAAGTCCTCCAGCCAACCAACAACGAAGCCGACAGTCGACTCGCAACAGAGGAGTTTCGCAAAAGCCTGTGAAACTAGTTTTGCATAATTCAACAGTAAGTGGGGCATAAGATTATCAAATCGACTCACTGGATAATTAAGAACATAATAGTCACTTCATTGCATTGGTTCCGACACGAAATTAAATGTTATATTTAATACATTCATTGTTGAGAAAGGGAATAAAATTTGAAAGCATTGAGTAAATTTCATTCATAATTCTTTACATGTGTATAATAGTACTTCATATGAAATAAAAAATTTAACGGCATGACAAGACTTGAACCTGCAGTACATCAGCTTTTACATTATGCATAATGCCACAAAAGCAGTTAAACAGCTCCCTCTAAAGTAGGCTATAAGACTTTATGTATTTGGTCTTGGCTACATAATGCAAGAAGGCAGTTAACAGATGTTCAGTTTGTACTGTCAAATGATTAGTTCCTGATTTGAAGGATTTTTATGGCACTAAATCTTGAAAATGCTGATAAAGAGCTGCAGAAAATTGATATTTCTAAGCTTGTAAAGCATTTTCAAAGACATTCCAAACCAATTTTTCACCCAGCTTGCCTTTAACCCAACTTATCAGCATCTGAAGGCAAAATGTTTAACACCATAAAACTGTGCTACCTTTAGTTGTGAACCATATTGCCTATCTCAAATTGCTTATATATGTCATCTCTACACTGCCTGAAATTAAATTACATAAAGAATAATAGATTCAACCCTAGACCACACAACACACCATTATTTACAGCTTGGCTCTTAGATTAGTCAACATTCCACTGAACAAGAAAGAATATACAGTGGAATACCAGTACATCATTAATACTACTCTCAACAATGGATTCAACTGTACATTAATAGATAAAAATATAAGACATATCAAATGGCTTATAAATATTAAAAACATCACTACTCCCAGCATGATAAAAAAGGACATTAGTTTTAAAAAATTCACATATCATCCACAGCAAAAAGTGCATTCATGAAAACAGTACCATATAAGATGTTATATTGCCCAACAAAAAGACAGGAGTGTATCAGAGAGATTGTATGGATTGTAATCAGATATGTATAGGCAGAACAATAAGAAATTTGGAGACAATGGTAAAAGAATACTTTTGAAATGTAAGATAAACAGGTGATAAATCAGCAGTTACAGATCATTTAAGACATATTATCAATACATTACAAAAGAAACTGAGCTATTGATAGTTACCAACAATCCCTGGGAATTAGCAATATGGGAAAAGATTTTCATTTGAAAGTATAAGCATTGTGTCCATGATATAACAAATTATTATGGAAGGAATCACTCAAATTTCACTAATTTTGTTCCACTTACTTGGACATGTTTCAAAGGCTGTTGCCTTCATCTTCAGCATGATTGAAGGCTGTCTGCTACCCAGCATGGTATTAAGATGTTGCTCTGTGAATTTTACGAACTTAGTGATGAGGTTACTATTATTTGGGAGATAAAAATTAACCAAATTTTCCTTGTTTTTGTTTATGAATATACTTCCCACACTGTTAATTCTATGGGTTTTTGAAGAGCTTTTAAGAGTTTTGGTTTCTTTTGGAATTAGTGGTTCTTTTGCCAAAAATGGTCTGCTATTGCTGATTTTTCCAAGTGTTTATATTTTACATTTTTTATGTGTTCCTTAAATAGTATGGTGTGATGTTTATTTTTGTTTTGTCTACGTGTTTCATATTGCCGTCTTTACAACCGATTTTGTAAATGCCTGATTGTTTTCCTGGCAGAATTCTGTCCTTTGTGTTGGTTTTCAGGAGGTTTTTTTAAACTACATTTGTTTACTGGGGCCAAATGATGTTTACCTCTTTAAAAATTTTCTGATAGAAGATAGAATCAGACATGTGAAACTGGAAAACAGGCATTTCCTAGTTTCTTATGATGTGGTCTCTCTGTTTGCTAACATCCCCCAAGAAAATCTAATAAGTATAAAGAAATGGTTAACCTCAATAAACATATCTGGAGAAGTAATAGAACAATCTCTAAACCTCCCCAAAATTTGTATCAATCAAACCTACTTCACGCTCAGAGGCAATAGTTATTTACAAAAGAAGGTCTAGCATTTGGAATCCCACTCTCACCATTCTTGGCAGATATGTACATGCGTTTCTTGGAAATAAAATTGTTTGAGGCTTTTCCACATATATATAAATGTTGGTACCATTATGATGATGTCTTTGCAACAGTAAATGGAAAGAGGATGCAATAAAATTACTCAACCTACAAGACAGCACTATTAAATTCACAATGGAAATAGAAAACAAGGTTCTTCCTTTTTTAGATATAAAAATGATAAAAAATAGCAATAATCTGGAATTTGGCACATTTAGAAAAGATATCCGTACAGATAATTATATAAAACACAACAGCCACAATCCAAAACAACATAAACTCGCCATTAATCAATAGTCTCACATTCAGATTAACAAAAAGGAAGGCAGAATACAATTCAGAGTGGCATAAAATCATAGATATAGCACAGAAAAATGGCTACACAATAGATCTGGTCAACATGAAAATAGAAAATTAAAAACAAATAAAAGATATCACTACACTAAAAGGCTAAAAAGGAGATCATTTTGAAACAGGAAATAAGGCTGCCTTTATTAATTTAATAACTAAAGGCTGCAGAGCTATATTTATAAAGGCATTAGATTTGATAAGGATAATTATTATGTATAGATATAAGAAATGTTTTAGAGATAGGTATCGGAAATAGAAATAATTTGTAACTTGTAACTTACAAAACGATTTTGTATACATTTTGTAGTTAAGATGTTAGAGAGAGAGACAGAGAGTATACCTGACGACTCGATCGCTGGCCGCTCCTTAGACAAGGCTGAAGAAAGGATAAACTATCTTTTGTTAGGTCACGAACCTTCTACCCGGGAAATACTTAGGAGTTGACAATAAGAGAAACATGTGGCCGTAACGGGACAGTATTTAACAAAGTCAGAGGTAGCAATAATTTAAGAGAAAATGAAAATGTCAGAACGGAGACGAAAATGTTTTATTACAGGAAAGCCGAAAAAAGCCATCCACACGTGCTTAATCTCTAGGAACATTTAGGAATCTACAAACTAAGGAAGGCAAAAGATTTTCAATAGAAATCAGAATATAAGGAAAGTGCCGAAATTTATGACAGCTTGTTCTGGGAAAATTCAAGTTCGTGGGAAGACGTTAGATCAGGGGGGAAAGAATAATTCTAGCCAATGGTCTTCGGATAAAAGTTAACGAATCAGAAGAACTTAGATACCAATAAATAATTTTAGGATAGCCAATGACGAACATGTAACACAGAAATAGATAAAATGCGAGGGAATTTAATTTAGCGAAAGGCGTGGCGATGTAGTAGAAAAACTAGAGTACAGAAGTCAGAGGGGCATTCACACTCAGTAGACACATAGTCATACATTCAGACATTCACAGAGACATTCTCTTGCACATTCAGACCTTCGCAGATTGAGATTCAGACATTCAAGAGAAACAGGGACATCATACGAGAGACGCGAAAGAAATATACGGAGTCAGAAATATACAAGTCATCCGAAAGGAATCAGTCTAGATCATTTCTAAAGTTCAGTTGAGGGCAGTGTAAATCATTTTCTAAAGTCAGTCTAAGTGTGTAGTGAGGTCAGCCAAGAGCCGTCAGGAAGTAACCTGCCAAGTTATTAAATAAAGTAAATGTTCAAACAGTGCCGGACTTATTAATGGAGTGAGCAATCTCCTTCCCCCCCCTAACGACTTTCAAGTCGTTAAAAACAGTCCAAATTTACCCTGAGAACCCATCATCCCCCCCTATAGTGGAACCCTCAAAATAATAACTGTTCCAATATATATATAAGAAATTCACATTCCACCCATAGGCACACCAAAAATTCCAGAAGATTTCTAAAGAAGCAAACATCATTTTGGCTCCAGTAAACAAATATAGTTTAAGAAACCTCCTAAAAACCAACACTAAAGATAGAATTCTGCCAAGAAAACAATAAGGTATTTACGAAATCATTGCAAAGACTGCAATATGAAATACATAGGCAAAACAAAAAGAAACATTACCATATGATTTAAGGGACACATGAGCAATGTAAAATATAAACACATGGAAAAATCAGCAATAGCAGACCATTTCTGGCAAAAGAACCACAAATTCCAAAAGGAACCAACACTCTTAAAAGCTCTTCAAAAACCCATAGAATTAATCGTGTGGGAAAGTATATTCATATACAAAAACAAGGAAAATTTGTTTAAGAACTCTTGAAAAATAAGAATTTTAGTTCGTAAAATCCACAGAGCAACATCTTAATACCACACTGGGAAGCAGACAGTGGAACCATGCTGAAGATGAAGGCAATAGCCTTTGAAACATGTCCAAATAAGTGGAACAAAATGAGTGAAATTTGAGTGATTCCCTCAATAATAATTTGTTATATTATACTACATTTCACTGTGAAAATTCCCACTATTCAAAGCTACTTATTGTGTCATAATTTTGACTTCCCACCATGGGCTTCCTGTTTTGCTGTATATTAGAAACATTAGAAGTCACATCGTCACCTGCCAGCGTTAGTATGTCCCCAATTGAAGATGAGAGTGAAAGCTCTTGAAACCAGTTCTGACAAATTAATTATTTAGTGAAATATAGTGTCACCTAATACTAACTTCTTTATGAGTAAAATCAATCTACTTCACTGTTTCTAATTTCTATTGAGTTTACCATTAATTGGAAGTATTAAAATTGGGAAATGGGCTCAAAATAGGAGATGGTTTAGCACCAGAGTTATTTAATTTACTGCTGGAATACATGTAAGACAAATAAATGCCAATATTAACTGCACAACATGCTATAGATTAACAGAATTAATGGCCCGATGATGTTGCTATGGAATTGTACGATGAGGTAAAGGGGGAATCCAGACAAACTGGTACTAACATTATACTGAAAAAATAAAAATAATGATACAAAGTAGAAAATATGAAAAACAATGAAAAATGGACTATAGGGAGTAATAAGATAGAAGTGGTGGACCATTTAAATATCTGGGTACAATTTTGGTAATTTCTACAAGATCAGGCCAAAAGGAGCATCAAGGAATAGATGGGAAGATGTGGTAAGGAAGGATGATTCACATCAAGGAATAGATGGGAAATTGTGGTAAGAAAGGATGCATCACAACTGTTCGGAATAAGGATATGGAGAAGAAAAGCCGTAGATAGGGATTAATGGATGCAAAAACTAAGGAAGGTTAAGACTCACAGTGGGCTGCAATACCTAGATTGGATTGGATTCATTTATGGAACCACAGTTTGAAAAAAGTGTTATTGAATTAAATAAAGTGTGCTAGAGCTAATTAGCTCTTAAGAAGAGGCCGCCACTACTCTGTTTGTATCTTTAAAGTAGGATTGAATTAAAATTTTCAATTTTATATTTGTTAGTTCAGATCACCTCCATGGTCCCATGGTTAGCATTGCAGACTGCTGGCTGGGAGGTCCAGGTTTGATTCCCAGTATCTATTTAGGAATTTTTCTAAGTTTGGGAGGTCTGGAACGGGGTCCACCCAGCCTCATGGGGATAATTGGGAAGCTGCCTGATGGAGAGTTGGGGTTCTTTGATCACAAAAACTGCATGATAGGTGATCGGCAGGTGCTGGCATGCTGATTACATGCCCTCCTTGCTCTCTATCAATGAAGTAATATGCTGAAGGTAGAGGAAGCAGAGGTCACGGCAGGCCAAGGCTCACCACAGGCTGTAGCGCCAAATGAATAGAAGGTTTGATTGTTCATACTTGTCTGAGTTTTCTTATTTCATTTATAGTGTATAGGATTGCTGATACTTTAGCAAAAATAGGAGCCACCATAAAATTAAAACCACCTTTTGAACCAGAACTTCCCTCTAAATTGAAACTCACAAAAAAGATTAATAACTGCACAAGAACAACAAAATATGAAACAAAAACTTAAAGGTAAACCATATGAAGATCTAAATACTTTCAAACACCTTTTATTTAAACCAAGAAATATTCAAATTCCTCAATTCCGCTTAATTGTTGGGCATTATTACTTGGCAGAACATCTCTTAAGGATGAAATTAATCAAGGACAGCCAATGCCCACTGTGTAAGGATGTGAATATTATCTTAAACAAAGAACATCTACTAAAATGCAGTCAACTAGATAACAACAAACAAATGAAAAATAATTTGGAAGCTCTTTATTGGGAAGCTATTGAAGAAATTATATATATCACCATCCCCAATAGCCACAACCAACCAACCAACCAACCAACCAGCCAGCCAGCCAGCCAGTCAGCCAACCAACAGACTAATGTATTGAAGCTTATCATGTTCTAATAACTCTAGTCTTAATCCTCAAGTAGCATTACTATTTTTCCAACAAGGCAAAATTTTCGAAACTGTATAAAATATAGATAATTGCACAAAAAAGAAAACAATTTGTTCCTACTAGAAATACTGTTATTTGTGGTTGCATTTCAGTGAAAGCGATTTCAATGAATCTAACATTTTGAAAGCTTAATTACTATCAAAGGAAAAATTTGGACACTCTAAGGCTAAAGGAAAATGCAATTCCTTCAAAATATTTAAGAACAGATGGGACACTATCTCCTAAAAAAACAAAATTTTCATTCAAGAAAGAAGTTTGTTTCTGACTTATGCATTAGTGCTGAAAAGAAGGTTCAAAGTTGTTTGTCCTGAAGAGCCTAACCATAGTAAATGTGTCTGTATTCCGTGTGAATCAACAAACTATTTTGGGATAACTTACAACACTTCCACCATTTTATCACATTTTATCCTTGAATCTTATCACAATGAATGATTTCATTATCTCTTCAAGGGATATACAACAGGTCAATGATATCTGTATTCCACCAGAATGCCTATTGGGACAAAAGGGAAGTTGAAGGAGGTGAGGAGTTGTAATAGAATTTTCAGAGGCATTTAGTGAATGTATATAAAAGAAAAAAAATATATGAAAAAGTCTATGTTTTGCCAGTAATATTTGCTTGCTAAAATTATATCCCAGTTATCCTAAAATAAATCCATGGATTTTATGATTCCAGGAATAACATACAGAAATGGCATTCCAAGAAACATGGGGTTTATGCAAAAGCAAACATTGATTACAATGAAGCTGAAAGAAAATACTTTTCTCAGTTAGGACTGCAATTCGAGTAACTAGTTGGCTATTGCTTGCTGAAAAGAATATGGAAAAAGTGAAGGATTATGGTTCTTTTTAATTAGTGCTTCCATATTAACTGTGTTGTTTAAATTTAAGAAATACAAATATATACTTCAAGCAAAGAATGTTAACATGATGATCAAACATTAGTGCTCTTGCAATATGTGAATCATGGGAGGAGGAGGTGGAGGAGGAGGTGGAGGAGGAGGAAGAAGAGACAGAGGAGGAGGAGGGGGAGGAAAACAGTTTGTTATGCCTGATCTATTTAAATAAAGAGTTCCAGTTTTTACCATTAATCTTCTAATTTTCTCTTCCATTTATTTGATATATAATTATAATTTTAGTTCAGTGCTCCTTTAAGGAAGAAAGACAAATTTCCCACTTGGACCATATGCCTTTCTGTGCAGGAGGAATGCATTTTTCTTGAATTAAATATTGGTGAATATGCCTTTCCTATCCTAGAGGCCTTGTTTGATATTGAAAGTTTGTATCTTCTGTGCAAATGCTGATCTTCAAAATGCTTACCCAGATTTTCATTATACATATCAGTGGAGTGTTTGACAATATTTTATGCAATAATAAATTACATATATTTTAAAATGAAATTAATATAATTAAGGGCTTCAAACAAAATGAGTAAGTGAAATTATCAACATTTACCCTTTCTCCATAATCATTTCAGACATGCACTTTTTAAGACTACCCTCACTTATATTTTGATGAGAAAATTAAGATAAAAGAGAAAATTTCTACTGAAAAATTTCTCACTAGTTGCAATTTGATACTTACATTATAATTGTCAGCATGCCTTTTAGACTTAAGATGCAGTGAAGCACAATGAAGATCACCAATCCAAACATCGCACAGTTTGCAATACCAGGCTGTAGCGGAAATAAAGAACTGCAATCCTGCAGAATAATAAACATTACAATTAAGTTTACAAATTCCAAGAAAAAAATATTAAAAATCTTTTTTATCTACAAACCACAAAAGATAAATTAAACAGTCTCTTTGTTTACCAAAATTAATTTTATAGCCACTCTGGCTAGTCTGGTAGTGTTGGGAAAGTTTACAACTATTTTGAGCAGGCTTTGGCTAATGTAGGTTCAGAACTTCTTAGGTTTCACAATCTTTGGTCAGCAGACTTATTACAAACCTTTACAAAAAATTCATTGTTACATTGGCATTGTTTTTAATTTTAAAAACATAAAATTTCACAATATCTAAGTAACTCTTAACTTTTCACTCATTATGCAGCACCCAAAAGGATTGAATTCTTCTTTAGTATTTTATCATCATTTTTGGATTTGCAAATTAATACAATGAAATTTTACTTTTAGTTGTAAAAGGCACCAAATCTGTGTCTGTTGTTCCTTAAATATTTTTAATATTAAAGCAATCTTCAGACTTTCAAACATGTAATATGGTTTTCATCTATCTTCTGAAATTATGCTATTTATGTCTATTGATGCAATCATTTTAACAACAGCAAATATCTGTTCTAATTTTGCAACAAATGTGTTAGAATACATTATTCTGAACACAGTACATTAACAGGTGAAGTAAACAAGATTTTTTGAGAAACTGCAAATATATGGAACAAATAAAATCTTTATCTTTATAAACCAATAAGTTAATACTAAATAGAAAACAAATCAATGAGATAGCAAACTCAGGTACATGGAAAGAAAGAAAAAAAAAAAAAAAAAAAAAAAGAAGAAGAAAGAAAAAAAACTGGATAGGATATTTATTAAGGGAAGGATCTACAGATTTTATTCAGTTCAATGACAGCGTGTGCAATATCTATACAATGATAACATTTTACAATGCTCTTACAAATATTTCTACAATATTTCATATTAACATTCATCTATTAAAATCTTTTAACTTGCTGCAGCTGAATGATGAGAAAACTGAAATAAATGTGTTTGTGATGCCAAACATTTTAGTTCCTTAAACAAATCAATAATGAATACCATTCCCACATGTTCAAATTAATCATATTCTTTATAAATAAATATATGCACTTAACAATGTAGTATATGCAGAGAAGAAGCTAAAATGATCACAAATTTATTCATTTAAAATATATATTTATTATTTATATTATAATGATTAAATAACAATATTAAAACCCCCTCCAAATTACACACATATATCATCTTCCCAACTTGTAACACTGCAACAAACATATTCTATTAAAATTTGTCACATTACATTGAAATGCACAATAGTATTGATCCAGTTTACCATACTGGAAATTCTGACACAATTACATCATGCAAAATATTATAATAGGCTAAATTTTGCAACAAACTTTGTAAGGAGAAAACTATTTGTAGGCCCAGTGCTTGAGTTTTGCTTACAGTCAGCACATTGGTATGGAAACATTATGAAAGAAAACTGAAATAGCCAATTTTGTTCTTTGGTATGAGGAACTGCAGAGCACATATCTTGTTTCTGCTCTAGGATATCAGATTTTGCTGTATCTAGTTTAGCAAATTCCTTCTCATCCATCAGCTGTCAATTAACATATCTTCAAAATGTAATGAAGCAACAAAAGGTACACATTGTATTCATGCTCTGTGTACTGCACTGTATCTATTAATGTAGTGATGCATTTTAGTTAGTGTTCACACTGGAAATCTGTGCTATTTATTACAGTATCAAACAAAAAAAAATTCATATATGTCAATTATTTACTGATCACTATAATGTTCACAAACTGCATTATTTTGGTTCTTCTATGCAATGACTTCTATGGGAGTTAAAACTGATAACATTCTCCAAAAATTCAATTCACGCTCTTCGAAACTGGCAGATTCCCTGGCAGTTGCACAAACATGATCCCCTGGTACGGTTTGCAATTTTTTTCAAATGTTAATATACCTAAAAAATTAACATAATCTAAAAAGAGATTTTTTTAATTACATTAATACTGGTACGCCACAATAACAATTCATAACATTATATAACTTAAAAAACAAGGAAGCATATTATGTTAAGCATCTGTAAAATTTGAAAATTTGAACGAAAGGATGTGAAGCAAAAATCTTACACTTACCCCTGATAGGAGTTCGTTTTGAGCGTGCTCCTTTAATATGTGGCACTTCTTGATCAGCCTGAATTTTATGCCACGGAAAGTCTACCAATTTCCGTTCCTGTCAATAATATACTAAATTATTTAAATGTTCAACATTTCATGTTTAGGAACACCAAATAAAAGATTATAATACTATTAGCAAGATTACATTCTCTAGTGGAGCTTCTTAAAATATAATTCCACAAGAAGGAAAAGTAAAATCTTAAGAGTCAATTAATTGCATGCATAATATATCAACTTCCCAAGGTTATATCCTGCATCTCTCAAATACTATTAGAAGTTTTATGGAGTAAGCTTTTGAAATGACCAAACAACCTTGATTAGAGTAACATTTGGAGATGTAGACCAATTCTATTTTAAATTGGATTGTAAGTTATAATATAAATGAAAATATAAGCAGGTCATGCCAAAATTTTTAACTATTTCTTAATGCCTCATAAGTGGAAATTATGATTAAATGTTACGGATAGCCCAATATTTACATATTAATGGTGTTATTGCATGTAGTCTCTCTTTTCCCTAGCCTTCCCCCTTGCCATTCTTTTCCCACCCCTTAATGTCAAGAAGGCTTGCCAATTGGAAATTGTTTCCTATTGGCTAGAATAGCTATCAAATACTCTCTAAATAGTGACATAATAGCCTTGACTTCCTTGCACTGCAGTCTTCTTGTTAGAGTGACAAGTTAGTTTTGGAGTGTTGGAGTGAGTGGATGTTTTGGCCTTAATTCAAAGTCTTCTTCTTCCACTTAGCTTCTGTAATCCAGGTAATATGGGGCTTTGTCTCATTTTGTTATAGTGCTATTGTTGGATGTTATAACGCTTTTCTAGACATTTTGAACTATAGTTTGCCACAATTTTAACAAGTGTTTAAACCAAAAGTAATGTTTTGAAACTTTTGGGAAACCAGGTTGCAATAGTTAAGACTCTTTGCCTCTCATTAAGGCAATCTGAGTTTGATCCCAGTGGCTGCAAGTGGGATTTATGTGTGGCATCTGGGCAGGTTTTCTCTGATTTCCCCTGCCATTCACTCTCCTATTGCTCCTGGTTGGTGAGTGAGTTAGCATTAGAACCCATGCTTTTGGGAAACCTGCTCTTTCCTCGTCTCAGTTAAGAAATTCTAACAATAGTTTAAAAGTGGATGGAAATTACTACAAGACAAATTTACCTGGGTATACGCAGCAGTAACTCCTGATAACATCACTGCCTTAATAGAATAATGAAAGATCATTTCTGGCACCCTAAGATGGAGAGGACATAGTGTCATTAACAGCACAAACAATTATGTGTTAACTCTAACATAATGGAAAAATTCAATGATGGTTAAAATCTAGGCATTGATTTTTTTTATTCATGGATGCTCTTTAACATCTCAGGTCACCAGCATCCCATTAAATTCAGGACATGAAAAGGTCATTAAATTTGTTCAGAGGCATTCTTTAAGGCTTGAGATTCTTTTACATGCCATAAATCTACGACATGAGACCCATGGCTTTACTTTCCTTGGAAGGAGGCCATACTTAAGATTTTTACACCAAAAAAATCCATTGATCCTAGCCAGGATTGAACCCGTGATCTTGGGTTAGGAGGCAAGTATGGTTACCACTACATCATCAGGACCAACTTAAGGTCTGAGCAATTATAATATTGTTAGAAATGAAAAATATGGATTTTCTGCCTTGATTAAAAAAACTCAACAGCAGTCTTGAGCCTGGTGCTTTGAAGTTGAAACTCATTGATAAAATGTAATGAGGGATCAAAGTAGACGCAAACATTTTGCAGTCTTTTACATATTTAAAAAGGATCCCTTAGCAATCCAAGATCAAAGAAGGGAGATTTCATGTTGCAAATGTTAATGCTTCTGCCATGCTTTTACAAGAACTGAAGATTGCATCACAGATTACTGCATCCACTCTAAGCTCCAAATTTACCTCTGCATGATTTACCAATTTTCCTGAAAGGAAAGTAAAGGAAAAGCTGTAATGGGTGTTAATTTTCTTCCAATGGTGCCACTGTTGCATATATTTGATGACTGTGGACAATGTAGAAGAAATAGTGTTCGTGGAAATGAAAAAAAAGTGTGTTGGTGTGAAGTACTCTTGAAAAGCTATAATAGTGTTTTCTGGAAATAATTAAAATCTTTTGGCATGTCCTCATAGTAATAAAAGTGAGACAATTTTTGAGTGGAATACAGTTTATCCATTCTTTCTGGAATAGAGAAAAGATGTTTTGTACTAAGAAGTCAAAATGATGAAATTTAAAGAGTGATCTCTAAAATTTACTTATTACTCTGTCTTTCAGAAAGATGGAAATGTTCTTATGAAACAGGTGAGGCATGTGACATTAATGACTGTTTATATTCATATTAATTTCTTTAAAAAATAAAGCTGGAGGCTTAAAAAGAAGCTACATAGCTTTCTTAATCCTTCTGATTAATAAATAGTTTCATAGTTAACCCTTTTTCAATATTTTTTTAAAATATACCATCTTGTATAAAAGAAAAAGAAAATGTTATTACCAGGGTTTCTCTCTTATGGTTTGCACTGTGCAGATGGTTGAGATATTCTTTAGCTGTACGTGGGAATACGTTACATACACGACACCAATGCAATTCTGGATCATAGTATATATAATTATATACACCATTATCCTTTGAACCATAATCGTCATCATGGGATATTTTTTCTGCATCTTTCTCATGTGTACTCCTCCGCTCTGGAGAAGATGAAGAAGATCTTGGTGGAGTATCTGGTGGAGTTTTTGGTCGCTTCTGTAATAAATGATAAATGAGAGTGTTTCTGATACTTTATATAACAGATCCTTGGTTCCTACTAAAAGATCCACTTGTACGTAAATACTTCATTAATATATAGCTGTGAATGTATGAAGAGTAATAAATGTAAAATCAAACCGTATTTTGCTCAAGTCATCCTCTGGAATTATCATCAGAACCAGGTGCTAAGGTTTAAGTCATCTTATTAATGTTACATTTACATACTTCATTCTTTTAATTTGTGTCATTAATGATAGGAATTCAAGAATATATACTTAAGTATAGGTCATGAAAGTTTGTTCATTTTTATTTTAAGTTTACTTTTGTTTAAAGCAAAATATAAATATATAAACATAGTTTCATACCTTTTCTGATTTGCTGGATGACTTGCTGTCAACATCTTTGTGGTCTCCAATAATGCCAGTCAACATGTCAATGACATTATTGATGGCTTTTAACTTGTTCTGAATTTCCAACTATAAGACAATAGTAATATTTAAATAATTATTCAACATTAAACATCTCAAACTAATTACTTTTTTTACATAGAATCAAAAAAAAAAAAAAATCTCTTTGAATGTCGGTATGGAGATCTTAACAGACACATTTAATAAAATTTTAATTGCTGCTCAGAACAAATAAATGATAAAAATAACCAAATATAATTAGTTATATTAAGTAAATTTTAAAATGCAGTTCATATGCTTTATGCATATGGCAATTTCACAAATAATAAAACTATATTACATTGAATAAGAATACTCTTCATATTCCATGTTATTAAATTTAAGATCTTAATTTCTGATATAATTTGGCAGTCTTAAGTTAACTAGTACTTACCATAATGTAAAATGAACAAAATATAAAAACACATTTCTTTGAGCACAAAAGAGATATGGTTATTACCACACGTTACAACACAGAGAACTGCAAATGAAACTTGATAAGTCACAATTTTCCACCCACTAGAAAATGAATACCAGCACCACTGAAATCACAAGTGCTATTTGGTGCTAAGAAGAGTGTTGTACCTTTCAGTTGCCCGTTTTAGTTCTTTTTTAGATTTAGTGAGTGCCATTTGAAAAGTTTGGTAAAATGAGCAAGTAAACACACAGCCTCAGTTCAGAACTACTCAATTCAGCAAATTTTCAATATTTTCATCCCATTGAAAAATTAAATCTGTCAAATTCTACAAAATAATCAATAGCAGCACTGAAACTTGTGAAATGTGTCACTGAACAAACTCTATATAAATATTCCTCTCCTTCAAAGTATTCAGTAGTAAAATTGGGTTGACGAAAGGGGTCCTATTTGCTTAACTGCAGTTACAATATTTAGTACTGTGTCTTTCACGTTATCTTTGCCCACTTCATAGCTGTTCGGAGGTTGACAGTCAGTGCAGTAACTCCCAGCAGAGCAGATGTAATATCCATACAAATGATTAAGTTTTTACAATTACAGCTGCAATCAGAAACATGTACCTTATGACAAGAGATGTTGGAGATGTTGGAAATGTTGTCCTGTTACATCCACATACTTCTAGCAACTTCACTAATTATCCTACATGAAAAAAATTTCCTGAATGAAATTTAATGGCTGATTAGATGTGAGCTGGTAGCAGAGTCTTGCTGAAAATACTGGCATTAAATACCAGTCAATTGTTAAAGTGTTCCTTTATCTTTCTTTATTTATGGTATTCTCAAAAAATGTCTTCATTTGTTTTCCTGCCCCACTTAAAATGCTAGACCCAAAACTTTACATAGAAATAGCAAGGGGCATCATCCCCATTAATACCATTTATCCTTTTATTAATTTCTTTAGCCTTCTTCCCTTCCTTTGTGAAGAATTCAATCACAGAATAAAGCTCCAAATCACTCACTTTTACTATAGACTCTTACAGTAGTGCATTTGCCTTCCTCTCAATTATAATGCTTCCTGTAGATTAATTTATATCTGTCTGTTGCAACCAAGACATGTTTCAAACTGCAAGTGCAAGCTTAGCTGTTCAACAATGAAATAAGATAATACAATAGCTGATTTACTGAATGCCTCTTATAGGTCTGCTATTTAATTCCCCAATACTAACATGGAAAGGTCCTCTGGAATCTAATAAACTTTAATGATCTTTCATGGATGGCTTTTGTGTGATATTGAAGATTTTTTTTTTTTACCAAAGCAAAATAATATGAACATCATGTTAGAAATAACCCATTTTCTGACATTTTTTTCTGCACTAGACCCTACTACTATCAGTCTGACGCACAAGTAAACCTGCAATTATCTTCACATTGTGCTGATCAACTGCTACATCATCCCCCCCTGCTGGACATTTTTACATATGAAGAACACCAGTAGAAGCATCAAAATTGCCTTCTTTAAACAGTGAAGCATGGTGGAGGTAATGTCATGATTTGGATGGTCATATCATGGTTTTCAGTGGTCCTACTGTCACAAAGAAAGTAAAAGCAACTGGAAAGGACTATGAAACTATTTTAGGTATTTATGTCCATTTAATGGTGCAAGGAACAATACAATACAGGAAATGCAATCTTTAAGGTGATAATGTCCCCATTCAGTCAGCTGGAATTATCCAAGATGAGGATCACGAAGACAAAATTACACTCCTTACCTGTATGCACAATTGTCTGATTTGAATATTATCAAGCTATTGGATTTTGCATTGGAAGAAAAAATAAAGGCCTGTTACGCTCCTTCAGTAAATCTCAAGGAATTGGAGCAGTTTCTTTTTCAGGAATGATGTAGAATCCCACTGACCACCATGCAGAACTTGAATGCATCAATCTCAGGAGGATTCATGCTGTTGTCAAAGTCAAAGTGGTTCTATAGCAAATCAGGTGCGTGTTCATATTATTTTGTCAAATAGATTGTAAGTTGCTGTTGCTTGTTTATTTCTGCTGTTATAGGTTTGTTATGGTGTACACGTACATATGAAGAGCTGTAATTGGTGTAATTATTATGGCCTAGCTTTCATATTTTATAAAATTCTTTGATGGCCTGGTTCAAAGTTTGATTGCAGCAACCTCAGGTGCTACTGAGGCATTTCAGTATGTTTAGCCTAAAGGCCACTTTTTCCTCAATCTTAGTAAGTAATGTGTGTTTCCAGTTCAGTTTGTTATCGATGTGATTATTTTATTTGCTTTATTTACGGATGCTTTTTAATATCTCAGGTTATCAGTGTCCTATTCAATTCAGAGCATGAAATGGCCTGTAAATTTTGTTCAGAGGCCTCTTCTTTCAGGCTTGAGGTTCTTTTTTGTGCCTAAATCTGCAACCCAAGGCTTTACTTTCCTTCCAAAGGAAGCCATATTTAGAATTTTTTACGCTTGAAAAAATCCACTGATCTTGGCTGGGATTGAACCTGCAATCTTGGGTTTAATAGGCAAGTGTGGTTACCACTAGACCACCAGGACAACATTATCAATGCGGATTCTTAAATGTTGGTGACATTACTTTTGATCAGTCCCTGATTGTTTACTGGCAGTTTGAAATTTGGAGAAAACGTTGGTCCTGGTGGTGTAGTGGTTACCATACTTGCCTCCTACACCCAAGAACGCCGGCTCGATCCCGGAGGACCGATGGATTTTTTCGGGCGTAAAAATCCTAAGTATGGCTTCCTTCGGAAGGGAAGTAAAATCGTGGATCCTGTGTTGTACATTTACGGCACGAAAAAGAACCTCAAATCTGAAAGAGAGGCCTCTGAGCAAAATTTGTCAGCCATTTCACGCCCAGAGTTGAATGGGATGCTGATGACCTGAGCTGTTAAAGAGCATCCATAAATAAATCAATCAAAAAAAAAAAAAAAATGGAGAAAACGATTGGTATACAGTTTTGTTATTGTGAGGCGTCATATTTTCTTTTGCTCATTCATGCAACTGATCCAATGCTTTATTTATGGTTTTCCTATTTTTGTACCTAATTCAAATTATGTCACCACCAAACATGTGGATTTTGGCTCTTTTTAGTGTTTTCAATTTTGTTATAGATCACTAATGTGGTTGTTAAAAAGGGTTACCCTGATTACTACTCCTTGTGGTAGTCCTGTATTTGTTTGTTGAAAAGTTGAATTACTTATGTGGTAGTTGAAGTCCATCATTGAATCTTTAGAAACTGAATTCTGTTGCCTTTAATTTAATGTTATTCGTTTATTCTACAAATAATATAAGCTTCCTTTGGAGACATGATATGAACTAATACCTTAGTACCTCCAGCTGAAGAATATACAGTGAAATCAATTAGTTTCCAGCAGGATAAGGATAATAAATATATTAAAAAGCAATAATAAATAAAATAAAAAAGAAAGAGAAAGAAAGAAAGAAAGGAAAAAAAAATAAAATTGGGGGCAGGGCCTACTGACTAAAATGAAAGTAAATATGCAGAAAGTCAAAATATGCTGCTAATGAATCATTTTAAAATATAAAAATACTGAAGACAGTCGTGCTTCCCATCAGTCACCTTTCATGAAGTGTCCTCATGTACTTTGGTAACTTTCCTCTTTGCGCACATGCGTACTCTGAGAGCTAACGATGGACAATGAAAATGAGATTTCTTGCAATGACAGTTTGTTCATCTTTGTCTTGTGCATCTTCATTTTTACTTATGCTTTACTTCTGTCACAAACATATGCTACTATGGTACACCTTTTGTCTTCGTGTACTCCATTTAGTGATATCTTGCTACAGCATGTTTAAAAAATAATATATTGTGTTTGTTGCAATTTATCAACGATTATGCTTAAAAAAATGATAAATCAAGGATAAACATTATATATATACTCAATCGATGCAGGAAAATGATACTGCAAGAAACAATCACTGCAGGTTTTATTCCTATTGTTTACAATGAAATTATGTCTGGGACTACATAAACTGAACAATGGATCTGGGAAAATGATGACCTGAGATTTCACTGTATAAGTTATTTATGCGTTCTGATTTTTTATTGCTCTGTTAAAGTTTCTAACTTATCTTTTGTATTATATTTTGAGAACTTCTCCAAGGACAGTTCTGGGTGCTGTTTTGGCTTTAGGATAATATATCTTCCCATCTTGTTCTGGGTCTGTTCTGAGTTCTCTTTCTCTTTGGTTTATATTTAAAAAGTAGACTAGGAATTCCAATTTCATCCCTTCTTTGCATATAATTGTATCAATTTATTTTCCATATTTCTATCTAATCATTTAAAGTGTATGCATATAGTCACTTCTTTATTTATCTAACAGACTGAGCCCAGCCATCAACCTTGAAAATCTCATCTCTGCTGATTCTTTATTTTGTCACTTTTATTAAAGTACGGTTCTCACAGCTACAGATTAGAACCGGAACATCTTATAAACATTTAACTGAGTCTCTCTTCCGGTGCCATTCTTAATCATCCTTGTAACTGTTCCAAAATTGTTCAAATTTGTTTAGTTTATTTTCAATGTCTCGTTGTTTTACATTGACTTGTTCAAATTTCTTTTTATTGAGTTCTATTTATACTACAAAGATTCATTCCTAAGAATGCCATAGTTTTAGTTTTTTTTAGCAGATATTTTAAAATTATGAGTTGAAAAATTAAATAATTAAAACAAAATGTAACGAACAATAAAATGCTATATGCTTCCTAAACAACTAGAGAACAATCAACAACATCCAGCCAAAATCATTGTTTAAGCATGAAGGTTGTCAATAGCATTTATGAAATTCACCATTTTAGATCTAAGTGGTAAAGAAAATGTTTGTATAATTTATTGGCTAATCATGTTAATTTGTTCATTTCTATTTTAAGTTGTATAACTTTAGTGTCTTGTAGTAACTACACCCCTTTAGAGTTATCATGGTTGCCGAAATAACTCTAGGACAAAGGATTCAACAACCAGTTGAATAATTCAGTACTTGTTTGTACTGACGTTGGATGCATGAGATTGGATTTTATAATATATACTTTTCTTTTAATATGTTTAAATCCTAGCCATGATAGTTCAGCAACTTCTGTCATAGTCATACTAGGGGTATGCATTTATTTCAAGTAATTTCAATGGCTAAAACTTAACATAAAAGTGAAACATTTATGTGATAACACTATAAATCTTATCTACATTTGAGAAACAGCTATAAGCTTACTATTTTATTTATGCTCCTTGGTATTTTAGTTAAAGTATTGGTTTAATGAAGCATCACTGAACTTTATTTTCAAAGAAATTTGCATTTCCCATTAAAGAATATTAACATTTGTTCTTCTGGTACTGTAATTAGGTCCTCAATGGCACTGAATATTCAACAAAACAATTTCACTATCCCCATTAGCATGGTTCATCTTGGCAAGTTCATATCAATACTGTTGCCAATTAAAGGTCTGCATAACACAGAATAAACAAAAGTTTGGCAGAACATATTTGCATTAACAGCAGCGAAATTAATATAGAGACTTAAATTAACAAATTATTAGTTAAAAAAGATGCGCAAGCACCTGCAATTTGTGGTTTTCTTTCAGAATGCGCTCATTGTCTTTAGACTTCTCTTGTAGGAGATCTTCCTCCTGTTCTTTTAGCAGCTGCAGCTCTCTTGAGATTATCTTGGCTTTGCAGACATATTCTTCACGCTGTTTTGATAATGTTTGCTTCTGTTGTATCATCTCATTCTTAATTGCTAAAAATAAAAAATTCGTCATAATTATTTGTATATTTATTATTATTTAAGCAATAAGTTTTCCTTTATTATGCTATCCTATCAAAATAAGTTAACTAAATGATTAAATCCATGCATGTTATTTAGGGAATCTGCCCACTGACTTGCTACAGTTCCCACAAAGTAATAACATATAATTCAAAATTTTAAGGAAATCAATGGCACATTCCAAAGCTCAAGAGAATGGCCCTTAAGATCCCTTTCCTGGAATGCTTATAGCTTATACAAGCTGACAAATTCTTTGAGTGATTTTAATATGAACCATTTGTAGATTAGACCAAGTGGAAATTCTCCTGCACATGAATTTCAGAAGTTCTGAATGGAGATGACAATACAAGATGACAGGATTAATGCCATGTTGTGCTTCCTTTAAGACCTGAATTGGCAAATCTTCACTTGTGAGGTAAATGTATAATAAGTGAGCTAGCACGTTACTCATCACAAAATATGAGATTGAGCTCTATTGCAATGATTATATTATGGCTAATGCAAGAAACTATAACTCTAATGGCCATGTGCACCATCTTTGATCAATGTCATTTTTAGTGCATTGACAATGATCAAAGTTAGTGGTAATTGATTACGGCCAACTTTGACTACGGGTGCTGGACCGACCAACTCCATTGATTGCAGTCAAGTTATACAAAATGACTGTCTTTCGATTTTCTTGAAGATATTGAGGATGAAATAATATACAATTACTTAAATCGGGACCAGCAGCTTCAAAACCGGATCATTGTGGAAAGAGGTGACCCTTTTGAAGAGTATGGAAACAGGAAATTTGAAGTAAGATTCCAGCTAGCTATCAAAGGATACAGTGTGGTGGCTAGTGAATAAAATGACTGAGAGGTTAGAGCATCCTACTAATCACAATCATTCTGTTTCACCCATGAATAGAATTTTACATTTCATGACTTATGGTGTTTTAACAAATTTATTTACTTATTTGGTAATTAAAATTTGCCTGGTATCATGTTGAAAAGTGTGACAATCATTTCATTTACTATGAAAGAACATGAATCAGTCTTTATTTTCCAGTTTATTAG
The DNA here is from genome assembly GCA_030762175.1 of Metallyticus violacea. NCBI lineage: Eukaryota > Metazoa > Arthropoda > Insecta > Mantodea > Metallyticidae > Metallyticus > Metallyticus violacea. The sequence continues at coordinate 21,414,453 of CM060844.1, forward strand.
AACATGAGAGAGCTGGTTCTAACAGAATGTCTATCTCGTGCTAAGAAAAATTTGGAGACCTTTATTTCTTTTCCATTTCAGTTTACATACATATGGTAATCAAACACATAACAAAAAATAAGCAATATAGACAAGGAGATTGCAATTGCACCACCTCTTTGGCTATAGAGTTAGATGCTTTCCTTTGAGTAATTATGTAATGAACCGCAACTACAATTTCACTGCAGTCAAAATTTGACCACATTGCGGTAACCCTCAATCAACATGAATTTGGTCAAGAATGGTCTACACAGGTTAAATCCTGGTTTTGCTACATGCAATGATTATTTAGCAAAAATTACTTTGCAATTTTTCAAAACATTAAAGAAATTATATAAAATTATTAAACCACAAAGACAAATCTCTCAAAAATGCTACAGAATATAAAAATTTAAAGCAATATAAAAATTATGCATTGTTCTCTCTTCCTGCTTCTATTTTGATTATAATCTGTACTCTTGTTGCCAGGATTTACAAATCCAAAATGGTTTTGAACACATACAAAATAATACTCCAGGAGTTTTCAACAAACACATCAAAGAATGACAAGATGCATTAAAGTGAGAGAAGGGCACTTTGAACATTTTTGTAACATACATTGTTTAATATCTCATTTGTACTATTAGCTGGTTTGATGGAAAAGGTCATGTAACTCTGAAACAAGCCCATATTTATACAAACTTGTTTTTAATGTATTGCTGTTATGAACATTTCTCTAAATTATATGACATCAAATCACATACACCATGTGTAAGGGAAAATCAGATGCTGAGTGAGCGAAATGCTCTGCATATTTTACATCATTATCATTATCATCACCACCACCACCACCATCATCATAATTATTATTTTTATTACTGCCAGAATCAACCAATCATATATTATAACATATCCTCATTAAAGATGATAAACATCATGAAAGAATCAAGCTGATACATAATATGCCTACAGCAAATAAATTATAATCTTCACATGCCTATTCATACACGACATATTTAACTGGAGACACTTGGAGCAGAAGAATGAGAATTTTCATTAGCATAAAACAAAGGATTATAATACTGCAAGTCAGTAGGTCAGATATTCCATTGCATCCTAAATTTTGAATCATCAAAGAATTTCATGCATGACTGCACCACTTACACATATCAAACATTGAATGCCATCTTACCTTCTTTCTTGGCCTCTTCTGATTTCTGATCCACAGAAGGATGTGACTGAGCAGCAGTTGAGGCAGGAGGAGGTTGGGTGCCTATCACACAAAATGAATGTCAGTTTTTATATATATATTTCCAACACTTCAGATTAAGAGCTGTCATTTAACAAATTATTAATGCAATCTAGATAAGTGTGATCTATTTTCTTACTTTTCCATGACAAAATAACTGCAAATCAACATTAGACTGCAGGATATTTTTGGCCTTAAATGTAAGATTAATTTGCTTTTGTTGTTTTCATTCAATGACAAATGATGTGTATCCATTACTATATTACTACTTGGTATAAGTAATCTGAGGTATACTGACACAAACTTCAAGCCAAAAAGAAATTTCAGCCCAGGTACTGAACTAGTCATAACAAAATGAATTAAGAACTACTCTGGCATGCGCTGAATTCTAATGCAACTCATTTTCAGAATGATGCTAATGCTTCAAACTTAGCCAACAGTCAACTTTTGAGTCATATACCAGCTGCAGTTCACTCGGTGCGCTTGGGCGACGTAATCGCCTGCAGCCGAAAGGCGGGTCGGTTTTGGAAACTAGGTACCGTCCTAATGCAAAAAACCACTGGGTGGCACAGACCTGTGTTACAACCAGGTCCTAGAGCCTGGTAGTACTCGAAATCACATGTTGAACTAACCTGCAATATGATGAAGGCAGAATGAGTAATCAACTTAACTGAAATATATTCCAGGTATGCAGTAATGCATGATTTAGTTCTCTGTTCATGTAAAACACTATGAGGACCTTTTGAAAAGATTTTAGAATGCCCACAGATTACAGCAATAGTTTCAAATCACTGTTGTATCAAAATCTGCCATTTGCAGAAACCACTCTGCTCAGCAAAAAACTAGTAGGCAATTCACTTTGTTCCAATGTAGCTGTATACATGCTGGAAAATGGCAAATATTGTGCAGCATGTGGCAATTAAATTATTTGCAAAGAAGAGTATGGCAGCAATAGAAACTTGTAGAAATATGACAAATACTCTAGCAGACTCTTTTCAATGTTTCCAAGCGGTTCACTGAGTCATATAAGGTTTTGAAAGCTTAGAAGATTACTCATGTAGGAGATGGCCAAAATCTGCCAATATACCAGAAATTGTCAAAAAAGTGCACAATTTGGTGTTAGAGGATTACTGACTAAAGATGTCAGAATTTGCTGAAACTGTAGATATTTCAGGTGAATGATATTCACATATTGATAGAGAAATTTATGCATGAAAAAATTATATATTATATGAAAGATGAGTACCATGGCTGTCGACAACTGATCAAATCAACATGTTAGCCTCTGAGCAAAGCTGGGGCATTTGTGGATATTGGAGCTATAAGAAAATGGGTAACTAAAACAAGATAAAAATGTTAATAGAAAGATTCATAATTAATAAATGCAACATTATATATATGTTGGATATTGGGTGGGAGGAGAGGGCTATTCTGAAAACCTGAAAAAAGAGGGGGGGTCTATTGGTGTTAGTAATTAGCAGTGGAGTCAAGTGTCTTTAAAAGATCCAAAGACCCTGGAAGGAAAGATATTTTAATTGCTGTAGAACCTTGATATCTTGAATCATTACAGGTATTCAAAATATTTTGATTTATTGAAATTTTGAGACATACAGATATATCAAAATTTGGCTATTTTTATACTGTATGCTGTCCTATGTGTTTCTGTTGTGTTTTAAACCTACTATGTACTTTATATAAAGATTGGCTTTATTTATTAGCTTTGAAGGTTTTATTGTACTGCACAAGGAAGATATTATTATTTATGATTTATTGAACAGAGTTCAACTTAGTCTTTCTCCTCTTCCAAGGGAATGTGGAGGGAAAAGTGGATCATTGAAAACAATCTTCAAAAACACATTCTTCTACATAGAATTGTAGCAGTCATTCCTCATCCTCTTCAAAATCTCAAAAAAAGCTCTTTAACCTTTAATAAATAATTCTTACACTTTCAGATCTTTTGTCAAATAAAACTCTGTCAATGATCATCCACTAGACTCTGTGTTGCTTATATTGCATTCACTATTCGAATGAACTTAATGAATATAAAAAATATACTATGAATCCAAAGTACTGCTGTTACTCTATTAGTTATTTTATAAAAATTCAAATTTCAAAAGAGTTCATATACGAAATGGTTAAAACTGTTCAGGACATTGAAATTTTCGAATTATGGAAATTCAGCTTGAGTAAAAAAGAAAAATATGCAAATTATAGGACTTTTGTATAGAAAATTTGAATTACTTTGATGTATAGAAAATTTCACTAACTGGCATTCCAATTAAAGAGGTTAGCCTGAATATATTTAAACTGTGAAAGAGTTCTGCTGCAATTTCTTTTGCTAACCAGGCACTGGAGTTCTGTATGGGCAGCAGATAACAGTAATGTAGTCCATTTGAAATGCATGCACTGAGAATTGGTGGACTATATTATGTGGGTAAATGATGATGGCACAATGAAATTCAGGGAAAACCAGAGGACCTAGAGAAAACCTGCCTAGATGCCACTTCATCCACAACAAATCTCAGTTGCGGCTATTGGGATCAAACCTGGGTCATATAAATGAGACATAAGTAGTTCAACCACTCAGCCCACAGTGAAGCGATATTATTTTAAATTATGAGTGAGTTCTAGTGGCAACTTGCTTGCCAGCCAGTCGCTAGAGTTCTGCATATAGGTTGCAGAGGGCAGCAGCATAGTCCATTTGTTACATGTGCACTCGGTGTTTGAGGTGGAGCAGGATGTGGTGGGATAACATCCCGGATCTTTTTAAAATATCTTAAACACTTGAATGAAATGTAATTGAGTTATCATTATCCCTTTTCCAATGACTTTTCAATACTTTTGTCAGCATGGTATAAGTTTCCTGTAATAAATTGTTTAATGTTGAAAATGGTCTGTTCTCTTATATTGCTCCCTATCTCATCCCATTCCAATGTGGCAGCAACCTGTCTCCAATAGGCCTGTTGTTTATTTCTATTGTTGATGTCACCTCTGAGTTGTTAGTTATTGAAAATGAATTTGGCGTGTTGAAATAACATAGTCGACAAACTACAAATACAATTTATGATGGGTATAGGCTGTATTCTCATACCCACAAATGCTTGTAATGTCAGCTCACATCCCATTTAAGCGATTTAGAAGTTCACAATAAATAGTTACAAAAATTGCCATTGTTGATGACACATCCCAGTCGATAGATCAGTCAATTCAGAAAGCAATGAAAACACCTGGAAAATATTCTAAAGGTCTAAATGTGTAACTTTATTCTAATGCATGCTATTTTTAAACTACTGACAGTCCCAGTTCCTTTATTCATTCCACCACACAAGTACTGTGTGCGCTGATAAATCGGTGGAATATTTTGAATGATGGAGGCAAAGATGAGATTGGAACAATGGCAGAATGGGGGACAAGGAAAACCAGAGTACCTGAAAAAAAAACCCTGCCCAGGTGCACTTCATCTGTCACAAATGCCACTTATGGCCAATAGGATCCAACCCGGACTGCCTCGGTGGGAGATATGAAACCTAACAATTCGGCCTTAGCGCTGCCATAATTTAAATTATACAATTCAGTATCCTATATTTTTCCTTTATAATTTGATATACTGAGTACTGAATAAATTCATTCTTGATTCACTGATAAATTTCAGAGAAATTCTGATTTTATTTGTCGATTTGTGACCAATGATGAAGAAACACGGGATGGACTACTATTCACTAGAAACTGAACAATGAAAGCATTAAGACCTCTACTGCCAAGATGGCTAAATGTTTAAAGTTGGTCAGAGAGAAATCATGGCATTAGCTTTCTAGCATGCTAAACATATCTTACTAATTGACTATCTTCCTAATGGAACATCTATTACTGGAGTGTATTGTGCTAACCTTTTGGACCAATTAAAGGCAAAAATATGCCAGAGGAGAAGGTTTATCAAAGAAAGTGATTTGCATCAAGACAACACTCGCCCTCACATATGTCATTGCAATTGAAAAAATCAATGAACTAGCCTAAATTTGCTGATATCTCCCACTTTATTCCCCAGATTTGACTCCATTGGCATTCCATCTCTTCCAAACGTTGAGGAAATTCCTTGGAGGAAAGATATTTTCATTCAATGAAGAACTTTTAAGCATAAGTGAGGAATATTTTGCAGGTCTGGAGGAATCTGTCTTCCATGAGGAACATTGTCAGGCAAAGTGCATTAGTGTTGAGGGAGGCTGTTGAGAAATATAAACAATTATGAAGGGGTCAGCATGTATTTTGCACTTAATTTAAAAAAAACTTTTCAAATTATCTTTGCAATGTTTAAAAACAACTTCAAAGAAAACTCTGGATAAACAAGAAACAATGTTTAACAAATAAAGGAATATGAAACAGAACTTGAAATGTAATACCCCTATAAAGAAAGATAAATATAGAAGGAGACACACGGGGAAGATTGTGGGAAGAAATGAAAGAGTTTTCAATACATTAAATAGATGGCAATATATATGAAGAAACACTGCAGCAGCTGGATGCAGACAGCCAAGAAATGAAATGGCACAAAAAGACAGGAAAAGAAAAATTTTCACTTTTAACTGTTGACATTGAAACCTGTACATATTCAGGCAAATCACCCATTAAATGACACAATGCCCAATTATGTAAAAGGATTGCCTTACTGCAATGACCTAAATAACAAACAGGCATGCCATTTTATTACCAAAAAGTAATTTGCAATGCTACTATGAAAACTTCAATCTTAAAAATTGGAGATTTGCATTTGTAAGATACATTAATTAATCTCGTAGTATAGTTGAGACATTCCTCCTAACCAACCATATGTGAGAGAAAACATATTTAACTCCTAATGGCCTACCTCAATGAGGTTAATCTGGGGTTTCTTTCTGATCCAATGGGTTAATACTGGGCAGTTTAAATCAGATTCTAAAATGAAAACCAAAACAGACGACAATAACAAAATGTTAATACCTGTACTGGAGGTCATTTGTACAGGTGCACCCTGACTCATGTCTGGATAAACCATTCTTTGTTCTGTCCAACCAGGGGGTGGCTGCGATGTAGTGGTATAATCCTGAAACATCATAACCAAAACACATGCATGCTGAACAACTGTACTTCACTGTCTCAAAATTTGCAACTTTTAAATAATATGAAATAAGCCAGCCAGAATAACTTACCTCAGCATATCAAACGTAAAGTGTTCTGATGCACAGCTAACAACTGTGAAGGCAAACTATATATTTGTGCCATTCTAGAGTTGTGGACTGCAGGAACAATTGAAAATGTCTCACCAAATAAAAGATGAAACTTGCTTTTCCATAGTAAAAAATTAGAATTTTTTATTTTAGTGAAGTAATGTTTCTCTTTTTAAGCAAATTTTAAATACTCAGAACCGAAGTGTAACTAGACTAATTGAATATGACTGTGATATAATATAAAATTGTTTGGCACAAGAGAAAATAAAGCCAATGCTACAGACTCAGCTTCAAAAACTATAATTGTGCAATGTGTTCAAATTAACCCTAATGTTGTATCTGTCAAATGAATGGAAATTATGCTATTGTTTTAATGCTGGAAATCTTCTGATAATTTTTTAACATATATACACCATACCCTTATTACAATTTTTTTGCATATACATTTTATTAAAATTAAGAGGTCATCAAAAACTGACCTTTTTAATGTTAAATTTTCAGTGAAATTATTTCTACAGTTTGGTGCAACAAAAGTTTCCTTTATGATTTATATTAAAATGAGTGCATGCCTAACTGATGATAGCCCCAAGACTTTGAAATTGAACATCAATGATTACCCATGAGAAAATCTGAAACTGCAATTATAATTCAGATAATAGGCATGAAGAAACTAAATTATTTCCATTCTTGGATTTAAAATTTTAACACATGTAGACAGAATCAAAGTTTGAATTTGTAGAAAAGAAGCACATACAGAAAATTACACAAAAAGTAATAGCCATAAGCCCATTCCACACAATTTTTTTAGAATTATGACAAATTATTATTACAAAATCAATCAAATTTCACTAATTTTGCTCCACTTACTTGGACATGTTTCAAAGGCAATTGCCTCCATCTTCAGCTTGGTCCCACTGGCTGCTTCCCAGTGTGGTATTAAGATGTCGCTCTGTGAATTTAACAAACTTATTGATGAGGTAGCTTGTTGTTTGGGAGATCAAAGTTAACCAAAAATTCTTTGTTTTTGTTTATAAATATATTTTCCCATACTGTTAATTCTATGGGATTTTGAAGAGCTTTTAATAGTTTTGGTTCCTTTTGGAATTCGTGTTTTTTTTTTTTTTGCCAAAAATGGTTTGCCACTGCTGATGTTTCTGTGTGTTTATATTTAATATTTTTCATGTGTTCCTTAAAACTGATGGTAATATTTCTTTTAGTTTTGCCTATGTATTTCATGTCACAGTTTTTGCAACTGATTTCATAAATGCCTGATTGCTTTCCTGGTGGAATTTTGTCTTTTGTGTTGGTGTTTAAGTGGTTTTTTAAACTGAATTTATTTACTGGGGTTAAAATGATGTTTGCCTCTCTAAAAATCTTCTGGAATTTTTGGTGTGCCCATGGGTGGAGTGTGAATTTTTTTATATATATGATCTCCTTTGGAGCCTTTTAGTGTAGTGATGTTCTTTATTTGTTTTTTCTTTCTGAATTTCTCTATTTTCTTGTTATATTCAGAAAGAAAAAAACAAATAAAGGACATCACCACACTAAAAGGCTACAAAGGAGATCATATATATATAAAAAAACTCACATTCCACCCATGGGCACACCAAAAATTCCAGAAGATTTTTAGAGAGGCAAACATCATTTTGGCCCCAGTAAATAAATTCAGTTTAAAAAAACACTTAAACACCAACACAAAAGACAAACTTCCACCAGGAAAGCAATCAGGCATTTATGAAACCCGTTGCAAAAACTGTGACATGAAATACATAGGCAAAACTAAAAGAAATATTACCATCAGTTTTACTGAACACATGAAAAATATGAAATACAAACACACAGAAACATCAGCAGTGGCAAACCATTTTTGGCAAAAAAAAAAACCATGAATTCCAAAAGGAACCAAAACCATTAAAAGCTCTTCAAAATCCCATAGAATTAACAGTATGGGAAAATATATTTATAAACAAAAACAAAGAATTTTTGGTTAACTTTGATCTCCCAAACAACAAGCTACCTCATCAATAAGTTTGTTAAATTCACAGAGCGACATCTTAATACCACACTGGGAAGCAGCCAGTGGGACCAAGCTGAAGACGGAGGCAATCGCCTTTGAAACATGTCCAAGTAAGTGCAGCAAAATTAGTGAAATTTGAGTGATTTCGTAACAATAATTTGTCATATTATTATATATTTCACTGTGAAAATCCCCGATACAAAAACTATTTTTAGTAGTGTTTAATACCCCTTTTCACTACCGAGGCATCATATGTGGGAATTGATGATACATGAGATGAAATGACTTAAAAAAGAAAACCCTGGTGGGAATCGAACCCCCAGATCTCCTGCTCTTGGCCACCAAGTCGGTCCACACAAATACGCTGTGGTTTGGTACACAGAATAGTTAACACTTCACTCACAGAAACAGAGTACACAATAGAATTTCAACAGTAATGCAGCAATAGTGAACGATTTCAACAAAGAGACATTTTAAAAAAGATAACTGAATTTAAAAGACAAAGATTTACAAGAGATGTTTCCACACTAAAAAACATCAAGGAAATCAAACTAGAGGCTAATCTGATGAAAGAGCTTCATAACTCAAAAACATGTGAAATTACTGAATTTTGGCACTCCACCTGCAGATGAACTCAGCAAGTTTCTTTTCAAACTATCAGATGTCTGCACAAAACATCTTGGCATCCAGCCACCACATCAAGTAGTCATTCAACAGCTGATGATGGGAGCAATTGCCTCCAAAACAAGTTCTAATGTTACATACATAGATGGTGCTAGTGTTAATGTTTTAATAAATTTTAATATCTGTTGATCAAGAGACACAAGATCATATTAATGGTTAGTTTCATAAATGTTCTTGGATCTGGCATATATGAGATCTGCATGAAAAGCAATGAAATAATTTTTTTTCTGCAGAAAGTATTTATGATAGGTTGCAGCACTGAGCAGATACAGTGAACCTTCATGCATACACATTCATTTTGTTAGGCTTGCCAGACCCATCATTCACTGAAATGCAGCTGGTGAGTGAAGTACTATTTGTGTATTATATTGCATTTTTATTTATCTGGAATGGTGAAATGTGTGGAATAGAGATATGCATCCAGAATTTTGTGATAAAGAAAACCATTATAATTAAATATAAAATTTAATTTCGTGTCGGAACCAATACATTGAAGCAACTAGTATATTCTTAATTAGTGAGTCTATTTGGTAATCTTATGCTCCACTTACTGTTGAATTATGCAAAACTAGTTTCGTAGGCTTTTTTCTGCATCCTCAGTTGCCTGTTGACAAAGTTGAATGAAAGGGAATCGGGCATAACACAATAGCTGAGGTGCCCAGCAATAGAAGGCTGTGGGTTCAATGTGTGCAAGCCAAGGGAATTAGGAAGCGAACCGAACCAAATGAGTAGCTTTCACTCCTCCTCCCCTCATTGTAAAGGTTTAGTCATACCTCATTTTTCTGTTTATTATTAGATTTTTAAACATGCACATGTATTTTAATATTTTAAAGTAAATTCCTGTATTTATTGTGTTATTTGTATTTATGTGCATTAATCAGTCTTTAGTAAATTTCCCTTCTAAATATTGCAAATGCTGAATTTCTGATATAAATTTTTCTAAACTGACTGTATACATTGTGAAATTAATTGCAGAAGTTGAAACAATGTTGCAGCATGTAGGAATACAACTGAAGTAAGTGGCACATAAAACTTGGCACTGAAAAATGCAGGTTTTGCCTAATACCTATTTGCAGAATAAGTTAAAGCACCCAGTATATAAAATAATTAATAAAATCTGACCTGTAATTAATTTGTTTGGTGGAGGAATGAAAGGAAATTTTAAAAGACAAATGATGGAGCTCATTAACCAATTTCTACATTTATGGATAAAACTCTTTTCCAAGCCAATTAGAATGCTACTGATGTAGTGTTTCAGCAGTAATAACATAGGCCTACTGTCATTTTGAAGCCTTTTTATAGTAGGAAATGTAATCCATTTGCATGTGTTGATTCTAAATATAAAGTCCATTCAGCTTATCACAAACCATTTCTTTGAATGGTTTATATCCTAATTCTTAATTATGGGTCTATCTTATAAATTAATATGAACAATTATTTCCTTATATCAATTCATCTGGTGGAAAAGGAGTATTCAAAAGACCTAGGTGACGGATTTTGGATAGTTGGTAGCACATTTCATACTGCCTTCACCATCTTATATTGCAAATGCAGTTGTTAGAGTGGTTAAATAGTTGTTAAAAGAAAGAACTTTGCTTATAGATAGTTTCATTTTGCTATATTTATCACATGTAATAAGGTTAACCATAATAGAAAGGTATTGCTTACGTAATCCTAAATTTGTTTACGTATTTGGCAATACTGCTGTTAAAAAGACAAAATAACAACATAAAAGAACCAGATTAACATCAGATAGTAAACATATAAGAGATAACTTAGAAAACTCTTTTACCACTTCATATTAACTTGGTGCGATGAAACAATTTGTGAAAGCACTTGAAAAGACCATTTCAAATATCTTACCAACAAATTTCCTGCTCTCTCTGGAGCAAAAATAAAAAAGGAATTTTTGTAGGTCAGCTAACCACAGCAGTAGTTAAACAGAGACAATTTAAACATACTATGCTTCCTATAGAAAAAGGAGTTTGGAATGCATTTAAAGAAGTGACTGAAAATTTCTAAGAAATAAACATTGTGACTGTTCTAAAATTGTGCAAAACACACTACAGTGATTATTAGTTTTGGGATATAACATAAGTCTAAAATTATATTTTCTCTTCTCACATTTGGATGCATTCGCTGAAAATCTGGGGGCAGTCAGTGAAGAGCAAGCTGAGATGTTCCATCAAGATATATGAGAAAGGGGATATCAGGGGTGATGGAACACATTGATGTTTGTGGATTATCCTTGAATGTTCTGTAGAGATACTGTCAAAACTCAAGATATAATTCAAGAGAAGAACATTCCAGATCAAATGAACAAGATTTTATCGAATATATTAATACATGAAATAAAGCAAATAAAACTGTCAGTTTCAATTGTAACTTTTATGCAGATCCTGAGCTATGTACATTTCTTGAAGAAAAAATATGTAAATTTCATTCTTGATTTGTAAAAAAATTCTGTGATGCAGAAAAATGGAAGTTATTTTTTAAATCAACAGTACTGAAATATTTAGAATTACATTTCAAAAGCAAAACAGTTCTCAAAAATTTCAATTTGTAGACCTATAATAATTTATCATAAGTAAAGTTTGAAGGTATTCTGCAATATTTAAAAGTTACTAAATGATCCAGACTTAAAGATAAAACTTAAAAAAGAAAAACAAAATTTGTCAAACAACATTTAGAACACTGTACTGGTAATGTTATAGAAAAAGTGCTGGAAAAGAACATAAATTACCAGACAATGTGTAAAGTAGTTAAAATTCTGTAAGATAAATATTTAATATGAATGTATTTGAAAACAATTTTTCAACAGTAGATATTCCTCTTTTCAAGTGTGCATCTGACATTAGGTGATAGGCAGAGGGGTTAAAGATAAACAGAAACTCTTTAAGTATGGAAATCTACAAATGAAAGTGGTTAATTTCTGCATTCTCTGGCATTTAAATCATATGCGAGACTAGTAAGAAAACATGTTTTTTTTAAATATATCTAATAAAATTACAAACATTAAGTCAAGAAAGCTATAATAATGTATAACACTCCTTCTAGGAAATGTAAATCTTTATTTTTCCATTATTAGAATTTAAAACTAGTCTTTGTCATCCTTAGCAACATAAATAGTCAGTTTATTTAATAAGGCTACTCAAGTTACCAGCTGCAACAAATTTATAAAACTTGAGCTTTTGTCCATCCTAAACTCTGTGGACTTCATCAGAACTTTGTCGGTGGGTTTATTGGTAGCAGTGGATTTATTTGTAACAGGAAATTAAACATATTTTTTTTAGTTATAATGCAACTTTTAAAACTATACGTAGATTAATGAGGATTAAAGGGAAATAAGTGCACTTTTGGGAAAAAGAATTAAAATGACATAGGATCTCTTGCATCAAGAATCTAATATAATATTCTTTGGATATTTTAATTTACATCACTTGCATGTCCATAAACAAACCTTATTGTTATAGTTCTATCTCCTTAACAACCAGCATCATTGTCATTGATAACACTGGATTCTTGTTTAAACAATGATAAATGAATATTGTACTTCCAAAGCTGTTGACAATGGAGTGGCAATATAACCTCAACTTGGGTATTTGTTTTTTACACTAAACTCTATTCACTTACATAAAAGTAATACGCGTTTCGGGAGAATCTCTCCCATCTTCAGTTGCTCACTGAACTGCCGTTACTAGAAACTATGGATGGACAAACGGATGTTCCTGTGGTGGCCTCTATTGGTTGAAGTAGGAAGTTGCTGAGCTCATCCATAGGAGGGAACTCGAAATTCATTAGGTTTTCTCTATTTTTTAATATGAAATTTTTTTCCCAAGTGGATAACTCCAATGGGCTGTGAAGATGTTTCAGCAGTTTTATTCCCAGTTTTATTTCATGGTTTTTGGTCCAAAAGTGAGCTGCTACTGCTGATTTATCCACCTGTTTAAACCGAATATTCCTAAAATGTTCTTTCCTCCGAATTTCCAAATTTCTTTTTGTTTTGCCAATGTAGCTCTGTTCACAATCTGCACATTTTATTTCGTAAATTCCTGATTTCTGTTCTGGTGGTATGAAGTCTTTTACTGTGCAACCTAATAAATTCTTGTGTTGTATCTGTTCTTTGGGGCTAACACTATCTCATGTTCTTTGAAGATTTTCTTGAACTTGTTCTGGTAAACTGGATGGTAGGTGAAACCATTTCTAGATTTAAAAATTATTAGAAATGGAGATGGTTTGAATTTTAGAATTTACAGAAAAGAAACACACGCAGAAAACTACATAAAAAACGAGAGTTATAACCCCATTCCACATAAATACGCAATTTTTCACAGTTTGGCATACAGATTGATGAATATTCCACTCACAGAAGCAGAGTACAAAATGGAATACAAACAAATAATACAGACAGCTATAATGAATGGTTGATAAAAATATCAATAAATCTAAAAGACAAAAAGGGATAAGGGAAGTTTCCACACTGAAAAATACAAAAGAAGAATACAAATTCAAAAGTTTCACCTACCATCCAATTTACCAGAACAAGTTCAAGAAAATCTTCAAAGAACATGGAATAATGTTAGCCCCAAAGAATAGATACAACACAAGAATTTATTAGGTTGCACAGTAAAAGACTCCATACCACCAGAACAAAAATCAGGAATTTACGAAATAAAATGTGCAGATTGTGAACAGAGCTACATTGGCAAAACAAAAAGAAATTTGGAAATTCGGAGGAAAGAACATTTTAGGAATATTCGGTTTAAACAGGTGGATAAATCAGCAGTAGCAGCTCACTTTTGGACCAAAAACCATGAAATAAAACTGCTGAATCATTTTCACAACCCACTGGAAATATCCACTTGGGAAAAAAATTTCATATTAAAAAATAGAGAAAACCTAATGAATTTCGAGTTTCCTCCCATGGATGGGCTCTGCAACTTCCTACTTCAACCAACAGAGGCCACTACAGGAACATTCGTTTGTCCATCCATAGTTTCTAGTAACAGTGGTTCAGTGAGCAACTGAAGATGGGAGACATTCTCCCAAAATGCATCTTACTTTTGTGTAAGTGAATGGAGTTTAGTGTATGAGTTATAATGATAAATGAATATGAGCAGTGTTATTTCAAAAACAAGTTTGTCTACAAATAAAAAACTGGAAAATAGAGACACACACACAAAAAAAAAAGACCAAGAAAATGTAATTTTACACATCTAGTCCTAATATTGAAAAAACAAATCAGCTTAAGATCTGGTCAATAAAAAAAAAGTTTGGACAAGTTGCTTTTTTCATCAAACATATGAACTTAACTAGATTTGAAAGGAGCTTTTCCTCTTCAAGGCAATCACATGTTGCATATTCATCATACTCATCATCATTTCCCTCTACTGCCTGATTAAGGATACCAGCATAGAACTTCTATGCTACTCCAACTAACACCAAATTTCTGCTTCAATAAGTAATCTATGTAATTTCTTTTGGCACATTTAATCATGTATACTAGTGGCTAATTTGGATCAGAAATAATTTCCACTGAACATCTCCTTTTCAACAGTGTTTGAATGTTTTTAAATGGATCATTCAATCTATATGCAGGCTGCATTTTTACAATAACATTAGTCTTTACTGCCTTTTCTAATTTCTTTAACACTATCCTCTTCATATTTCTCATGCCATCTAGCTTTTGAGTAAATTAGCTAAAGTTTTAAAATGTCATTGAAATGATCTTTATATAAAGAAGAGAGTGATTTACTAGCTACCATATAAGGGCATGGATGTAATAGTCACATTTTGTCACCATACCTATCAGAGAAAAGTCTCACACTTATAGCAGAAATATAAAATTGGAAGTTAACAAAAAGATCAGTAATAGCAGAATCCTTCTCGCCAACAAAAATGCCATTCTCCATCACCTTATACACATATAATTTACACCATATACGTTAACACACAAAGGGCTTTACTTAAGCAACACTTTATTTTGCACTATTGAATTCTCTAACATCAGGTGTGCAGTAATCCCACCTTCTTTGGTGCACCTGGTAATGCTAGGCGTATTACAGATATGGCAATGAAAAATAATCTGGAAGCTCTTTATTGGGAAGCTAGGGAAAAAATAATAAATATCACCATTCCCAATGGCCATTAGCAACCAACCAGTCTCAAACTAAAAGAACATTTCTTGTTTTGTTTCAACACAGCAAATGAAGTAAATGCATTTTGCACCAAACATGCAACTTTGAAGTGTATATTTACAAGGAAAACATACTGTAGTACCATGCAAGCATTACTAAAAGTAAAAATTGCATGTGAATTTTGTATACAGACAGACTTACTGCATTTTGAAACGATACTTCTCATATATTTTATTTAAATTCAATATTAGAATAATTTCATTTTCACCAGTCCACTCATAATCATTTTTCCCCGCTTTACAACCCCCCAATCCACTGAGTACCTCTTCCAGAAGTAGCATAATATTGTTGTTGCAATGGTAGTACTAGCAATATATGTATTTATGTTGAATGAATAGCGTACATTTGTTTCATAATGCAAATGGCTTCAAATATGGGTGGTATTACACAAAAGTCAAAAAACATCATTTCCAGAGTGTACAATTTCTTTAATTTGTTAAAAAACTACCAAGAGAAAGTTAATGTATCTTTTAGAGATGCACAGAGAATAACTGCAGAAGTATGTCAGGTATTCACCAAAACTGTTCAATGTAAACATAATGAAGCTGAAAAAAGGATGGCTGATGATGCAGAATCCCCCAGCCTTCTGTTTCTTCTCCAACAAAAAATTAATGCAGGAAAAACCAGTCAATGACTTGGATGATTTCAATAAGGATGTTATCTGGCATTCAGTGCAAGAGTTTTATGATCTTGGCAAATATTCCATCCTTAAAGAGTTTAAGGAGAAAATAGATTATTCTGATGGCATCACTTCTCTATATAAAATAATGAGGAATCTGGGATTTAAATCAGAAATGTAATGATGGTAGAAGGTTTTTGATGGAAAGGAAGGATATCGCTATAAGGTCTTGTTTTTAAGAACTTATAAACTTAAAATATCCTTGTCCTATAATCTACATAGAAAAGACATGGATAAACTAGAACCACAGTAGATAATCTGTTTGACAGGATTCTAAAGGAAATTGGGGGTTTCAAATTTCCTGTTCTGTGATTAATTAATTTATTTACTTTATAAATATTTTAATATGAAATAATTATACCTGAGCTATGTTAACTCTGGTCTCAAGCAGTCAGGAAGGGAGGGACAGCGCTCTGTAAGAGGGGTAACAGTAGAAAGAGACAAATATATAGAGCAAGAGTGGGGATTTATGTGTGACCAAGACTACATTGGCCAGAGTGAAGTCACTATACTATTACTTTGGTTTAAATATTAGTAACAGAAAATGCATTTTATGTCACACAAGAAAACGCAAATGTTATGCCCTTGTGGAAATTATCACTCTCAGCATAGCCTTAAGTGCCAAGCTTTTCATTTATGAATAAAATTTGAATTTACTCTCTTAAAACATAAATAACTATTTGTCATATTTTTAAAAATTTGCATTATTTTATTGGTAATTTTTCAATGAGTGAAATCCTCCCCCCCATTTTTTCCCTTGAGAGCTGCTATTTACTGGGGAAGTGCATCAGCTGCAAGTGGAATAAGGAAGATAAAAGTTGCTATTCATTTCTTTTTCCTTTCAGCAGGCAGTTTCTCTTGTTGGCATGGTTATTCTTTCAGGTAACTTCTGACTGTCAGCTTGCACACACAGCATGACCATAATTCTTGGCTTCTCATTACCACTGGTTTTGTGCCCTTTGTGTTGACCGTTACATTGGATTGTTTTTAAAATAGACGGGTGTCTGATCAGCATTATCAATCTGGCTGAACAAATAGTCATGTTCTTTTCAAATTTTATGACTTGACACTGAAGTGCAACAAGTTTTTCAGCATGTGCTGTGGGAAGACACTAAGCTAGTGTTGTTCTATGCTGCAATGAAAGCCCTGCTTTCTTCATGATTCTTGTGCACCAGTCTGTACTCGCTTTGATGGTTGTGCCTTCATGTATAATCTTCCGTGTGATGAGAAATGTTTCATTTCATTTTTTTTTACACCTACTGTATAACTTGCTGCTCTAAATATCATGAAACCTTCCTTCCCTTCTTAGGTCCGCTGAAAGTTGTGTGATGAACTGGCGATCTTTAGCTTCTCTTTCATCTGATGCCACTCACAAATGTTTGTTTCTGAGACTAATTTTTTTTCTCACTGCACAGTTTTTGTGGCCTCTACAATTGTTAATTTAAAGTTTGCATCATAGCATGTACAAAAACCTGTTGGAAACTGCAAACTTGTAGAACCACATCTTTCAACGGAACTATGAATGTTAAGATTCATTTTAGATCACAGTATTTGTGAATGCTCAGAAGGTTCTTTCATTTACTGCTACAGTCTTTACAGATCTACTAATGACTTGAAAGCAACAAGTGATTGTGTTTAACTAAAGCAATTGTTGAGCCTACATATTAAGTATTCGTATTGGTTAACAAATTTTATTTTCAGCTACATGTGTAGCAACTCTAACTTCAGTGCTCTTTTCCCTAACAGGATGCTAAAAACAGGACCTAGAACAGATGTGGTGGTATTTCTTAATCTGCAATTTTAAGATGACCCTACATTTTTAGATTAAAAAATTCTGAAAAAAGGTTATCTTATATCCAGGTAAATATGGTATATTCTTACTGAAAGCATAAAGTTATACTGAATTTAAAACTGGTAACTTAAGCACTAACCTGTGTTATATGAGATGATGAAATTGATGCCTCTCAGCAGCAATGCATAGGAAATCCTATATTTCATCTAACTTTTATTCTGTTAGAATTGTGGTTTAGAACACATTTCCTATCACTGAGAGATCCTGTCTCTCATAACTTTTTAACAAGTCAGCAAACAGTTTCTCTACCTAGAACATGATTACCAGATAATTTCTAGTGATTTGCTTTACCACTTCTCTGCAAGAATCCATTTTCACTTATTTATTGTACATAAACACTGTTTTCAAGCTTATATCTATGTAGTAGTGCAACTAAGAATTAGCACACAATTTACACACAATAACATAGGAATGCAGAACCACTTCTAACTAAGTCTTCCTCAAACTATAAGATGCTACCTACATATGCAGTGTAGTGTCTTCTTGACTGGCTTCTCCAGCACACAACTATGCTCTGTTGGCCTGCAACTAATAACTTACTGTATATTTCTTTGTTTGCAACAAAGTATTTCTTGTGCTTCTGGAATAAATTTTATATATACTAATTTATTTTTTGCTCATACGTGGTTTATTTTTGATTGATTTCTTTTGTTTTAAATTCATTTATTGCATTCTTTTAATGTTTTTGATAATTTTCTTTATAAATAGATGAAACATATCCTAAGTTTGAAATTTTCTCTTTTCTCTCAAAAGATGGAGTTCCTTTGTTCCATATTTAAACTGTAAGGTTTTTTCTACCAACACTCAGCCTTTGGGAGCTGAAGAGAATCTTCCATAATATGAATAAGAATACTTCAGTATGACAGAAGAGAAAAATAGCACTGTTAGTTGGGTTAGACACAATAAAAGAAACTAAGAGCAAAGGAGAAGAGATTTTAATGACTGAGCTCAGCATTTAAAATGATGAATTATAATGCACAGCACACATCCATCTATAACATATAGGGTTGGCAATGGAAATACCATATAATCTTCATTTGAATATACCGCATTTATGCAAATCTAATGTGCACCTTTTTGTTCAAATATATAATCAAAGTTGTGCTGCATATTAGATTTGAGTGCAAATTTATGCTGCAGCTCACCAGTAAATTCATTCAAATTTAAGATTTATTATGTCATAATGCATTGCTACAATTCTGGACTTCATTACATTTATTGTTTACTATTATTGCATAGAGTATTTGAATAGTACATAGTCACAAAATGAAGTGTAAATAATGAAGAACATCTTATGAAGCTACTTTCAAGCATTAAGTAATTCTTTATGCTGAAAAAAAATGATAATGAAAGGCAGGAGAAGAGTTCAATGTAGCTGAGGGCCAAGTTTGCTTGTGGCAGCAACAGAAATTGGCATTATTTGCAGTTAAAGCTAGTAAGAAGAAATCCACTGGTCCTTGCAAAGGAAGACATCCTGACAATGATGAAAATGTTTTGGAATTTATACAGAAAGGAAGAAGAATGGTCAATCTGTGACTAGTAACACCATAAGAAGTAACTGTTTCTTCTTTGACCTAAGCCAACTGTATTCGCAACAGCACGAGAGATGGATTTTTGCCCTTTGTGCTCCAAGATGTTGACTTCGTAAGTACACTTATTTAAGTACACTTATTTGAATAGTGCACTTTTTTAAGTTTAGAATTTGGGGTGCACATTACAATTGATGGAGCATTAGATTCACGTAAATATGGTATGTTATTTGTGATCAATAAAAAAAGTTTGCTGAGAACATAAGCAGAATGAGTCCATCGTTCTATTTGTTAGCACTAAGATGAGATTTTCATTCAGCTGAGTAATTAACATTTCAGTACTCACATGATGACAAACTAAAAGGTTCATAACATAGAAAAAAGGAGCAGAAGTCAGGAACAATGTGATTTCACCTGCTCACTGGGTGACAAAATTTTCCAATACTAAAATAACTTAAGTAATGCAAGCCAAGAAAAATTCTAATTACTGGAATATAAAATCATTTCATGTAAAAATTTATTTAATGTGGTTTTAAATTTTAAATGGTGAACTTGTTTTTGAAGAGACAATGGGTGGCAGCTGCCTGCAGGTTTCGTTCCAAACACATATGTTTACAGATATTGTCCATTATCAGCCAACACATTTACTGAAAATGCACCAAAACTGAAAAAAAATTAGATAAATGCTTCTGCAATAACAGTTGTTTGTTTTTGTATGGCAGTAATGTAAAGATTAAAATCTAATAGAAACACACAATACAATGTTTGCTGATCATAAGCATCAATAAAAGTCTAATTCATTTAATTGTGACATGCAAAGTTCAAATTATGCCCTTTTTAAGCGAAAGAGCCTTAAGTTTACATGCTTAAGTCCTATTCTACTATTAAACTTTTAAATACAACAGATTTATAAATAATAAAACTATTGTCCGTTGTCATCCTTACCCTAGAATAAGGCTGCTGGTAATAACTGTCGTAGTTGTACTGCTGGCAGCTATATGCAGAAGTTTCAGTTGTTGTTGCTGGAGGTTGTGCAGTGTATGTCGAGGACTGGGGTGCTGATGTCTGATAGTTACCCTGTACCGTTGCCTGGTTAAATACAATCAATATTTTATTATCTGAGTCATATTTCTGGACTATGCTGTGAAACTACTTAATATCTGCACTATGAACAAATTAGTTTACAGTAAAACAGTTTAATATATGACTATCATTTTCAGTTAAGTACAGGGATTAAACTGAAATACAGAAATTAAGAGTGG
This sequence comes from Metallyticus violacea, assembly GCA_030762175.1. Classification (NCBI taxonomy): domain Eukaryota; kingdom Metazoa; phylum Arthropoda; class Insecta; order Mantodea; family Metallyticidae; genus Metallyticus; species Metallyticus violacea. Next base: position 21,435,141 of record CM060844.1, read on the forward strand.
TCCGAAAGTTTACCACTCTTCACTCAGTAATCAATAAATTGTTTTGTTTTTTGGTCACTTAGGCAAATACTGGGATAGATATTTACATTCCACAAATTTTTTGCTCTACCATTACCTTGCATTTCGTTGTGTTGGTTCTGTTACAAAGTTGAAAGTGCCAGAGCAATGTGGGCTGGCACAATGTAATGATAACTAGTGCTTTGGAAAGGTTACTACCCCAGCATTTGGTATGAAGGGATCAAATTCCCTAGGGTGGGAGCCTCTACTGGCAGAGCAATGTGGGCTGGCACAATGTAATGATAACTAGTGCTTTGGAAAGGTTACTACCCCAGCATTTGGTATGAAGGGATCAAATTCCCTAGGGTGGGAGCCTCTACTGGCATTGGGGTATTCTATATGTAAACATGCTCGGGTATATGTCTGTCTGTGCAATTACACCCACAGAGCTTGGCAGCTTGGTGTTTCCCACATCTCATGCCTTCATTCTGGAGGTAAGGGTTAATGTGAGCATGGGTCAAGTACTGAAAATATCCCCTGTCCCAAACAATTCAATCTAAGTGCAACATATTTTAATATTTTTGCATGTGCTTTTAATATGTTTTTCTCTTATGAATTCCAAATGTTAGCATCAATCAGATATCAAAATGACAGGTTTTTGCTTTCATACATGACCATAGTTTCTTTGGCCATTTATTCATAACAGCATGCATTACCTCCATTCGGAAATCCATCATTGTTGACTCCAAGGACTGATTGAGACTATCAATATTTCATTTCTAAGATCCCCAATTTCACTCCAATATACATTTATTCTAGATCCATTTATAATGTTTTCAGGAAAATTATCACGTTGATAAACTGCAAATTCCTCTTTAAATGTCATGTGTACTTCCATTAATCAAATTTGGGAGTCTTTCAATAAAATAATTAAGAGATGAATATGAAACATCTTTTCTGTGTGAAATAAATGAAAACAGAAATTTGCTACCAGCTGACTAATATTATATGTCTCTCCTGCTATGCAAATGGTTTAAACACTAGAGAGAAGTGAAGCTTAGTAGCCAGATGATATGCATAGAAAAGGGCTGACAACTTCCCCCTCCTTTCTTTTTTTTTGCAATAATTTTGCTTTTCCATTGTAATTTTCCCATTAATCATAATTACACTATAGTGGATGGAAATCCATGATAATTATGGGTAATATGTAATACTTGGCAACTATGTTGGCCCATTTCCTTTCATGCAACATTGAACACTGATATTTTTGGTTGCATTTTCATGAACTGAAGCAAGGAGCAGTGTCAAGTTGGGTAAAGATATTTCCCATAAGAAGCCACATTTCCAAAAAGTCATGAACATTTCATTGTTCTTTGTTAGCAATATAACTTTCAAAGTATTTGTAGCCTTCCAGATTACCAAAAACTCCTCCAGGGATTACCTAACGAAAGAAGGTACAAAAATTGTCAAAGAACACTTGCTCAGCTCTGAGAAAACATCAGCAATGATCAGCCAATAACACAGAATGTGAAATTGTAAACTTAAAGAAGTTAGAAACAGTGAAGTTGATTAATTATACACATTAATAGGTCAACTACTTCACTAACTTATTAATTTATCAGTACATGTTTCACGAGCATTTGCTCTCATTAAGCTGGGGACCGACTAAAGCTTGCAGATAACAATGTGACCTTTGGTGGTTACAATAAACAGTAAAACAGGAAGTCCAATTCATGGCACAATGCCTATTCTTTAAAATGAATATCTTTTCCCATATTGCTAATTCCCTGAGATTGCTGGTAGTTTTCAATTTTTTTTTTTTGTGATGTCATGATTGTATATCCAAAAATGATCTGCAATTGCAGATTTATCCACCTATTTACATCTTACATTTCTAACGTATTCTTTCGTTCTTGCCTCCAAATTTCTTATTGTTCTGCCTGTATATATCTGATTACAATACAGCAATCTATCTGATACATTCCTGTCTTTTTGTTTGGCAGAATAACATCTTTTATGATACTGTTCAAATAGTTTGGATGTTAAATTTATTTTGTACTGCCAACATAAAACCAATTTTTTTTAAAAAAATTTTCATGAGTGTCCTGTTTGCCCGTGAATGGTATGTGAATTTTTTTAAACTTTAGTCCTTCTTTATCATGGAGAGAGTGGTGATGATTTTAATATTTTAGGTCTTTTGAAATGCCTGATCTTTCTTTTGTTAAGGACAGTCTTGATGATGTACTGGTATTCCATTTATGTATTCTTTCTTGTTGAGTGGAATGTTTATCAATCTATGAGCAAGGCTGTTTATAATGACATGTTGGTTTGGTTTAGGGTTGAAACTAATCAGAGATATATATATATAGGCACAACAAAATAAGAAATTTGGAGACAAAAGAACACTTTAGAAATGTAAGATATAAACAGATGGATAAATCGAAAGCTGCAGATCATTTTTCCTACAATCATGACATTGAAAATAAACTAAACTGTTGAAAACTACCAATAATCCCAGGGAAGTAGCAATACGGGAAAAGATTTTCATTTTAAAGAATAAGCATACTATTATGAATTTTGACATCCCACCAATGAACTTTCTGTTTTGTTGTATGCAGGAATGACCAGAGTTCACATCATCACCTTCCAGTCAGTCCCCAGCTGAAGATGAGAGCAAGTGCTCTTGAAACAGATTCTGATAAATAAATCAGTTAGTGAAGTAGTGTCAACTAATACCGACTTTTAATGTGTATAATACAGAATATGATTTAGCATAAACAGTAGTGTTTGGATGAAGGTGAAAAATGCTCTCAACTGTTCTTTATGTGGTGTCTGAATCTCCCAGAGTTATTATAAGGCTGTAGAGACTGCATAGTTTTGCTGCATTTAGTTTACAAACATAAATTATTGAAGTGGTAAGTTTTCTATGGATTGACCAATAATGTTGCTTGCCATTTAGAAATAATTTTGTTACATTTGTTCAGAAATTTCAATTGACTGAAATGCTAAACATTTATATGGATTGTCCAATATATACTACTTGCCAATTAGAAATTGTAAACATTTTCTTCTAAGTTTATGCAGTTTAAGCACCACATAGGTGATGGGGCACTCAGTGCGGTGGTATCCTTATAATAATAAATTTGGGGAAAAAAACAAGAAGTTCACTCAAAACAGTATAGCTACTTCACATTTAACAAAAATATATTCATGATACCTCAGTGTACATTGACTGTTGGTGTGGTGGAGGCATGACATTAAATGAAGACTGTTGCTGTGATGTTTGTATTGCAGGATACTGAGGTTGAGTTTGCATTCTGCTGGGATGTGAAGATGATATCCAGGACTCATCTTGTGGGGGGCTGTGAAGTGGTGGTTGTGGTGGTTGTGGTGTGTGTGATCTCCTTGCTCTCGGAGAACTGCTGTACTCTCTTCTGGAACACAGTTCAAACTTGGAGAGCAGATGTGGTACAAAAATACAAAGCGGAAGTACTATAATATTCATGAGCATCACTCCTAAAATTTTTAACAGCAATTAAAATATAAATCTGGCAACAATAAAAGTAATTTAATTCTTATCCTTACACATGCTTTGGTATGCAAAAACTTGGTGTCCGGATTTGCAAGAATATGGTTGAAAAATGCAGCCATAGTCGACATGGAGGTTGTTGTTGGGTTTTTTTAATAATGTTAAATGCCAATTTTAATTATTGAGGCACCACAGGCTGTGGACACTGATGATACATGAAATGGTAAATTTGGAGAAGGATTTTTTTAAAGGAAGGAAGTGTTCCAGGCCTCACTTCCAGGGCCTAAGTTTAGGGTACATACCCAGCTTTTGCAATTTATGTGGACTTAGGAAAACCTGGAAAATACTTGTTAAGGAGGACAGTCCTGGAATCAAACCCCAGACCTCCCACTCATTAATCGGTGCCTTAATGACCTTGGCCACCCATGGTGGTTACTTGCAGGTAGTCTCAACAGAGGCTCATAACATGATTTTAACAATATTATTTATTATTATTTCAAATGGGGACAGATGAAGCAATGTCAAGAATTTTAGGTGCTTATATTTAATAACTTTCCAAGGTGCAGTCTATTAAGTTTCTGGTTTGATATAGAAGGCGATGATTACTTATTGCAATGATGATGAACACGTGTGGATTCCAAGAACTGGATCAGCCATTGTATAGTCTGGATATTGCCCACAGTGACTTTGCCTGTTTTTAAAACTGAAATTTGATCTTTGAAGCATTGATTCACAAATGATAATGAGATGAAGGATTTCAAGCATTTTGCAGAGAGCTTTGGAATAATTTTAGGCAGAATGAAATATTAAGGTAGTGGTTGGCAAACCCATGCTGCACTCTGCACTCCTCACTGCAGAGAGTGAATAAAAACAGTGCAGGATTAACCAGTCGGTCTATTTATATTTACAATGGCATTAACAAGGCCATCAACTTCTGCCTGCAAAAGAAAGTTTAGTAATGATTGATTTTTTTTTTGATTGATTTATTTATGGACGCTCTTTAACATCTCAGGTCATCAGCGTCCCATTCAACTCAGAGCGTTAAACGGCCGACAAATTTTGCTTAGAGGCCTCTCTTTCAGGCTTGAGGTTCTTTTTCGTGCTGTAAATGTACGACACGGGACCTACGGCTTTACTTCCCTTCTGAAGGAAGCCATACTTAGGATTTTTACACCCGAAAAAATCCATTGATCCTGGCCATGTATTGAACCCGCTTTCTTGGGTGTAGGAGTAGTGATTGAGAAGAAGAATATTTCTTTATACCTTATGAAGACAATGTGGGAAGTTTGATATATCAGAAATATCAGATGGCATTATGAAACCTGCTATAAAGAACACAATCAATTAATAGATAAGTGTTTCAATATTAAATATGTTTGTTTTGAAATTCAATATTTAGAGCTAAACAAAATGTGTTGTTAAAGCAAAGTAATTTATTATAATAATAAAAATAATGCATTATTGAATATTAAGTAAATTTAACAGTTTTCACAATTGAACAGGATGCATGTCACTTACTTTAGGCTATATTGAGAAAAACATTTAAAACAATTAAAAAAAAGCCATCAAGGAATCAGAGTCCATAATAAATAATTCAGATGATGAAATGGCAAATGCAAGTTATCACGCTGCCTGGGAAATTAGCAAGTCAATGAAATCATTCACAGAAGGTGAATTTGTGAAAAATGTATTTCGAAAGTAGCTGGAATATATCCAGAAAAGAAAATTATTTTGAAAGACTAAGGATATCAAGTCACCAAATAGCAAGAAGAGTAACATCTGTAGGTAAACACAATGATGTCATTGCATTAAACATTCAGAAATGCAAATATTTTTTCCTTGCATTAGACGAGAGCTCTAACATAAATGATACAGCTCAATTGACAATATTTCTTCACAGCGTGAATGAGAATCCCTAATGAAAGAAAACAAATAATAAAATGGCTATACTGTACAATATGCATGTACGGTATGCACCATATATATATTTTACAATGAAGGAGGAATAGATTTTGAATGAATATACTTGTTGTAGCATAAAATCTCCTATCGTTGCATGGAGGGTTTATAATTATTTTGTTAATGTCCTTTGTTTTGAAAACTTTCGTTCTCATAGGCCTATTCTCCATTTTGCTAAACTAGATACACTAACATGTTAATTTGTTCTGTAACTATGCACGGCTGTTCCTTTTGCTATAGTTTACATTTAAACAGCTCAGCAAAAATATATAATGTCAAGTGAAATGAGAATGCATTATTTACTAGTTTAGATGTATGAAAACAGGCATTTAATTTATTTTACGTTCTGAAGTATGAACTATACACATTCCAGTATGCCACTGGTCTCACCAGCTATGTTGACTCTGCCTTGGGGTGATGTTTTTCTATTACAATGTGAGCCAGTCTCGTTTTCTCAATTTGGCATGGCATAAATTTTGCCAAACACTATGTTAAGCAATGGTAATGAATACAGAGAAAAGCATCGTAGTATGAGTTTCAAAACAGGATAGGCAGGAAGAAGAACTTAACTAGTCTATGATGGAAAAGTTCCTCAGAAAATAGACATTTTCAAATATCTCAGTATAGTACTAAGTAGAGATTGGAAAATAGAACAAGAGATGCTAAACAGAACTACAAAAGCAGCCCCAACTTATCAAATGAATAATACTATAGCAGGGAACACTGAAATAAGTATCCAAACCAAACTTTATGACACATCTTCTCTATTAAACAAGACAGAGGGGAAATATTGCCAACATATTAATAGGAGAAACAGTGCACAATGTGCATGGTTGTAGGTTTTAACTTGTGAGGAATTTGAGTGGTGAAACTTTCGTCTCAGCACAGTTCAAAATATTGGTCACAGTCCTTTCCTAACAATGTTGTGACCCACACTTGGCTTGAAAAACTTTATGGCATATGAAGGCAGGGTGCTCCAAAATCACTAACTAATCCTATTCTCACCTAGCCACCCAGCATTACCAGAAATGGTACAGGTATTAATATTTTGCATTGCTGAAAATATGAACATATATTTATGCATGACTAAGTATAATAAAAAACTGACCATTTAGAGCACTGTAATTGAAAAATGCTGTGATTATAATGGTACAAAAATCATGCTTATACGCCAGCAAATAACATGCTCCTTTTATGTGGATTGTATTACTCAATTATTATGATCTGCTCCTTTTATGTGGATTGTATTACTCAATTATTATGATCTGAAACCCTCATTAGACATCAACATAGCTCCAGTATTGTCAGAATCATTCATATCTCAAAATGTAAAAATTATAAAAATATTTCAGGAACAGCAGCCACAGACTCAGTTTTAAAGAGAATGAGAATTGAGATACTGTTTAGTTTGCTTTTAAAGTTGTATTAGGGAATAATCTCTTATTAGTCCAATTATATATACTTTTTCTGGTTTCACTTCCTGGAGATTTACTCAGAACGTATTTCCTGGACCTTTGCCACATTCACAGCTGTTAAATGACTCTTGGGGTTGTTCATCGAGTTTCAGTTGGTAGGTGTATGTTGGCTCTGGTGAATTCTTGAATACTGAGCTGTCTGCTTCTGGGATGTGAAAATTTATTAAGTGTTGCTCGTATTTTTTTATGTAAATCCTTATCCCTATATTTAATTTCTTTGGTTGTTGAACTGTTTTTAATAATTTGATGCTTTTACTATGATTTTCATTCCAAAAATGAGATGGAATTCCATAAACCTCAATAAAGGAATTTTACCAGTACCATTTTTTAACATTTTTGTATAAATTTTTAGAACCTTTCTTTCCCCTTTCCAACCATAATTTTGCAACTTAAAATCCGTTCTATGGTTATTACTATGAACTGTAAAAACTATTGTGTTTGAAAAGAAGTGAAAATTGAATGATACCATATTTATGCAAATCTATTTTGCGCCACTGAATGTAATGTGTACCTCAAATTTGATACTTAGAACAAAAAAAAAAAAAAAAATGTATATTGTTGCGCGGCATATTAGAGAAACATCTGCCTGTTCATAAAATGATCAGAACAAAGAATTTATAATTTAACTATTGTTACATCTTGGAGCATGTAGGACAAAAAATCCATCACTTGTGCTGTTGTCAGGACATTTGGCATAGGTCAAAGAAGAAAAAATTATTTCTTATAGTGTGATGAGTCACAGATTGCCTGTTCTTCCTCCTTTCATGTATGAATTCCAAAACTTTTTCTTCAATGTCAGGATGTCTTCCTTTGTGAGGACCAGTGGATATCTCCCTACTAGCTTTAGTTGCAATAATGTCAATTTCTGTTGCTACCACAAGCGATGCTGCTCTCAGCTTTATTGAACTATCTACCTGCATTTCTGTTACCATTTTTTCAGCATAAAGAAATATTTTACGCTTAAAAGAAGTATCATAAAATGATCTTTTCTGTTTGCTCTTCATTTCATGATGTTGTAATAATGGAAAGATATTTTTACTAATCTATTTAAATCTGCATTTACTTTTATATGATCTATGCAATAAATAATAGGCCAAAATAAATGTAATGAAATCAACAAATGCAGCAATACATTATGAGTAATAAACGATAAATTTGAAGGACATTACCATTGAACTATGAAATAGATTTGCACTCAAATCTAATATGTCATCATGTGCACCACAATTTTGAATATATTTGGACAAAAACATGTGCATTAGATTAGCATAAATATGGTATTTACCCAAATGTATAAGTAAATGTAAAACTATATTTAAAAATGACAAAATTATTGGCTAGATAGCATGTAAGTGAATTAATTTTATTCACATTGGGATTAAGGATTTTAAGGTTCTTGATAGGGGTCCACAAGACAGGCAAATTTCATTCCCAATATCATTCTTAATGTTCTTTAAATTATACTGAATTAGCCATATCTGAGAATGGAGTGTAAGCAAGCAATGTAAACAGAACATAACTCTTTTTATTTCAGAAAAATTCTCAGACTTCTTTAGGAAAAATTGGCAAGCATAAATGAATATGAAAATCTGCACTAAAAATGTTTGTCTGTACCTTTAATTTTACAAGATTCATAAAGCACCCATTTGGTTGAGATATGCCTGCTGGATAAAGCGTGCATTTGTTTATAATTCTCACATTTAGTGATACTGCTAAGTAAATTTTTGTGAGGTATGGCCAATCAAAATACCTACATAAAGTTATATAGTTTACTTATGAGCTTACCTTCCTGATCTTGGAGAAAATCCATGACTACTCTCCCTGTGAGGAAAGGTGCCCCAATCTCTTTGCAACCTGCCTCTCCCATGTCTGGGACTCAAACTCCGTTCCCTGTGCTCCCTTGGGCTGGGGCTATGATCATGCCGTCGCTCCAAACTACCATGGCTCCATCTCTGAGTACCACTATGCCAAGCTGGAGATGGACTTCTGTCACTTCGACGGTGCAAAACACGCTCATGAGGTCTTCCACGTCCTGGACTACGATCTTCCTTCTGATCTCTGAGTCCTGGGGACTGACTTCGTGCCCGGTGCTCTGATCTGCGGCCTTGATCCCTATTCTGCTCTCCATTCCCAGATGCCTTGGTGCCTGTGAGAGACAACCCAGGAATCTGATTCTGTGCAATATTTTTTTCAGACAAGTTTTCAAATAATATTTTTTCAGATTTACTTGTGATCTCTACATGTGTTACCAAATTAGGATATTTTAAAATACAATAAAAACTGCCCTTACTTTGTTTTCCTGGACCAAGTCGAACATTCTTCCTAGCTGCATCATATGACAAATGGGATTCCTCTCTGCGTAGCGCCTGCTGGGGAACCAATCTTGGGTCCTTTCGTGCAGGACCATAAATGCCATCAGACAATTCTGATGCTGGAATGTCTGACTGCTTCATTCTTGAGTCACTTCTGCTCGAAGGTGAATCGGATGCTGGTCTTCCTTCTCTGCGTGAGTCTTTCCTCAAAGGTATATAATTATCTCCCTGGCTGTTTCGATCTTCTCTGACATCTTCAAATTCTCTGAGATCATCACTTCTTCTATTTCGCTCATCTCGCGTGCTGTGAGGATAGCCACTCCTTGGCCAGCTGCTATCATAGGAACTTCTTCCTTGCTGATGCCGTGGTTTACTTTCTATGTCAAACATATCATGCATATCTTCCATTTCGTCTCCATGAAGCATTTGTTTAGCGCCCTTTATTTTTCTTTGAATACTGGGCATTTTAGATCCCCTACCTATCATTCCTCTTTTGATAAAACCACCACGGCTTGCACCCCGACTTCTCCTGAAAGAAGTAAGTCTTAAATTGGCTTCTTCCATTAGAAAATCTTCAGACACCTCTTCACTGTCTTCCTGAGCAAGATCCCAACTGTCAAGAACATCTAACTCACTGGGATCCAGGTCATCAGGACCTAAGTGCAAAAAATCATCTTCTTCTTCTTTTGAACCCATAATAGATTTGTTATAACGGAGACCTCTGCCACGGCCAGGTCCACCCCATTTCAATCGTGACCTAGCTCTCCCACGTCCACGCAATGGAATAAATTTTCCAGAGCGCGATGTCATTCGTCCCATATGTTTTTTCAAATGGATTCTTCTTTCTGGATTCTCTCCCCCCACATCATCCAAATAAAGATCATCCTGCAAGCCTTGCAGCCGCTCCAATTCACGGGCCATTGCCTCGTCTTCCATGGCTTCTCTGCAACACATATAATGCAGTGAGTATCTGGCATCAAGAATTTTAATTTGTATTTACAAACAATATCTAAAATGCTAAACGACTGTCTTTGATCATTCATAGAATATTATCAGAAATTTAAATATTCATTAAGCAAATTGTGAATTATACGAAAATTCTTATACTAATCTTTAATACTACTTGAAGTTAACTACATACCAATCTTTAATATTACTTGAAGTTAACTACGAAATTTATAAAGAATGGGATGGACAATTCAGCTATTTTAGTTTCCAAACGTTGGTTACTAAAACCTAACCTGCATTTCGCGTATGGGGAATGTTTCTAAAAGTAGACAGTATCTTTAATTCGTTGGCTTATAATTTGATGACGAAGTATGTGTTTTGTCTTGTGTTTTATATTTATTTACACTATGTTTTGAATACCGGCCTACTCACTTTAATAGTTGAAAGGCTGTTCAATTTTCCCAGCAATTTGCTTGCAAAGTATTACGACGAAATTTCATCGATATTATGGTAAGTATGTTTGACCCTGTAAGCAAAGAGAATCATTTCTAATTACATTATACAATTAAATACAATTATCAACATTTATCTTGGCGTTCGAACTTTGTTTATATTCGGAACTATAGTGGTAATCATGCACTACATTTTTCCTGTAAACAATCACCTTACATTAAAAACTCCAGTTGATCATTTGATACACATAAATATTGTTTCACTTAAAAATCTACACAGAAGTAAACTATTTTCGTATGAAAAACTATTACGAAGAACTCAACACTTAGACGCCATCTTGCTTTATGTTTCACGAAGTCTAAGTATAGTCATGTTCACTTATAGTTGATACATCTGTACTGCTGTATATATCACAATTATTTAGAATTTTGCATTGCCCACCATACTTGCATCAATTTCTTTTTTTTAAAAAATAATAATCTTTTATATTTCATCTTTTTTTTAAAAAATAATAATCCAGGTGATAATTATTTTTCCAAGCAAATTCGGTAATTTACCAGCATCGGGCATCGAATACCAATCTTTAGACGAAACGTTCAGCATAATTTGTGGTAGAGAATATTAGCTTGCTGTTTTCCGCCTTAGCGCTAATATGTTATATTTGTTTTGTTAAAAAAAAAAAAAAAAAATGTTAGGCTCTTCCCTCAAGTCTAAAAACCTGCTCTTAAAATTACCTGTGTAAAAAGACCTATTATTTTATAAGGAATATATGAGCAGTACATTATACCAAGACCGAATATATTTAAATACAGTAAATAAAGTCGGTCATGATTATACCAATTAAAAAGCACTGTAATAATTTTACATTATTCATATATATATACAATGATGTAAACATGTATATAGAGCGAAATTAGTGTAATTATGTAAGTGTGTGATCTGTTTCTGCGTCTCTGGTTCTTGTTATTTTGGCTAAATAAGAGTTGCTTTAGCTTTCATTTTTATTGTAAAATGTATGTAGATATATACTGTATGTTTTATAAATGTAGGGAAATGTTATTATTATTATTGTAATAATTGTAAATGACAAATTTTATGTTCGTTGTTTTTCAAGCTCACGAAGTGCTTTAGGAACTGAACGGAACTAATCTGAATGTCTTATGGCACAGAAAAATGTATTCAACACATTGATTTAGGCTATTATTATTATTATTATTATTATTATTATTATTATTATTATTATTATTATTATTATTATTATTATTATTATTATTATTATTGCTGTTGTTGAAGACCAGGCTCTCAATTTGTTAATACCGAGCAGAATATATATTTTCATAAACTAAAATGTTTACCATTTTTGAACTGATTGAACACATAATTCAAAAATATTTTATGTTGTTTGTCGGTAGATAAATTTGATTAGTAGATTCCTTGCTGGCATTCTTTTCTTCAGTTCCCAAGCGACAGCTTTGCAGGTCAAGCTGTTGATTTTATTTGCCACGGGAATATAAAAAACAACCACTTGTTTTAGTATTTCTATTGAGATGATTTCTTTTGTTAAAAATTAGAAGAACTATAACTATTGTATAACCTCTGTTCATTACAGGATAACCGCTAATTCTTCAGCACCGCACACAGTGTTTCGTGCAGTTCCTGAAAAGCTTGTCGAGCGAAATACAATGTGACGTTTCCAACTGCGGTGGAGACATTTGTCAGTTATCGTGTAGATTACGAACAGTGAAGTTTGAGTTCGTTTGCTATAAATTGAACAGACTGTAATTTGTGATGGTGATGTGCTGACAAATTTCCGAACTAAAATCGCTTCATCTGCACATTGCAATAAGATTAACGAGGTTAGTGTAATTACTATTTTTTATTTTTGCTAGGTTTTGAATTAAGTGTATAGAGTAAGGAAATGTAGGCGGCTCATTTGCTTTTTATGATAAAATCTAAATGACACTGGGAATTGAAAACTATAGAAAACTTCTGTCGGAAACTCTTAATTAATGTAAACTGTGCGGTTAAATTATTTAAAACTAGATAGGTATATGGGTTCTAATGGCTGTTCCCATGATCCGTTGTACCGTAAAAACCATAAAATTGATGGCTCTTATGCCTGGACTTGATGTAATGAAGTATGCGTTTTATACTCCATATTAAATTAAAGTTGCACTTTCCTATACGATGGTAAAATGAATCTCATCCTATCTTAAGGCCTTCTTTCCACTAAATCAGTCTAAATATATATTTATTGTAAGGGGCTCGTAAGATGAAGTGTTTGTTACAAAGTAATGTGCATAACATATAATTAAGACTAACACAATTTAAATGATACAAGTTTAATATCGATATAATTTAAATTAATTTATCTATAAATATAGTTTATGTATGACAATGTTAGATAGATAAAATTTAATATATTTTAATAACAGCTATAACTCAAATCGGACATTAATGTATTATTTTTAAAAAGCGTGCGTGTATAACTACTTTAAATTTAATTCATTTTGTTACTGCCGTTATTTCACGTAGTAATCTGTTAAAATTACTTGTGCTGTAATATCTACCAGGTTTCTGCTTTCAATACAAAAATAACCAGTCAGGCGACCAAGAAAATTCGTTCGGCTTTTTAAGGAATAATCAATGTACGTTTTTCAAGTGAAACGAAGTTGTAAATGCCACTTTTTAAATATATATATGTTGTTCGGTCTGAGTTGAGCCAGAGCTCTAGGATAGAACATATCAAAAAGCAAAATATGTACATAAATGAATTAAGTACAAAATATTCATCCATATTGTAGAAGATATGAGCTATTATGAATGAATGAATTTATTAATTGTAATATCTTTTTTAATTATTATTATTATTATTATTATTATTTTGCAACTATTCAAGATGTTAAAAAAACTTAAAAATAGAGAACTAACATTACAACTATTCAATTTTATATAATTGTTTCATTCAAGTGATAAAGTTAATTTTTGCATATAGTAAACTAAAATAATTTCATCTTAGAAAATTACGTTCCACCTAACTAAATAGGAACTATTAAGAATTCTTTAAGAGGATTTTTGAAAAATAATGAATTTGCGTTCCGTTCATAATTTAACTCTGTTGGGTAGGCCATTATATGTCTGAATTGCAGGATAGTAGGCAACCTTCTGAAATATGTGTATGAAATTCGATTAAAATGTTGAGATTATATACTACATAATACGCAAGATCATATTCTGTGAGAGTAAGTGCATTTAATTTTTCGAAAAGAGGTCTACAGGATTTTCTTCTTTTCCTCCCGCAATAATCCTTTTAGGGTCTGATGTTGATCATATATTGTGTCATCTGATCTATATTTATTCTTTGTTCTGAACTAAATACAAATTGTCTTATCTGTATTCAATGACATTTTATTGGTTTGAAACTATAAGTTTACTCTATAAAAAAACTTTTATAGCTGTATTCGTATTTGACAGAAACCTGTTATAAATTTCTACGTACGCTTTCGTGTTGGTTAACCGGCCTTCTTTATTTTTATGTTGGATAACATATTTAACAACGAATTAATTATAAATTCAAATAGTACAATTTTGAAAGATAAAAGAGATACTTGTTTCATGGGTATATGAGAATTTACTACATTAGTACTAAGATTCCCGTTTACAAGCTCTCAATCCAGATCGAATCCACCCCATTCCGGTTTTTAGTAGAATCGAACTTTGTTCTTGAATTCCCGTTTACAAGCACATTTTCAATCCGTAAAGGTTATTCAAATAGATTCTAGTCCGACATATTAACGTGGTATATGTTAGCGACTAAAGAACTAATGCACTGAGGTCTATTCTGCATTGATATTAAAGTAAACCTTCACATCATACAATAAATAAGTAATTAAAATTTTCTTTATACAGTTTATAAACCCAGGGTGTTTGGTCATCTAACACTTTTAAATAGGCTGAAAGCTATTATATATCTGCACTGCAAATTAATAGCACTCCTTTTGGAACAGTTTTAATGAGTTTGTTGGTTCATAAAAATTAGTTCTGTGTCTATTATCATGCTCATGCACTATTTTCGCCATATTTCGAAGAGCTTGTGCTCTTCAAAAGCATAAGACAAGCTAAGAGGGTAAAAATAAATACTGAATGTCGAATGTGTGGAAACAGATAAAACACGCAACAGGGAAGAAGTTTTTCGAAACAGAGCGAATATTATGTGACTGTTTATGTAATGCATATATCTTGTTCTGTAGATCCCGAGTTTAGCAAGAGCTCAAGCATATAGAATATGTCCAATTAGGATAAATTAAGCCCAAAATATTTATCTATATTGTAGGAGATGTGAGCTTTTAAGAATTCCTTAAGAGAACTTTTGACAGATATGAATTTACGTTCATTTTCTAATAATTTAATTCTGCTGGGCAGACTATTAAATATCTGAATTGCAGAACAGTAGGAAAACCTGTAATGAGTTAGCCGGCCTACAGAAATTTCCTGTTTTAGTATTCAGTTTTGAAATGGAATTTATTAGGTTCCACTCCCCATATAAATTAGAATTAACATATTAATTAATTTTATGTAGCTTTCCTATTTTAATCATGATCGTAGTGTCTTTTTTCCCCTTGTACATGTGTTGTGTGTAGGATGCTATTCTCGTGCTAGAACGCAGAAATGCCCTAGCCATAAAATGTTGACCTGGAAATTTGGCTTATTGTAAACAGTATTCTTATATATGAACCAAACGAACCGCTCGCTGTTCCTTGGAGCAATTCTAAATCAGGGTCTTGGTAGATGTTTCTTTTTGTATACAGCTAGAGAGTTTTGCTTTTATCATATTAGGTAAGGGTAAGCGTATGGGGATGAAAAGACAAGGCAATAACCTCTGCATGTCTGAGCTAACTGTATATTGAGTTACATGCTAAGGATCACTAGTCATAAACAATAAGAGAGACGATAAGCACATTATGCGAGTCCAGTATTCAATAAATTCTAGATCTTTCTAAAGTCATATTTTGTAAGAATAAAGATAGCGTCGGAAAGAATGATCCACCTCAACGTTTATTTAAGTCTATAAATTTGGGGATAAGGGTGATTTAGTTGTAGGTCAGTCGAAGCACTCAATTGTTGCTGTATCAGTATTAGTGATCAGTTATACTAAGAGAGTTATTATTCAGCCGTAGCATTTTTATTAAACTTATTGGAGTATCCAGGTATATTAATGTATCAGTCGGGCACTTGTCGATCCTGGTGGTGTAGTGGTTACCATATTTGCCTCCTATACCCAAGATCGCGGGTTCGAGCCCGGCCAGGACCGATGGATTTTTTTCGGGGCGTAAAAATCCTAAGTATGGCTTCCTTCGGAAGGGAATTAAAGCCGTGGATCCCATGTCGTACATTTACGGCACGAAAAAGAACCTCAAGCCTGAAAGAGAGGCCCCTGAGCAAAATTTGTCGGCCGTTTCACGCCCTGAGTTGAATGGGACGCTGATGACCTGAGCTGTCCTGAGCGTCCATAAATCAATCAATCAAAAAAAAAAAAAAAGTCGGGCACTTTCAGTTTTGTCCCTACCAGGTCATAGTGAACGTTGAAATTTGTTAGAGACCAGCTTAAGCAGAAGATTCGTAGCGTGTTAAATAGTGCTAGTGAAATAATAGGAAGCTTATAGTTAGTCAGAAGTAGCACATATAGCACAAGAAGTTTCCCAAGGACTAACAGTTGGTTTCTTCAAGAATTTGTCAATAAAAAGTGTTCCATTCCACAACTTAAATTTAATTACTCTCCAGTCAAAATCCTGGTTAAACTCCTTGACTCCTTCCCCTGTGGTCTCCGGATCACAAAATTTCAGCAAAGAAAAAGAACTAGTCAGCAGAAAATCATCGGAGAGAAGACATTCCTGAGAATATAATAAAAATCAGTAATCACATTCCTTCCAAATCTTTCCTCCATACTTACATTTAATTGCACTGCCTATTTAATTATCCTTGCAGTTTATGTACGCAGAAATTCTATTATGTTGAGATTGTCTACTACATAACACATAGGTCAATTCAGGATTCACCTCTTTTCTTCCACATATTCTAATAGTCTTCTTTTTCAAATGGGAAACTTTTTCTCTATAAGAAATGTTACCCCAAAAAACAATTCCATACTTCTTAATGCAAAGTGTATCGTACTTAAGGCGATATCATTTAAAACTCTTAAAGCAAAACAGAAGTAAATTTGGGAATTTTCATTTTAACATGCTTCTTCCAGTTAAGAATTTGATCAATTTGTAAGAATTTTATATGATTGATTTCTTTTAGGGTCTGAGTAAGTGTTTTTTATTTATTTCTGCTTCTCTAGTTCTTGATATTTTAGCTACATTGTTCTGTGAGTTACTTTATTTTTCCTGTTTATTATATATAATATATATTCACATGTGAAGGTGAGGATATTAAGATTCTTAAATAAGAACCTCCAAGTTGACCTAGTTCCTTAAAATTCTTAAGACACTCTTCTGCAGAATGAATATCCTATTACTGTACTGGATTTCCTCAGAAAATTGTCCCTTTACTCGTAATGTAATGTGAATTAGTAAAGTGTATTGTTCTGAATGTTTCAATGTGTACAATGTCCTTTAAGCTTCTTAGAGCAAAGCAGGTTGAATTCAGTTTTGGAATTCTAGTTGCTATGTGATTCTTCCCATTGATTTCATCATGGATTCGTTAGCTCTAAAAACTTTGTGTAAGAGACCCCCCTCTATTGAATTATTTAATGCTTAAGTCTGGAATACCTTTTTGCTGAAATCTGAATTGAATAACATTGTTTTATCACAGTTTAATATTAGTCTCTTAGCTTCAAGCCGTGTGTTTAGTTCTTCAAAGTCCTAATGGCTGTACTACTTGCCAAAAGTTCGGATGTTTTCTCAGATATAAAAAAACTTGGTGTCACCTGGAAAAAAGTATTCCTTTAGCGTCATTGCTAAGACTATACGGTTAAGTCATTAATAAAAACAGGAAAAGTCCTATATCGATTCCTGCTGAACTCGGTGTTTTTTTGGCATGTGACATTAATTCATGGCAATTTATTAGTCTTTTGGATTCTGTTTGTTATATAGGGGACAACCAATTTAGTAAACGTTTGTGTAGGCCATGAAAGTGTAATCGTGATGATTTATGCTGCTTTAGATTGTTATACAAAATACAAGTGAATATACGGTCGAAAAGAGTTTTACAGCAATGACTACAATACGAACCGCTAGTTGCTGCTCTTTGTGATGATCGTCAGCTCAAACGGAACCCGTTTTTCAATCTTGTACATCTTTCCCATTGTTTGTAGTTTTGGGTGAATTGCTTCTTCACTGATTTGGAACTTCATAATATATTAGCCTCGACTGCGGACGATACTAGAGTACCCTTCTTGTAGAGGATCTTCTTTTGATTCATTCCCGCCCTTATATCTCTTGAACCAGCACTTTTGCGCTGCTTTTTCACACTTCGGCCACTTTACTCTCGAGTTTGAATTAGTAAACTAATAAACCTGTATTAAGTCTAACGCACAAGCATTTTATTGTTTATTTATAGCCATAACGTGCATTTTTTTCTAGAAATAACAACTATTTATTATTTCACATCATAAATGAGAACTTTATTGGTCATCTAATTTGGCCGTGTCATTTGTATAGTAAAAAGAATAATAAATATTGTAAACTGTTTTTATTTTCAGCACACAATATTGAATGTTTTGCTGCATAATGTTTGATAGAAAATATTATACCTTACCATTATTTCTCCCACTGTATGCTATTGGCAAAACAATCATATATTCTTATGAATAAATAAAAATAGTATGTACTAAGGGAATAATTTTGCAATTAAAAGTGTCGCATTTTTAACAAGGGGTAGAAAACAATGAGATTTTGATTGCTAATCTGGTCACGCAAGCAGTGGCGGCTCGGACTTCTAAAATAAGTGGACCCTATGTGACTTTATAATTTTTGTGGCACCATGCATTATCCTCATAAACCTCAAGTTGCAAATGTTTGAGATAAAGGTGTCATCTGTTTTGTTTTATCTCTAATCTTGCAACTAACACTCGCAAAGCACAATTCCTATAGTCTGTACAAAAGTTCCACAACAGGAGGAAGTGCACATCTTGCCATAAGAGTCCATGTAATTTTGTTAATTTTAAATGTTTTTTTCTCAAAACCACGCGCGCGTGTGTTGGTCATAGGATTATGCACGATGCTATAAGATTTGACTTGGTATTTGAACCTCTACTTTCTTGTAGAGAAGTTCAATCTTACTGTCTTTCTTATTACAAATTCCACAGCGTTTATTTATGTATTTTTATAAAGCTAACTATATTTACCAGATCCCAATGTAGGTAACGTTAGGAGTCAAAACGGTGGAAAATGTGGTCCGTGCTATTAATTATATGGCTTTGTCAATTTGGTTCGTTGCAGTTACCTGGTTTATTACAGTGGTTTACAGATGAAAGTAAATATACAGTACCATGTTATTTATTTTGCTTTTTTATTAAGTTAATATTGATTTAGTGAAACCACAAAAAACTTGTGTAATAGAAAGTGTTTAGCACAATATGGGTTGACCGCCACGGGTGGCCGAGGTCGTTAAGGCACGGACTCGTGAGCGGGAGGTCTGCGGTTCGAATCCCGCCAGGACCGTCCTCCCTGACTGGGGTTTTTTCCAGGTTTTCCTCAGTCTTCATAACTGGCAAATGCCGGGGAGATACCTAAACTTAGGCCTGGAACGCTTCCTTCCTTAAACAAAAAAAAAAAAAAAATCCTTTCCCAATCTATCATTTCATCTCATGTATCATCAGTGTCCACCGCCTGTGGTGCCTCAGTAGTAAAAACGGGCGTTAAACACTACTCAAAAAAAAAAAACAAACAAACAAACAATATGGGTTGCTCTTGTATGTACTAATTATGGCAGTGCACCGCATAACACATTTACATTACCTAAATGGCAGTAATTAAAAGCGTGGAGAAACAATATACACAATGAAAATTTTGAGCTTAATGACGAAGCTGCTGTGTGTATTAAATATTTATGGTTAGAGAGGATTTTCTTGGTGCAGTTTTCCTTAATCTACCATCATAAATGACAGTGAGGGCTAGCAATGAAAGGAAAGATCCGGAAGATCATATGAAGCGAAATTTGGAGCAAGAAAGAGAGTTTCAATGAATAGTGTAAGCAGGATGTTAAGTTTCGACTAATTTGCAGGTGAGGTTTAGACAAGATAGATACACTCATTTATAGCTATTGCCAAGAAAGACTATGTTCTTTTTATTAAAATAGAATATGATAAATATGATACTGTCCCATCTAAGACGATTAGTTTTAAGGTGTCAAGTAATTTGAAAGTTACTGTGATGAGGGATACTGTTTTTAGACAACTTCAGATTCTTAAAAACCACCGAAATATTTTCTAATGGCAAACAATGTCATCGTTTAAACGCAATACTGCGTAAAAGTTTCGTATTTTCTATTGGCAGTAGAAGTTTTGGGTTCTGGTAAATGTAGTTGGTATTGTATTTTTATTGTTACTTCACGCTAAAATTTAAAAACGAAACTACAAGTCACTGTATTGACGAACATGTTTATTACTCGGAAACTTAAAATAAAATCTCACTTCAGGAAACAAGTTATCACAAATGATTACATTTTCCCATCATCCACTTCACAAAGAATTAAGAAACAAAAAGCGCGCTGGGAACGGTTATTTGGCATAACCTCCTCTTAGAGGCACATATTTTGTTCCCCCTCTTACCACCCTGAGCTGCGACGGGTGTATCATTTTCTCGAATGTGGCAGTCAATAGTAAGGTGGCGTCGTTTTGTTTCTAAAGTGAATACTTTTTGGAGATATGCGGTCACAATCGGCGTACCTAACTATATGTCATCCCTTAGATCCTGAAGGCAACACGTGCAAATTAACTTTTTAAATTTATATCTGTTTAAAAACATATTGCCAATGAATGTTTGGAGCTTTAAATAGAATATTATGACGTTTATCTTACGTAATAACACACGCAAATGAATTTCTTAAGTTAACATAACTAAATTACTATTACTATTTAATGTTTGTGGCTTTATATTTAACATCATATCCTTTACCTAATATATAAACATATGCAAATGAACTTATTTAATTAATATAATTAAAACACATCAATGAATGTTTTGAGTTTCAAATAAAATATTATAACCTTTATCTTAATTAATAGCACGGGAAAGTGAACTTCTTAAGTTAACATAACTAAATAATCATTACTATTAAATGTTTGTGACTTTATATTGAGTATTATAGCCTTTACGTAATATCAAACATATGAAAATGAACCTATTAAAATAATATATTTAAATAACGCTATCAATGAGTGTTTAGGACCTTATATTGGATATTTTCCACTTCAAGTTATGTTATAACTTGTATGAGTGCTTCCGAAATAGTTTGTTTTAAATATGCTCCTCTCGCTTCAGTGGTAGAACTTTCTTTTTCCATGTAAAAATTTTCTCTCTATCAAGCAGCTGATTATGACAGTTGATACTTTGCAAACATCTTATTGTTGCTTGTAACCAAGAAAAGTAAACTTAAGCACTTTAATTGTGTGGTAATGAAATTATTAAGTTCCTAAATACCTATTTTCATTAATAATGAGCGATATTACTCTGTTTTCTCTTTTAACAAATGACTATTTTAGTTATATTACTGCCTATTTTTAAATATTTTAAGTGACTTTTTGTCTTCCCATTTTAATCAAAATAAACACCTGAACTTCCGGGCTGTACTTATAACAGATGTTGGAAATGTTATTTTATTACATTCGCACAATTATGGAAACTTTTTTAGAAAACTGTCACTCTCACAAATCAGTTCTTTTAATGATTGGGGGGTAGTTCCATACATTTTTATTGTTCAACTCTCTCTGTAAATTAAAATCATACATTTTTCAATGTTAAAAAAAGATGGGTTCTATTTACTCAATATTCATAAAATGGAACCTGAAAGCACATTTTCTCGTCATGAAGACAGTTTCATATATAAATTCGGGGGTTACTTTACTCTAGTATCTGTTATTTTGTATCGGAACATCAACATTTAAATTGAAAGAATATTGAACGTGGAGCATTAACATTCCCATCATCCAATTACAAAATTAATCCGAATATCAGGCGTGAACAACATTGACCTTGTATGTTTGTTTAAAATAATGCTAGAAAGGTGTAGATATAGCAGGACAACATTTGCAACATCTTCTGTCATAAGGCACATGCTTATTTTCAATAATTGTAGTTGTAATTGTGAGAATTAGAAAAAGTTGCGCTGACATTACGTCCACTTCCCCAGGAGTTATCGCTCTGATTGCCCACTGCCACCTACCGTGAAGTGGGTAACAAAACCATGACAGATCCAGCCAGTGCCACCACTTTCCGATATTTTTAAGCAATAAATAGAATAAAATTAACAAACTGTTATTTTTTCTGCAGTTGCATCGGGTTTATTGTGAAATTGTCTACCGAGTGTGTATACCACAAAATTGTATTCATCAACTGTAATCTGGTAAACCGCTATAAAATAACAAAATTTATTCGTAGTTCATTCTTTTCAAAAATGTAAAATTAAATTATATAAATCAACAAGTTTGCCATCCGTTCTAATAGCAAAACTGTTAATTATTAGTTTCTACATGGGAACATTAATTTTATTCCAAGACTGTTTTCATTTCTTTAAAGCTATTCCCTCCTTAATTTCAATATCGTAATGGCGGCTAATTTATCACCAGGAAAACATTTCCCCTTCCTGCCGGTTAATTGTCGCCATGATGGATTACAGAGGGGAAATGAAATCTCAGCGAGTAGCCTGCTACCCTTACGTAGCTCTTGCATCTATCACATGATTCATTTTGCAGAAAGCTCATAGCACGCGAAACTTTCGGAAAGGGGGATGGGGGCGCTGTTATGGAATTAACTTTGGTATTCTCTTGTAGGTTATGTGAAGACACATCTTAACTACGTTGGTGCTCAGGAATTAAGTAACCCATTTTATCTGAGTGCCACTAACGCATGACATCATACGATCCTGCATAGTTATTCTCTTGATTATTGTTAACAACTTACGCACCTAGAGGGAGCTATACTGAAAATGAGTTATTGCCATTTTCTGCTCCATCCTGCCATCTATGATCTTTTATATGAGTTACAATCACGTGCCATCCGCTTTCATTAAAACAGGTTAATTTAGGGCGTTGACACTAATGATTTATATACTTTTTGCGAGAGGAGACTATGCCACTCGAATCTATTTTCTTGTTTGCGATCGTCAATTGCACCAACTTGTCCTTCAAAATACGAGGGGCGTGCGGAAATGATTTACAATTGCGGTGTTCTTACGAATATCGTGCCATTTGTGAGCACGTCCATTCGAGGGTGATGCACTAATAGCGGCACAGGCGCTAGATGGCGGTTGAGTGTGTGTAGCAAAAGGATCGTGTTCGTTTGTTGTCCAATGGAGAAAGACGTAGCTAAGATGGAAGGGC
This sequence comes from Metallyticus violacea, assembly GCA_030762175.1. NCBI lineage: Eukaryota > Metazoa > Arthropoda > Insecta > Mantodea > Metallyticidae > Metallyticus > Metallyticus violacea. The sequence goes on from CM060844.1 coordinate 21,458,355, forward strand.
ACTATTATGGACAAATATGGATTGCTTGGTTTTTGTGGAAGGAAGGTGTCAAAACTGCAGAAATTCGTAGACGTTTAACTTGTGGTATGTAGTCGAGAAACTCCTGCAAAGGTCGTTTACACGGTCAATGGGTAGGGAATCTGCACACAAGAATGTGAGTGCTGCTATTCCGTCAACATCGCGATCTCCCAGGAACAATTGTGTCTGAACTGATTATGACTGATAGGCGCTTGATCTTTGATCTGCAATGTCAGACTTGCCTCAGTCACACAAGCAAGCATGCCATTATTCACGACGCTTTGAATATGAAAACGGCGTTCACACGGGACCTGACACAGACATAGGAGGACAAAAGGATTGAAGCCTACCTATATATTATATTTTAATAAAAACGCGCCAAACGAGTCAAACAAGAATGCACTAGCAGCATTTAAACAAGAATAGATATGCACTCTTTGGTTACTGGAAATGCACATTTAATATCCGTATTTTTGAGTAGCTGGTGACGAGTCATTATCACACATCAGAGAAGAAAGTTCAATCCATGCAATGGCAACATCCAGGAGTGCCCGTTTCAGGAACTTTTGTGCTGCTCCGTTTACTGCTTGGGATACTTCAGGCATGGACTGGCTTCCTCAAGAAACGACTGTCAACACGAGATGTACTGCGAGATTCAGCAACGGCAAAAAAGAAATTGGTCGACAGGAGTGTTGCACTGCACCCACCACACTCGCCGGATCTCGCTCCGTCTGATTATGCCATGAAGGAAGGTCTAGATGCGACAACAACGAGACAATTTGAATAGTGGCGTAGTACTGCCAATGCGACAATGAAGTCTAGATCATAGTGTATAGAAAGCTTTCATTACTTCCAATCAAATTATGAGAGATACAGATTGTTGTCATTCAGTAGAACCATTAATGACATAACACGAGCAAGTCGCACCGAATTTTAAAATTACTTAAATGTAAAATGGAGAAACAAATAAAGAAATAAACCCTTTAACTTAAGTAGATTTGTAAACTTTATTTGTACGTAGAACAAACAAATAAAATACACAATAAAAGCTTAAATATATTTTTGTATTAATCCGCACATTCCAGTCGCATATGCTTTTGTCTTGGTGTGGTTAAACAGAATTGTGACAGCTCTGGTCAACGCCTCTTCTCACATTATGTCACTCAGATATTGCATGTGAATTTAATTCCTAAAATAAAAGCATGTGCTTAGGAAGAAAATTATTAAACACCGGCTAACGAAGAGGAGACAGTATAACGTTTAAAACTCAGCAGTCTGTTGGGGTTAGTTTATATGGTAAAGCAAACAGATAAAATACGTATATCAATGAGTGTGTTTAGTATGCGTAAAATTTTATATTTATATTACAGAAATGACTTATTTCAGAAAATGTTATGTCCGAGATTGAAACTCAGAATTTGCTAGGAATACTCCCAGCCTAGGACCACGGAGTAAGCCACCGAGATCGGATAGCCAGTTGCTGGATTGTAGTGACATCTACAGAAATTGTAACGCATTACCTTGTAGTACACATCATATATGATTTAACACTATTATATGTTATTTCAAAGATTAAGCTGCCGCATGACACTTAATCGTGTAAAAATAACCCAATTTAAATGTAACATACGCTAAATCAACCTAACGTAAATATAATCAACGTTTTGCTTAAACCGCAATTCTTATTCGTATCACAACAATATTGTCCTCAAGTGCCTCATTTAGTGCCGAAAAATAAAAATACATGCAAATTTGATAAAAAAAAAAAAAAAAAAAAAAATTGGATGACAAATATTAACTCCACATAATGTACATCTTACCTAATTTTAACAAAATTAATTTACCCTAAGTTGACCTAAATTGCTGCAGCTATGCTAAGCTTAACATAAATTAAATCTAACCTAAGTTGCACCTAACTTAACAGCTTGTAGATATCCCACATAATGTAAACCTAACCTACAAATAAATTTGATCTAAAACTATTTGAGGACATCGTTGAAATATGTACTTTTCTGTTTTGGTGCCGAACGGCGATATGCATATATGTATAGTAATTTTAATTGAATTGAATGCAATATCGCCGCGGATGACCGAGATCGTTGAGGCGCGGACTCGTGAACGGGAGGTCTGGGGTTTGGTTCCCACAAGGACCGTCCACCCGTCTGAGTTTTTTTTCCCAGGTTTTCCTTAGTCCTCATAAATAGTAAATGCCGGGGAGGTGCCCTAAACTTAGGCCTGGAATGCTTCCTTCCTTAAAAAAAATCCTTTCCTAATACATCATTTCATCTCATATATCGCCTGGGTCCACTGCCTGTGGTGTATCTCAGCAGTAAAAACGGGCGTTTAACACATTCCAAAAAAAGAAAGAAGAAGAAAAAAAAAGGAGTAATGAAATCAAGATATATTGATAATGCGTTTTTTTTTTTTTTTTTTTTTTTTTGTTTTTTGTTTTTTGTTTTGGTACCGAACGACGAAATGCATAGTAATTGAGCAATGCAGTCTAAATTGAAGGCAAGTATAAGGGAACCTAAATCAACATCACTTCAGGTGAACCAAACGTAAACATGCATAATTTTACCCTAGTATAATATTTAGATTATGTACTTTTTGTTTTGGTGCCGATGAATAAAATGCTTAATTTAGTACATTTAGTAGTATCTGTTTTAAATGCAGTTGTAACAAAACGCAATTTTTAAATTAACCTCTTATCGTGCTAACCTAACTGACATTGACCTAATTTACCTCACAAGATAAAATTACAGCAAAAGTGTACTGAAATGTGTAGTTTTCTGTTTTGCTGCAAAACTGCTAAATATATAAACATATGACAATATTGATTGAATTCAACATAACTGCAACTATATGGAAAGTTAACCTCAATGAAACGTACGTATGAAGCTAAAGTAAGCCGACAATTTTGATAATATTGAACAAAAATATACTGAATGTGTGCGTTTATGTTTTAGTACCGAATGGCAATATATATATAATTTAGTAACAGTCTCAATTCTACTCAAATTAAAAAAAAAGTTATTATAAACCAAATTTCACATCGTGTAAACCTAACTCAAACTTAAGTAATTTAGCACATAATACAATGTTTAAAATACAAATCAATAAAATTGTACTTATTGCCGAAAGAAAAAAAACATAAATATAATATAGTTGGAAGTTAACACAAATTAAAACTAACCTAAAAATCGGAGCAACTTGTGAATAAAAAGTATACAGACGTAATTTGGCTTATTATACAATATTAAAGCAAAATATACCGCAATGGCCGGTGTCTAACAATAACTTTCATAAATATTGATGTAAAATAATCGAAAGGAAGATAAATCGAACGAAACCAAACCTAATTCGAAGAGTGGAAATTTCAAACGTTCTAAGTGTCATTTTTAAATGTAATACTTTTATTTAAAAAGTACGTGTTCAGATACATATTCCTAGTCGTGTTCTAAGTGCTTATACATGGATTAAGTAGTTCAAGTATTCGTTAACAGGTAGCGCAAATCTAAAAGTCATGCTATGCTGTCATCTGGTGTTCTAAGTGCCATATCATGATAATATTAGTTTTTAAGGGAAATATTTACGCTACTGAAATGGCCATAGCTTTTTGAATTGCGATAGAGATTTCGCCATTATAGAGAAAAGAAGGGTAATTAAGGCCTCCAACCCCCAAGATTTATGTAGGATTGTAGATTAAGCTAAAGTCATTTCAAATTATTTCTTTAATTTTAAGAATGCTGCTGGTTCATTGTTAACAATAAATAAGTGAAACATTTCAAAATCTACAATGCTTAAAGTGTCTCTGCTTCATAGTTATTAAAAACTTACCATTGTAAAGGTGAAGGGTTTTTGAAGTTTTAAAGAGAGGAAAACCAGTGGTTGATATACAGCAACCTGTGCTTCGTCTGAAAGATCAACCCCCTTTATCGGTTGAGAAAAAGAAATATCTCTCGTCCATGTTGCCATTCCCTCCTGAAGAGCAAAGAGAATTTCATGAGACACAGTTTCTACCCCTGTATAAGAATGAAAAACTAAACTCTTCCTGTCAGTTCTGAGTAGAAAATATGAAGATTGGTATTATTGTACATGTTTCATAATACATTTTGTACCTTTACTTTTAATAACATTATAATATATGTTCCTGCTAATCATTAAATGTTATTTTTGTAATTATTTCCCTCTAAAACCTGACATAAAATGTAAAAAAAGTATGAATGACACTTTTAACAGACTCTTCATCATATAACACATAGAACCAACTTTATGTGATTAATTTTTTTCTCCCTGAATATTGTATTTTGGCGACGATTTATTATACTAAATAACTTTATAGTAAAATATCTTATAATAATATTGGGTATAATAAGTTAAATGCTAACAAAAAGGGGTAGTTTTATGCTTATCCTGTAAAATTTAGAAAATAGCATTTAGAACGTTTGACGTTTCCACTCTTCAATTAATATCCCCTTACGTGAATTAAACGTAAACAATAGTAGTTTAGTCTAAAAGATAGTAATACAGAAAAATATTCTGCAAGACATTTTCTGTTTTATAGCCATACGGGTAAATCCATAAAAACTTAGTAATGTAGTCTAAACGGAAGGTAAGTGTAGCAAAAAAAAAAAAAAATACCTAAATAAACGTCTCTTCACACGAATGACACGTGAACGGACGTAATTTAGCTTATAAAATGGCATTATATAAAAATATATTAAAATATGCGCATTTCTGTTTTGTGCCTAAGAATGAAAATGATAAAATTTTAGTAATACTGTGTGATTTGAACATAATTATTACAAACCTAAACTAAATCAACCTATAATTATGTGAACCTTTTAACTTACCTAATTTGACACCTAAAATAATATTAGACCTAAAATACGTAAATCCTACTAATTTTCCCCAAAGCATGTTTTTACAGGGAAAAAATTAATGAAAATTGTACTTGGATACCAGTTTTGGTCCTGAAACTACGTTGATGAGTCATGGTAAAGTAATTGGTAGGCGAGGGTCAATAGAAATGCTACCTAGATCGCCAGATCTTACCAGACCAATTAATTTTTTCTTTTGGTTTTACGTTAAAGATAAAGTCTATGCTACAAACGCTTGAGGACTTAAAAGATGTCATTGAAAATGTTTTTTGAAGAAATCGATGCAAATACACGATTGTGCGAACAATAAATGCCTAAGCGTTCTAGATGATTTCAAAATATATCAACAGAAAACAAAACGAGAAATACTTTTATAAATAATAATCATCATTTATCTTCAATAGAGTGGGCATTAACACCTTATTGTATTTTTCTTTAAATGGGTAGTGACGTTTGGCCCACCACTCTGTGGTTTAAATTAAGCACAAAAGTAACGAAACCTAAAAATCGGGGGGGGGGGTCTGATCTAATTTTAAAGAAAATGAGACTGAATTAATGTTTTCCTAATTTAGTTATCCATAAATTTTTTAAACCTTTCCAAACCTAACGTAACCTAAATCTTAAATTAACCCAACTCTACCTATAACGATACAGTAATGATAAATTTACAGCATGTGCACCATGGTTTTAATGCCGAACGACATACTTAACATTTAACTGTATATGGCATTCTCCATTTATCACAATCATAATGAAACCATAACTATTTAGTTCACGTCATGTAATATATAAAATTATTTAATTTGGCCTATATGGTAATAGAAACCTGTAAATTTGTACTTTCCTGGTTTTGTGCCGAACGACAAAAGGTAACATTTCCGATTAGTTCATCCAGACACACTTCGCGGTTCCATGCAGTAAGACAACGTGAGTTAAAAAGTAATAAAATGAAGTTTAAATATACCTGAAAAAATCAGTGTTGCAATAAGAGACAACATATTGCAGCCAGAAATTAAAAACGGCATAATCTCATAGTTATAAATAGTGCGGATATAAGAATGGGCAACATAACTAAGGTTCCAGCGTATTTTAGCAGACAGCTGAGAAAAATGGAAATCGCAATTAATTCATATACACTGGCACTAACTTTAACCTAACATCGGGTAAATCCTAGAAACCGGTGAACCCAGTGGTTTGCTGCGGCGAGCTACGGCCGTATGGCTTACGCTCGCCTCCTTTTCATGAGTATAACTTGATAGCTGATTGCGTACTACTATGTCAGCGGGCAAATCGTTTTAATGGTGGCAAATATCCTTTAACTCCCGTAGAACTTAAACGTTGTGTAATCTGGCGGTAGAAATCATATGCAACTAGTCATGACAAAAGAAATAAGTTGGTGCAACAAGAACTAAAATGCTGGATGAACTAACTATTCGTAATAATAACCGGACAAAACACTAATAATATTTTCTAAATTAAGCATAAACGGACAAACCTGTACATTGTTGGCACACTGTGATTCAGCACAACAGCGCATCTAGTTGTTGAAAAAATATGAATTGGAGTAAAAAATATAAATATATGAAGATACACGTTACAGTATGGGTATAAATGGTAATTATCTTCAGTAATACCACGAGTGCTGATAATTGTTGGTAATTTAATTGCAGTTAACTAATGTTTGTTGTCATGACAACACGAGTGTGAAAGTTCAATTAAATTATTTAAGGAAAAATATAACCAAAAGGTGATCCTGTAAGGTAATGGCAATGGGAGAGCGATACCTTTTTTTTTTTTTTTTTAAATTTACTTTTGGTATAATCATTGAGGTGATTTGGTTTACATGTTGATCTTTCTGAAAACATACACTAATTTTATTGGCTTTTATTCCAAGCAGAAAATGCAAAGAACAGGTTTCCTAGATCGCCAGTCGAAACTAAGTAGAGATTATAAGTATAAAATAAATGAATATAGGAGAAAAACTATCAGTTATTAGTTTTTGAGCACAATGTTTTATAACTACCGATTAAGTTCCATTCTGATAGGCGAATAAGGTATTAATGAGACTGTACATTGGCTGAAAGGCGCTCGTGTGCAATTATCATAAGTAATAACACAAGAGGGTCTGAGTTCGTGAATTTATCTCGAAAGCTCAGACCCTCGAGTGGTATTTATTAGGACTATTTCAGGAATAAAATAAGAATTTAAATATAGTTCCCCGTAAACTTGGTTTGCAGTATTGTAGTAATTGTGCATTTGTATTATGAATACTTAACCTTTTCAAATCATTTAGCAACAGACGAATGTTGATTGTCAGTAAGCCCAATAGAGAAGAGCTAAATACGGGTTTGGGACTATTTCATGAACAGAATAGGAATAAAAATTATATATAAATAATGACTTTTCTCTTGCCATAGAAGGACTCTAAGAGTTCGAAGTATAGCGATCTCAAGTGTTACTTTTTCTTAGTGTTTTATCCTTTTCTACTATTATAATTACTGTCAATTTGTTACATTGTTAATAGTGTTACTTTATTTTTCTTATACATATGAAATTCGCTCCGGGATTATTAACAATTGTATAAAATGTTATACTGATGTATACCTACCTATTCAGAAACCGTGAGTATGAAATAGATGAAAGTCGACTATTACAGTCGTAACCTTTCGCTTTACTAGTACCTACCAACCGAGAACAACAAAACAAAACATTTTACCATCCTGAACGTGTTTATTAAGATTTATGGTTGCTTAGGCAGATATTGTTACAAAATTTACAAAATGATTTCAGACTGTTTGGATGAATACGCAAAAACAATTGTTTGAGGGAATGCATATGAAGTTATTAACTTTACAATTACTGAAAAATCAGAAAAGGGGTCAGTGATGTGTGCTCAGGAATTATATAGTGGAGGTATAGAGTTGACTACACTGACCACAAGACGAATGCGAATGTACGTCGCGTGATAAAACGGATTTGATAATTTTTTTTCGATAATTACGCTGCGATATCCGGCTGTTATTGGTCAAAATTCAAAATTTTGTTTCGTTTCATTGGTCGATTTTTAGAGGTCACATAAGTGAAATAGTCGGAGAAAACCAATGGCAGATAGAAACATTCTAGTTATATAGCATTTGAATTCAGTGTTAACAATATATTAGAGAGATTCATTGTTTTTAGTGACATGAATAATGTTGACCCTTATACTCTTTTCATGAAAACGAATACAAATAAAAAAAAAAAGATGAAAACTGGTGCGAAGAAAATAAGATAAAAAAATGAAGAACGGTAGTGTTTACGGCCAAGACAATAATACAGAATTACGAAAAGGGGTCCCCTCTGGGAAGTGCAATAAACATAAATAACGTGAAGAAAAATTCAGCTTCTTGAAAAGGTGCTTAATTTTACGGAGGAGTCTTAACGAATTTCTGTGTCTTTTATCTCGGCCCTTTGTGTTTCGTTTTCAGGGTTGCGTGCTTCTAAATTACAGGCCTCCCCCTTCTAATTTGAGCGTTAATTCAATTTGTTGGATCCCAAGTTTTATCAGGCGTAGAGAAAAGGGTGCTGAAATATTTGCCGTGCAGCAAGGGTGGTTTTACGATATCAAACTCTCTCAATGCCAACTGCGCAATAGACGTGAAATGACACCTATAGAAGCTGCGTTAACGCCATCTTGGTGGCAATGGAAGGGCGCTAACGACGAAATTAACCAAAAAGAAAGAAAAATGTTTTTAGTTATAAATCCTTCCTGTACCTTAAAGAAGATGCAGAAATTGTCCTCTCTCGGCTAAAAAGGCATTTAGCAGGAAAAATACACTCTGATTGAGAAGATTAAGTTCGGGCATTGAAATGTTTCTGACCTCATTATGGATGTTTTACTTTACATGATTTTATTGCCAAACATTTATGATTAGCACCGATTTTGTCTACGTTTTACTTTTCGTCCGTTTTGTTTTTTGTTTTGTTTTTTCCTCCTCTAAACCAGTAGGTTAAACTTTGTGCACAATATAATGAATACTGTTCTGGAATAGGCAATTGACCAGGTGCACTAGGGTCTGGTTCTGTTTAAAATAACGTGTATATAAAAACATGTTGCTCTAGAATCAACTGTCTGCCCAACTATGGGAATGTATGTTTATTGACGCTGAACAGCAGGGAACAGGTTCGGTAAACGACAACGAATATAATTAACAGTTTACATACAAAGACAGTAACGGATCACACAACTGTTATTTTAACTTGTCTTTCTTGTTTAAAATATAAACACGTGTTCCAAACAGCAGGAATTTCTCATACCCTCTCATTGGCGATTGTCGGAAAGCTTAAACATTTTTCCGGACTTCATCTCATTGTTCAGGTTACGTCTTTGTTTCCTCACATCTCATTTCAGTTCTTGTTCCACCCCCAAGAACTGTCTTATTCTTCTCCTTCATCTATTCCCCCACCTGTTCTTGCGTTTCTCATAAATTACCTGTGTGAGAATTTGTTCTAAGTATTTCGTCAGCTGTTAGATAACACGTTCGGGAAATTTGGGCAACGGAACTTCGGAATTTTTATCTACTTTACTTTTAAAGGCTTCTCCAAATGTCAGAGATTGTCTTTTATTGTATGAGGTCAAAGTCTTCTATTCTGCCGTCAATCTCATCAAGGTTCCTTTCCTGTATTGCTTTCCTCTCCAGGCACATCGAGGTCTCTGTACTTCCGGTGACCAAAGTAAAGGCGCAGCAATAGTTTAATACATTTATACCATGCTCTCCTTCCTCTACGCTAGTGTATAAGGAGTTTATATACACTAGCGGAAACCAGGTTACCTTTCTTTAGTGAACATGCGATTTCTCTTGAGATTTGAGTTGATTTTTCAGTCTACAGGCTTGAAGTCACTCTCCTGATGGGGTAGGTAGGTATTTAGTTTCCAAAAAAGCTATCTCCTTTCGGGGTTGAAGTAGTTACATCGTTTATACACGTATATACACTTCACATGGGTTTTTGTGAGATATTCAGCAACAACATTTGCGATGTGCGGTCGTGTTGTAGCATCCACTTGGTTGCACGGAAAAGTGACCGTTTGCGTGTGATATGGCCTTGCATAGTTTTCAGAACACCTCTGTAGTATTGTCTAATTGCAATTGAGTTTGCAGATATGACAAGCTGATTAACCATTCTTTGAATATCGAAAAATGAGATTATAATAATGTTCTCAGCGGAAGTAATCCTTTTTGCATAAAGCTTGACTGATTTCAGAATTGAAATGGAGTACCCACATTTCATCAGCAGTGATTACCTATGAAAGAACTTCACAGCTTTAAGTGCATGCAAATCTAAACGCGAACGTCCCTTTGTTCGGGAGTCTTAGAACCCACCGAACACAAACACTTTTCATATGCAACTTTTGAATTACCAACGTTGGGATGGCACCCAGTGAAATGTTCAGAATTTCTGAAAGTATTCCTAATGTTATTTGACGACCCTGTCTCACAATAACAGCAGCCGTGTTAATTTTTCACAAACTGTAGCGCCAAATTTTATACCACCTTCGAGTTGTTCTATAGGGAAGATCAAAATCTCCATGTGGCTGCTGTAACATTGCATAGGTTCATGCTGAAAATGTTGAATCGCAAGCAGAATTTTAGAGTAGCATATTTGCGTGTCACCTCCATTTTGTTGTTAGCAGTACTGAACTTTTCTCAGCTTGCATACCTCTCACAGACGGGAACGGGAAGCTGCAACAATGAAATTAGTACCGTGTGTACATTACAAACTAAGCTAACAAAATATTGTCAAGTTAAAGTTTTTAATAGCCTTCTTTAAGAATAAATATTTATATTGCTTTCTTATTATACAAAACAAGGATTTTCCTATAACTTCAGGTAGTTAGTGCTTTTTAAATGTGGGACAGGGAAAATATAAAATTATATGATAAGGCAGATCGGAAGTGTATATATGAACTAGAACTGAAGCTATGGATTTAGAAGGGTTAAGATTTTAAAAACGTTTATATTGTGTGGAGAAATTAACACGGATTTTCATTGTTTTTAATCATACTGTAAAACAACAACAACAAAGTTATGAAGGGAACAGGCATGGCAAACTAAATGGTATAACATAGATGGGAAAACATTAATTAGAAAAATTTATCTGTAAAAGGAGAAAATAATATAAAAACAGCAGGGCTCTATTTGGGCAAAGAGAGAAGTGAGTAGAAATGATTAAGAGGAAGATAGAGGGAAATGTAATCTTACAAGTAAGTTAGATAAATATAAATAAGAATAGGATAATACAGTAATAAATATGATGGTTATCAATACGCTAATAACCAGGGGTTGTATGTACTGGGATCAGAATGTAGGCAAGCGACTTTAAAAAGGAAGAATGCATAGGAATAAAGAATTTCACGAAAATCGGCTTGGAAGGTCACTAAATTTTTAAAATTAAAACCCTATAAGATAACTGTAGTTCAGGAATTGCAACCATGCGATAATGTGAGTAAAAATTTCCGCATTTGGATTTGCTAATGTTAATGTTTGTTCTATTGGCTAGCGTTTCATTTTTTACGGGTGTTTTTATTAATATGGTCATGTAGCGACAAAAATAGATACTGGAGTAGATCTTGTACACACACAAAATGTCATTGTATGACCAAAAAATAAGGTGTTTGGTGTGCTGTAGAAATCTATGCACATGAATTTAAGGGACTATGAATATCCGACTCTGTCGGCAAACAGCATGCTTCCCGGTGCTAAGCAAATTACTTTTAAGCCGGCCACGCGTTCGAATGAGGGATCTGTAGTTTGTGGGACATTTTCTATAAATTTAAAATTTCATAACACTTTTTAAAAACGCATTTTTTTCAAATTTAATGATTATTGCATTTAATTAATTTTCAGTTACCTGTAATAGTGTAATGCATTTTTTTACTATTTATATTATATATTGTAAGTGCTTTTTTCCCCTGACTTTTTCAACATTTTTAATGTCTAAACATCCGGCAATGCATTTTTTTTATTCCCATTAATAGATCGCTACAATTCTTGTTTTCAGTTTGCCAATAAATCTCATTTCTCGAGAGAGCACTTGCATAATTGCTGACACATTTAGGCTATGTTGTTTATGGCATCTTGTGATGTCTTATCTGTTCCAATCGCCGATGTGGACATGTAAAGAGGGTGTGAGTTCTATTTCGAACAATGATTGGATTTTAGGACATATTGGAAAACACTAGATAAAGAGACTTAATGTTCATTTGTTTGCCTCAAAATTTACCTTACCACCACCATTAACATGAGCATTCAGTTTCTAATATCCAGCTTCAGAAATGTAAATAAAGTGGCCCACTGTATCGCTTGAGTTCACTCAAATAAGCGAGCTTGGTGCAGTTTACCTAAGCCCCATATGTGCAGCATGCTGGAGAGGAATAAATGGCTGGGATGACAGATAGATGATGTTATGTCGCTTAACTACGACAGCAATGTGAAATATGAAACAACTTTGGGACCGCTAGCCATGTTCACAACATTTCAACCTTCACAAAGAGCCAGTTGGCCAGCATTTGCTGCAAACCATGTCCAGAATTTCTTTCCTTTTGTTTTCTCTTTTTACTCTGGCAGCATTTTTTCGCTTATCCCCCTTGTGGTGTATATTGCTTTTTTTTTTTCTTGTTTACCTTCTCTTGCGTTGTTGTATTTGTTTCTTTTCCTTCCTCCCAAGCTACTTTTCATTCGTTTCTTGTTACATTTGTTTATTCCGCATTGTGTTATTTTATCTTTGGCTAGTCGTAAAGCATTTGGAATTGTGTATTTTAGCCGTGTAACCGCCTTTCCTTATTCAATTTGTAATACCATTTTCTGTGCAATAAATCTTAAAAATCGTGTAAAGTATTTTGAAAGTATGAAACAGGCATTTAAATTATTTCTTGCCATAGTCTTTCGTTTTGCGCTTGTGTGTGGTTTGTATTAAAGTGCAAAACTTAATGGCGTGTGAGAGGCAGTCGATATTTACGCGGAGCATTGTCGCCAAATTAGTGCCCATGTGCCGCGAACAAGTTTGCAAACAACCCATGTAAATCATTAAACATCTAATTTGTTAGTATTAATAAACGTTAATATTTTAAAACAGCGTAACTGCAGGCGGTTCAAGAATGCTCTCTTTTTAATTCTCAACTTTTTCGATTTCAATCTCACTTAATTTACGGCCATCACTTTCGTTTGTTAAAATGATTATTATGGAGTGTAGACTTTCGTCCATAGCTGTGTATCACTTTGTGTTTATGGGTTGAAAAACTTTTACTAAGCGTATAAGAATTTTTTTCCACATGCACAAACACATCCTAAACACACAACCACGGGTGGTCGAGGTCGTTAAGGCGTTATGAGCGGTAGATCTAGGGTTCGATTACCACCAGGACCGTCCTCCCTGACATGTTTTTCCAAGTTTTCCTCAGTCCTCATAAAAGGCAAATGCCTGGGACTTAGATCTGGAACGCTTCCTTCCTTAAAATCAAACCCTTTCCTAACTTATCATTTCATTTCACATATCATCAGTGTCCACTGCCTGTGGTGTCTTAGTAGTAAAAACGAGCGTTAAACACTATTAAAAACATGGTAAGCACAGAAATTAAAAATGATTTATGGTAATAGTTTTTGTACCTTATTTGTTATGCAACATGGTTCAATGATAAAAGGATCTCTCTACATACTCCCTACCTACGTTAATGCAGCGTTACCATCTCACTGGTAACTCCATTATGGAGTCGCGAAACTATTGTTTGGAAGTACTACGTCACCAATCGTGGATAAATGCCTGAATTTTTGCCGAATTTTTACCTCTCGGCGAATTCTTCATATTGTCGAATAAGACATAAGCAGTCGGGGAGAGATCCAATGAATATAGTGGGTCTGGAACAACAATGAACCCCAGCGATGTCATAGTGTTCCTGATGTGGGGCCGCGCATTATCGTGTTGGAGAAATCTCCCATCGGCCACTTTCTCTTTCACCATTACGCAACCATGCGTTTAAGTCGTGCAAGGATCTCGCTGTTGACAGTCATTCCTTGAGGAAGCCAGTCCATTAGAAATATGCCTGAATAGCACAAAAAGACACTTGATTACAGATGGAGGGTATTCCCTAAACGTAGATTTTGTAGATTTTGGAAGATTAAATTGGAAGTAACTTTATATTTTGGTTTAATCTAATTATTTTGAGTTTTTAACTATTTTATTATATTATTTTAATCTAGTATTAGGGAAATCTGTAAAATAATGTAGTAAGTCATTATTGTATAGTTTATAATAATAAATGGAAAATTTGATATACATGCCCTGGTTTAGGAAACCAGGTACCAGAGTGGCGTATACAGATTATTTTTTATTTTATTCCCTAAATATTTCTGTTGCATTGCACAGATTGGACTTTCTTCTCTGATGTGTGTAGTGACACCATGACACGTCACCGGTCATCAGCTTCTCCAAGAAATCCGGATCTTTACTATACATTTGTAATCCCTGACTACACTTCTGTTCTTCTTTGTTTGTGTCAAGTCTCACGTGTTTAAAGTTTTCACATGCATAATGGTGTGCAGGGCTATGCGCCTATCTGCTATAATCAAATCATACACAACCTCAATGTTACTGGGAGATCGCGATGTTGACGCACGACCAGTATGCAGATTCCGTGTCACTGGTGAACTCGTTGACCGATATGTAAACCACAGTTAAATATCTATGAGTTTCTGCAGTTCATTATAGTCGCCTTACATCTTGTCCACGTCTTTCTTTATTCGACAACAAACGAACACTATCCTTTCGCTGTACATATTGCTTGCAACCGTCATCTAAGTTCGCCATGGGGCACTAGTATCAGTACATCGCCCTACGAATGGACTTGCCCATAGATTGCGCGGTATTCGTAAATCAGCGCCATTATAATTCATTTCCGAACGCTCCTAATAAATACACTGCAGTTTACATAACTTTCCCGATATAGATTTAAGAGCGAACTAAAGTCACATTATCTATTGAAATGACAAGGAAAGCACACGTGTTTCGGTTTAGTTCATACGCCGATCGAAAGCGACTGAGGAGAGAAAGAGGGAAGAGGAATTTCACGATCGAGTTATTGAAGAGAAATTTAATATCAGAGTTCTATCAAGTTTACACATTTTTGAGACTGTGCTTCAAGCAGAAACACCAGCGGATAAAAGCGAGTTGAGAACATTCATTTTGATAGCGTTTGCCGTTTTAAACAGAACTCGACTGGAGTGTCCCATTTTTATGGACGTTTATCAGCGTACTTTGACTTTGAAGTAGGTAATGATAAGCTATTTATGTCTGCAACACGCACAGTGGTCTTACAGTCTTCATCTGTCACCTTACGACTTTCATTTGTTCGCATCTCGCAAGAAGTTTCCACAACGATGCGGTGCGGTACTCTCACGCAGCGACCATGATTCATCTTTTTGGACGGCATCCAAAGCTTTGTGAAGAAGTGGGATGCATGTCTGAATGTCCACTTCTGACAGTTACATATTTTTTATTCCTTAAATTGCTGCTCTTGTTAGTGCTTAGTTTGTATTAATATAATACACACTTTAACAGAGCATTTTTGTCATAAATGTGCAGGGTTACGATAAATTATTCATTCGTTTTCAAAGCACTATATTTTTCAAAGAATTACAGGTACAAACCTACAAACTCACCACGCTTCACATTCTTCGCAATGTTCTATGTGTGGATCACGTCCAGGCGGTAGTCGAGTTCGTCCCACACATTTTGCAGCATCAATTTGTATACAAAACCAATGTTTTATTTAAACTATTAAAACTTATGTTAATATATTTTTGTGTTTTATTTATATGTGGTTTATGAGTGTTTATTTTATTGGTCATCACTGCAATATCGATGCATTCCCCGAGCTCTACTAGAATTAAAAAATAGACCAAAATGTTTGTCTTGTTTATAAACTGTACCAATTTTAGCGAATTCCCAAGAAATGTACCTATTGCAGTTTTACCCATGAAACGATTTTGCAAAATTTCTCAAAATCTTTATTGATCCTACCCACCAGCACCGAAAATGACAATGAAAAAATGTTATATATATATATATATATATATATGTGTGTGTGTGTGTGTGTGTGTGTGTGTGTGATAACTGTCTAGAGGTCGCAAATTTTGTTTTTTCTCAACGAAATTCGGCATATAACCATCAATTAAACAATTGCGAAGTTTGTTAACGAGAAAAATTGTACAATTGGACTGGGGGTTAATCTAAAGCAAACCTTTTTAAACAAATTTAACAGTCGCTCTATCGTCGGTATATTTCATTAAAATAAATTATTTAAAAAGTTTCTAAAAATCGGCGCAAAGGGGCCATTAGGAGTGGGGGGTATACCGGAAAACGAGTGGGGGGTTAAAGCGAAATTTAAAAATCACTCTAGCGGCCGAAATTTAAAACATTTTTAAAGAAAACTCGGTGCATACCATTAAAATAAAATGAGAAAAATATTTTCTGAAAATCATTGAAATCAGATTATTAGGAATGGGGATGTAGCTCAAAACCGAAATTCAAATAATCAAGTGTAAAGCGAAACTTAAAAATAGCTCTAGCGGTTGCATTTTTTTTTTTCCTCAACGAAACATTGCAATAAAAAAGGAATAAAAATTTCTTAAAATCAATGAAATAAAATTATTAGAGAGCGGAAACCAAAAGTTTATAAATTACTCTAGCGGCTCCAATATTTATTTTTTAGCCAACGAAACTCTGCATGTACCATTTGAATAAAATAAGACAAATAATTTGGGAATTCGGACCATTAGGAGTTGGGGTATATGTGAAAACTGAAATTTAAAAAGCGCCTGCTCTTGCGTTTAATTTTCTCTCTGTTATTTTAAAATAAAGGGGCACATTAATTCAGCATATATGTTGTATTTAACAAAAGTATCGTCTTGAAGATAGCAAATGTGAAATATTAATCTAATATGTGTGTGATAATTATATTTGTATGTAAGAGCGCTCTGTAATAACCTTCAGAAAACGTTTGCGTTGCATTTTTTTCCTACAATAACATTTAAATTAAATTTCAAAGTCACTGAAAATCAATAGAACTTTTCGATTGTATATTATTGATTGTGTATATTTGCACAGTATTTTGTAATTATTTTTAAATAGTAAAATTTTTTTGTTTTATTGAAATATATGAATATTTTCTTAAATACACAATGTAACTGGAAACTTTCTGTTATTTCTCTCGTTTCAGTGAATGTAAAGATTATATCAAGGGCTCAGTTCATAAACATGGCTACATTTAAAAATACCCACACTGTATAGCTTTTGTCTATCTGTGTTCATATATTTCTTTCAATTAATAGTCTACCATTAATTTTTGTGGTTTAATCTCAATAATAATAATTCTAAAAATGTGGTTTCTATTTTATGGTACTTACAGATTGCAAGAATTCTAATTTTGTTTTAAAGTTATTCAATTCGGTAAGGAATTAGCTTAGTTTATGTATATCCCGCGTGACGAATTTTTTATATTATCATGGTAGCATTATTAAATACTGGCAGAGGATACAATCATGTGGGAAGGAACTATTCTCAAAGATTGCTTGAGGGTGCAAGAAAAAGGAAAATGGGAGGAAGTTTGATAGGTAGATTAAAGGGAATTGTAAGAGAAATTGGTTTGAGAAAGCTAGTTAGTTTACAGTCACTAATGGGCAAGGCACCGAAATAAAATTAAAGCAAGGATTGGTGATATAGAGAAACAGGAAACATTTGGTAACCTAAAAAATAAGGAGTACTTTGGTATATTATAGGAGTTTTAAGAAAGAGAGGGGCAGGGAAAAATATATTGAGGTTTGTGACAAAATGTGTAGGGAGGGTATAGGAACAATGATGTTAGATGGGGTAAAAGTAGACAAAGATTTGTGTCCACTGTATGGTAAGATAGACGAGAACCTTGCACTCTGTATTAGAATGTATAGAAACCGAAGGATGGAGAGAGGAAATTGCAACAAGAAGTGGGATAATTTGCAGGCAGAAATGCTGGCATTAAAGCTTTTTGGGATTAGCAGAGAAGAATTTTTGAATCAGTTTGGAAATTATGAGAAAAATGTTGGAAGAAAATGATGATCAAGACAAAGGAAGATGTAATAAGGCAACGATGAGGGAAGATGATCACTTTTAGGGAAGTATTTGTAAAGTTTACTTTATAATATGTGTAGTTAGTGTGTAGGATCCACGTACACAACAACCAGGGTGTTAGTTGTATATAATCCTGAATTATCAAGGTAATGTTGTAAAACTGTAATTGTAATGTGTAGAAATAATGATAAATGTTCATTCATTTTCATGGTACTTGTCTAAACCACTTGCAAACGCTAGGGCACGCAGTCCTCAAAATGTAAGCTATTAACATAACTCAAATTTGTCAATCTATTCGTAACGTTGATATAACCAACAGTGTTTAATGTTTGTTGTGCTTGATGCCAGTGATTCGCTTGGCGTCGAAGTGAGAGCGACTTCTGACGCGTTTAATTACAACCACAGTTGAATTCCCCGCACATCCACGTCGGCGGGGTCACAAACCGCAGCGACATTGTGGTAAACACGCAGGAAATTGATTTCTTTGTGTTAATATCAACTATTTGCATTAACAGTGACGAAGGCTAAATCCGAAACTATGCCTAGAAACTGTTCTGTCAATCGCTGCATTATCGCCCAGTATGCATCATCCGTTCATCTGTTCAACTATGTGGAGACGAACTAAACTGTACATTATTAGCAATATGTACTAAAACAAATGGACATAGGTTCATATTATTGTGTAATTTATTCAAGTATTTTATAGAACATAAGTAATAAGGCAGTAAAATTAAACAATTAATTCTGAATTTAATAAATTTAAAATAAAATTGCTTACATATCTAATGGTTTTAAGACAAGGTAACCTGGTGTTGGTAAAGCAAATCGTGCGGTTGGAATTGCTGTAAGCAGGAAACTTTGTGTACAAATGCATTTGAAGTGTCTCGAAACATTATAACCCGACTTTCCAAATGTGAATCAGAAACTGGTACAATGCAGGCAGACCTACAAGTGGAAGAATCAGAAAAATGTCACACATAGAAGACATATACCAAAACATATCGTTGTTCTGTACGTCGCAATTGTCAAATGATGGGATTTCGCATTTTGACAGAGGAATTATGCATTAAAATTCTGCAAGATAGGTGCCATGCTTTTTGACACCCAATCAGATCGAATATGAATGGAACTTTTTGAGCGTGTTTGTGGGAGATCTTATTGATTCGTAACAAATGATGAAACTACACATCAGAAACAATACAATAAAGCATCATGCTCCTTCACCTCCAAAGAAGGCTAAGTGTGAAGTCGACCAGGAAGACCATGCCATCGGTTTTCTGGGATTCTTAAAGTACTTGAACATCTTCCTAGTAGATCATCTGTCATTGGGGAGACGAGATCTTTGTTCACCCTTGATGAACTTTATCTTGCTGAAAGTTATTTCACAAATATACATTACGATCCAAAATAGATACAACTTTATATGCACTTGACCCAAGTTAACTGTTTTTCTGCGCGTATATTCCTAAACTCTAAAACTGAAATAGTTTTTCGTATCTCCTGAAAAATACTTGTAGTTCTGAATCCTGCTGGAGATAAAAATTCATTTTTCAGATTCTTAATCTCAGGTCCATAAACTGACAACCCAGTTACATCTGCTGTCGTTACTGATCAGGGGTTTTCCACTAATAGAAATGAGATTCGAAACTTTCGAAAATCATTAAATCTGACGTTGAAATCTTGGCGAAGTACTATGAAGGGTTTCAAGTTTATTTCTTCCTGAGTCTTGTTGAGTAAGATGTTGAAAGATGGGAAACTATTAAAATCGTTATTATTCAGTTCTGTATATATTTTAAATGTTTGTTTCAAAGAAAGCATTCCATTGATGGACAATATGTTTGTTTTTACTTCGATTTTTTGACACCATGTAGTGTTCCTGTTACACCAGCTGGGAAGGCAACCTTAAACCACTATGAAAAAGAATCCAGTTCAGGGTGTTATCTTAATCTCGTTCGCATAAAGACATTTTTATTTCATGTTTAAGATTAAAAAATCGTTCCAAATTCTTCCTTTACTTAAACAATTTACTTTACTGTGATATAACATCACCACACTGTGATGCTATACCTAGAAAGCCCGAGTTTCAAGTACTCCCTAAAACGCCTGTTTTACTACTTTCTTGTGCATTTTTAAAATTATTGTTAATCTTCCTCTTATCCATTATTTATTAAAAAAAACACTAAAATTTTCGGCACGCAGGAGCGGCGTAAATTAAGCGAATTCCTCGGCAAGTCAAATTTGTGAAGGATATTACAGAGCGCTAAAGCGCTTTTTAATTTCGGTTTTCAGGTATACCTCCACTCCCTAATGGCTCGATTTCCCTGATTTTCAGAAAATATTTTTCATATTTTATTTAATGTTATATATCGTGTTTCGTTGCGAAAAAATAAAATATTGGTGCCGCTAGATCGATTTTTACATTTTGGATAAGTATAATTTATTTCAAAGATGAAATTATCATCAAATATTTAATTATAAAATTTTGACATATGTTTTTTCAAAACAATGTTTTGGAATATAGGTCCTTTTTCCAACTATCTCCTAATAATTGTCATAAAAAGCCATTTTTAAAACCTTCAATAAAAATAAGAATTTTCTCATTTACCAGACATATTTTTAGTGCATTTGGAAGTCCAATGATTTTTCATCATTTTGTGCACTAATGTATTAGCTGAGAGATGAATGATCGCCATTTATGAATTTAACTTATTAAAACTGATAAGACTACTTTAAAACCAAATTTTTTTGGTACAGACAAAACGCGGAACCAACAATTGCTCAAGTGCAATGGACGGATTTGGATTTACTGTCTTGTGACTTTAATGTAGTTTTTCATTAGCTCAAAGGAAGAACATCGTAATACAAAATAGTGAAATTTGTACCCAAGAAATGCATTATAATTGCAATAAATTAGCGATCACAAACAAAATGGAAACACTAATCTAAGTAAACAAAGCTGTAAAAGTTCTTGAGTTTAATTTCACGAGCTACAGCGATTTCCCTAGTGATGAAAGTTTATTAAACTTTACTCAAATGAAGCGCACACGCAGCGCATTTTGTTTGTGGCGTGGCACGATTGTTGTTGTACAACAAAATGAATTTAGGCACCATTTGCTGCTAATGATGACTTATATTTTCCAGCTTTGGGACTTTAATTAAACATGGGATTTGCAAACAAAACATCATCAGTCTCAGTGCAATATGCAGCTGCAGACGTGAGTCATTACAAATGAGCGATAACTGGTAGCCTACCTTCCTAATGCTTCATTTTCACTTTCATTTAAAGATAAGATACGTAGCCTTTATACATATTCGAATGTTCAAATATATATACATACAGCAAGTCAAAATTATATGTTAAAATAAATAGAATTACTTAACAATGTGTACAAAACACACACACACACACACACACACACACACACACACACACACAAGAACAGGTGGTGTTCCAAATAGAGCTAAAATTGTGTAACTGTTTGAATATTTGATCTATCTCTGTTTCTCTAGCTCTTGTTATTTTAGTTGTATTATTCCAAGAGTTACTTTATTTTTCATTTTTTATCAAATTTATATATATATATATATATATATATATACACACACGAGGGGTAAGTTATTTTTCTGGCGAACAAACACAAAAACAATCTAAGATACACCATTGAAAGTGTATGGAAGCCACCAGATGGTGTAATTGAGTTGAGCTGCGTGTCTCAGCAGGCTCCGAAATTTAGTTGGTGATCGATAGTGGTTAGGAATGTTGGTCACAAAGAGTGAACAATGTGCGTAAGTGAAAATAGCATCTCTCCGCGGCAGGAATGCACGAGAATGCCACACAGCGCTAAACACCTTGAACTACCTGGGAGACCCGTAGTGTGACGAATGTGCACCCCTGTGTATTACTTTTGCTCATGTCATAATAAACCAATGCTCTCTGGTCGCCTGTGTTTTGTTTTTTCCCTGCGAGGATCGCTGGATACCTTTTTTTGGTGGCACCCACTCGGCAGTAAATGCCATATACTTTCAATTGTATATCTTTTTTTTATGATTTTCTTTGTTCGCAGGAAAGAAAGATTTTTGACTATTTTAGTTAATTTTCAATGGTACATTTTTCCTAATGAGAGACTTTGTAATTTGTAGTTTTAAATATATTTTTAAACTTTCTAGCTTTGAATTTATGAATGAAATAACTTGCATACTATAAAGGAACTATTTACTATAGAAAAACGTGTGAGTCATTAATAAACAGGAAAATCGCAAGTTCACATCAGTATTTGTTCATACCGAGCCGCGTTTTGCTATTGCCGTCGAAACCATAATGATGATACGTGTACTGTATATACATTTCCGTGTGGTAAGCGGTTATTACACTGATCATTTGTAAATGTTAATAACAGTGATCTACAAAGGGCTTTTTCCTTGATTTTTTATTTTTCCACCTGGATATATGTAATATGAATGCCCTGAATTCAAACATGTTTTTAGTTTTACTATATTGGGCTAGGATTTTAAACAAAATCACATCAAATGTAATAATGTACTTTTATTTTTCATTAAATATTATTAAGTTTTAAGACATATAGCTAAGACAAAACTGTTTTTGTAGTATTCATTATAACTTAAATATTTATGAATATACTGAAAAAAGAGAGCTATATGCCAATATAGCTCTTCCATTTTTTTCACTATTAGGAAGAAGAAAATTTATTTTTTTTCCCGAAGTTCTGATATGTCTTTAACAGTATCTCTTTTCAAACATAACCAGCAACCAGTCATCACTTACACATCCCAATGGCCTTGGTAGTGGTTTCCATTGTTTTAATGTCTTTACGAAACCGTAGCCTTGTTCTTTACTCATTGCACTAAAATTCGCAAGGAAGTAATCAATATGGTTATTGAGAACATGCACTTTAACACTCATTCTACACCCTAGATTTCTAAAATGTTGTAACATTTTCTGCACAATTTCTTTATAGTTCTAAGTTTTCTTGTTACCAAGAAAAAATTCTGTACTTGTTTATATGTCAATCATGCTGACTTCTCTAACTCGAACATCTCATCCTGCATTAGTTCACGTATCTGGGGTACATCAAAAACACCTGCTGCTATCTTAGCTTCAGTTTTCTGTAGGAACTTTGTAACAAGAAAGTTGAAACAATCACTTTCCTTATTCACAGCAGTAACAAATTGCTTCATCAGACAACTTAATATGGAGTATGGAAGGACACTAGAAGGAGAAACCAATGGTTCATGCCTTCTCCTTTTTTCTCCAGGAACTAAATTGCTCTTTTGTGGCCTATTTTTTCCGGTACAATGCTCAGATTTATACCGAATATTTCATTCACAAAGTGAACAATTATTATCTTGTTTAAATTTCTCATAATATTTACTTTATGTATATGGTCAATGAACAAATAATCAAAATAGTTATTTTCTATAATACCGATTTCTGAAAAACTGCAGCCCGACGAAACAAAACTAAGATTGGTTTGAGAGATTCTGTTCGGTAAAGAATCAGAAAATATGAACAATTTTCATTCAGCAGAAATTGTGTAGACCAGCATAATGAAAGTAAACTTGGAGATTTTTCCTATCCAATGATAATTCATACATTTTTCTATACTGCTTGTAATTGCATATTTGTTCTATTAATTTGGAATAACCCTGTTCTATTTTACATAGAGACTATAAATGCCCTGACCTCAGCTTTACTAATTCTCCTTGCATTCCATCTCCAGCTACCTGTTTTAAGGACAGCTCACTTAAATTTTTTCCAATTTCCACCCGGACCTAACAGAGAGGAGTGCGTGTAAAAGCTTGTCTAGTAACGTTACTTTCTGTAATATTGGGAGAAGTGTTGATCTAGATAGATTTACTGTAGTCATGTCATTAGGATAAGTGAGAGAAGTGTGAAATTCACTATCTGTTCTCAGCAATTTTATTTTCCCCATCTCAGTTTTAATTTCCTTTTTTTTTTATGTTTTATCGCCTTGAATTTCTTCTTTCAGGTTTCGACCCCTTCTATTTTCCCACTGATTGTATTACGCTTGTTCATATCTACTTGGTATAAAATATTCTATTAGTTTGCAGGTACATTTGGATAATTTTTAAGTATATTGACATTAGATAATTTATTTTATGCCATCTTGTGATTCAAAAGCTATGCACTTAAATACAATTCCCCGGCATGTATTTAGTGGCTTGTAATCTGCAGATTCCAGCACTTTGAGTTAAATCGTGGCATGATGATTCACTAGAATCCATATAAAAAGTAGATTCCAAGTTTTTGGTAATAGTAGTGATGGTGGTGGTGGTGGTGGTAGTTGCTTTATTGTTATAACGTTCTAAATACACATTACAAATATATTTTATGCATAGGTCGTAGCCTGTATGTGCTTAAGTATGATACACAGTTAGAAAGAGGAAATGATGATGATGATAATAATAATAATAATAATAATAATACATAAAATTAAAATGGGAATAAATAAACTATTATTTATTAATTGTAAATAATGTAATATGAATGGAACCTTATTACAATATGTATAATTAAACTAGTTATTTCGTACTAACTGGAAAATAAATTGCTTCTATCTTCGCGCAATTTGGGTAGGAAAATGCCCACATTGAACCAATCAACGTGGTTAACAAACAGGTCCCAGCATGCTAATCGACCTCTAATTGTCTTAAAACTTTTTCAGGAAACAATTTTTCTCAGGTGTTCCCAGTGGGTACATTCTGCCAGAATATGTGCCCATTTCTCATCCCCTTCACAAAATGAGAAGATTCTCCTACCAGAGCTATCCGTTATTTTTTGATCCTTCCAACTTCCCACTCTAAACCAGGCCATTCCTTATATTGCCTTTCTCTCTAGAAAAGCATAATATACCTCTGTACTCCAGTTTAATTTAATTTCATTCGACAGGCTCAAAGAGACTTTCGTGTTATATTTTGTCTCGATTTCCTGCCTGTTGATATCCTCTAGCTTTGTTTTAAACTTTTTCCATATGTTTTTATTACTTGCATTGCCTCGTTGCCATATTGAACTCAAGCCAATTCTTTTGAGTCTTCTTTCCGCTCTTGCAGCCCAAAACGTTGATGTTATATTTTGAATCTGGTGTCTATAACATTTAGCGCGAAGTGTGGATTGGTCGCCCTGCATTAGTTTAAGTCGGCATTTAACCGTCCTTGTTTAACTATTAACCGTATCTTCACAGTTTGACGTTCCTTTGGAGAACCTGAGAACTCTTTCCAAAAATCGACTATAATTTTATTTACATGTTCAGCTATCTCCCATTCCTATATTTCACTTCGTGTAGCAGAATATACTTAATTATAGCATTGTACATCCTCTCTAGTGTATCTGGAAGCGAGTCAGAACACGTAGTAACTCGTTTAGTTGCCTTGTTCTTTGTAATTAATAACAGCTAAGTGAGATTGAGTATGGAATAGTGTTGCAGTGAACAGAGAACTGGAGAATCAGGTCGGACAGCAAGCGTAAATATTTACAGTGCGTTTTTATGCTTCGTATGCATGTTTTTGATAGTGAACCTCGGTCTATCATGTACTTGTCGCGTGATATATGCATAGCCAAGTGTTCGATTAAAAACACAGCAAGTGCCCGGCCTCTCACGTAGCTTCACATGGTAAAGCACAGAGAGTGTATTAGTCTCTGAGTTGATTCGAATACAATTGTGTCGTATCTTAAATAATGGTGGTGGTGAAATAAGTGTATAGGAGCCAAATGTTGTAGGAGAGCAAAAATAAAATTTCGGCGAGCATTTCCTGATAGATCGGTCCCCCGGCTACTCTTAGAGAAAGTGCACATTACCGGTTCTTTCCACGACAGAAATAAAAGTAACAAAAGACGTTATGTTATCACAGAAAAAAAATATTTGGGTTAGACGCGAGATTAGAACACACCCCCAAGAAGTCTCTCAGGAGTTTATCACAAGAGACAGAAATATGTACAAAACTAAAACTATACAGAATTTCGGTAAGTGTAGGATGTTGGAAAACTTCTCGGCCTGACGGTATTAAATAGCAAAGATGGTACGATCCTTTAAAAGGCTCGCCGTGCATTTTCATAGACGCACTTTCATTTATTTGGTTGCTATAGTCCAGCAAGGTAAACAAGTTGAGTAATTTTCATCAAAATGTACAGAAATTGAATGTCGCACAGTGGTAACGTTTGAAAAGATTTATGGTCTGTTGAGTTTAAATGAGGTCAATCTTGCATTTTTGATAGCGAACTTTCGGGACATCCAATTAGCAAACTGCTGGAGAAAACGTCACAAAAATCCACAGTGCCATGCTAAACGATAGACGAATGTACGTGAGGTTGCTGAGGTGGCAAACATTTGAATAGATCGTGTCTGAAACATTTTGCATGAGCATTTGCACATGTGAAAATGCAGAGCGCAGCGTTTGCGACGCGTCCTAATGAACATTTCTCAGGAGTGCTTGGACATGTTTAGACGCAACTCGACATTTCATGACTGTGGACGAAGCATCAGCTCAAGAGTGTGGAAGCTCTTCAGATAAGAGCCAAGTGTGTTCCTTTAGCAAGGTACTTTTCCAGATTGCTGGAGCAGTTTAAGGATGCTATTAAGGTCATACGTCAGCATTTGTTAAAGAACAAGTTTCTTTTCTACCAAGACAATGCACCGGCGTACACTATTCACGTAGTTCTTGACTTGTGCTTTGAACATGCACCAAATTCACCATATTTGACTCTCAGGGACTTCTTCCTCTTCTCAAATGTAAAGAAATGCCTCTCTGGACGGAGATTTACTCCAATTATGGAGATAATAGCGTAAACTTTTTTTTTTCTTTTTTTTTTTGCATAATTGGAAGAACAGTTTATACTGAAGGTATAAAGAAACTTGTCTAAGTGCATAGGGTTTGAAGGTGACTATGAAAAATAAAAAATAAAATTAAAAAAGGCTAAAAATCTTTGACTTTTTTCTCAGGCTTCAGAACTTTTCGAACCACTCTCGCACACCAATTACAACACATTGATCACGCCAGTGTGTTTAATTGTAAAATGGTAACTTGCAGAAATATACAGCAAAAGGTTTTCAAATTTACTTTTCAGTGTTGCAGTTAAATCTTATGTGCCTTATGAATCACTCCGGTTTAGAAAATTGAAAAATTTGATAGCACGTGAGATTCCATAACACAAATGTGGAGATATTAGTGGTAAAAATTACTTGGTTCTGTCTACGAAACGGAAATAAGGCAAAAAATACAAAGCATTTAGTGCAGATGTCTAGGTTCTCTCTCCAAATCCCAGCATTAGGTTTACAGTCAAAGCATTTTTACTAATCTCTTCTTCGTTCTGCTGCTGGTGTTGTGGAACGAGGGACAAAGATTAGTCGGAAAGGTACACAACTGTAGGGAACGTTATAAAAAGAGAAAATGGAATCCTCTTCCCTCACTTTATGGTCTAACAGATTTCAAGTCTAGAGATACGCTAAACCCGGGGTATTATTGGAAGTGCTGCAGTGGTAGCATCTGCTTGCAGATAGAATCACAGGCAACACTAGAGAGAGACAAATACAAAAATATATTAATAACATAGTATCTAATAAATGCTAAGGAAAAGTTTCTTCCAGTGCCTTTAGCCAATTACGAAGGAAGTAAGCTATTGTACTTGTACCCATGCAAGGATTTTTGAATAATGTTTCCAAACCTTCATAATTCGTACCTACAATGAGAGAAAAATTAATAAATAAGTGTTTATTCTATCTATCTATCTATCTATCTATCTATCTATCTATCTATCTATCTATCTATCTATCTATCTATCTATCTATCTATCTATCTATCTATCTATCTATCTATCTATCTATCTATCTATCTATCTATCTATCTATCTATCTATCTATCTATCTATCTATCTATCTATCTATCTATCTATCTATCTATCTATCTATCTATCTATCTATCTATCTATCTATCTATCTATCTATCTATCTATCTATCTATCTATCTATCTATCTATCTATCTATCTATCTATCTATCTATCTATCTATCTATCTATCTATCTATCTATCTATCTATCTATCTATCTATCTATCTATCTATCTATCTATCTATCTATCTATCTATCTATCTATCTATCTATCTATCTATCTATCTATCTATCTATCTATCTATCTATCTATCTATCTATCTATCTATCTATCTATCTATCTATCTATCTATCTATCTATCTATCTATCTATCTATCTATCTATCTATCTATCTATCTATCTATCTATCTATCTATCTATCTATCTATCTATCTATCTATCTATCTATCTATCTATCTATCTATCTATCTATCTATCTATCTATCTATCTATCTATCTATCTATCTATCTATCTATCTATCTATCTATCTATCTATCTATCTATCTATCTATCTATCTATCTATCTATCTATCTATCTATCTATCTATCTATCTATCTATCTATCTATCTATCTATCTATCTATCTATCTATCTATCTATCTATCTATCTATCTATCTATCTATCTATCTATCTATCTATCTATCTATCTATCTATCTATCTATCTATCTATCTATCTATCTATCTATCTATCTATCTATCTATCTATCTATCTATCTATCTATCTATCTATCTATCTATCTATCTATCTATCTATCTATCTATCTATCTATCTATCTATCTATCTATCTATCTATCTATCTATCTATCTATCTATCTATCTATCTATCTATCTATCTATCTATCTATCTATCTATCTATCTATCTATCTATCTATCTATCTATCTATCTATCTATCTATCTATCTATCTATCTATCTATCTATCTATCTATCTATCTATCTATCTATCTATCTATCTATCTATCTATCTATCTATCTATCTATCTATCTATCTATCTATCTATCTATCTATCTATCTATCTATCTATCTATCTATCTATCTATCTATCTATCTATCTATCTATCTATCTATCTATCTATCTATCTATCTATCTATCTATCTATCTATCTATCTATCTATCTATCTATCTATCTATCTATCTATCTATCTATCTATCTATCTATCTATCTATCTATCTATCCGTCCGTCCGTCCGTCCGTCCGTCCGTCCGTCCATCCATCTCTCTCTATCTCTCTCTCTCTCTCTCTATCTATCGACCCATCCACCCACCCGTCCATCCATCCATCCATCCATCCATCCATCCATCCATCCATCCATCTATATATGAACGTACGTTAACGCTCTATCGGCCTCAAATTTTTGTTTTTTCTTAATGAAACTCGACATATAACAATCAATTGGACAATTTGTCGATCGTTAACAAGCAGCAAAATTGGACTTTTAAGGCCGTGGGTTAACCTAAAGCGAACATTTTTTAAAAATTGAAAAATGGCTCTAGTGACCGCAATTTTTTGTTTATTCTCAGAGAAACGCTGAATTTTTTTTTAAAAAAAGTTTATAAAAGTAATTTTCGAAAATCAGAGCAAACGGACCATTAGAAGTGGGGATATATCTGAAAAACCAGTGAGGTTAAGGGAAATTAAAAATCGCTCTAGCGGCCGCAATTGAAATATTTTAAAGAAAATTGGATATATGCTATTGAAATAAAAAAAAAAAAATACTTTCTGAAAATCAGTGACGTACAACTATTAAGAGGGTGTGTTTATCTGAAATCAGAATTTAGAAATCGCAGTAGGGTTATACCTGAAAACGAAAAATTAAAATGTGCTCTAGAGTTTAACTTTTCTCTATATTGTTTCAAAGTAAAAGCACAAATTAATTCAGCATATAAAATGTATTTATAACGATGCATATTTTTCTATTTAACTAAAGCATGGTCCTGAAGATAACAACTGTGAAATATTAATGTAATATGTATTTAAGAATTATAATTGTATGTAAGAGCGCTCTGTAATAATCTTCAGAAAACGTTTTCGTTGCATGTTTTTACTTCATTAGAATTTAAATTAAATTTGAAATGCAATATAAATCGATGAAATTTTCGATTGTTTATTGTTGGTTGTGTATATTTGTTTAGTACATGGTAATTGTTTTTAAATAGTAACATATTTTTGTTTTGTTGAAGCATATAAACATCTTAAATACGCAGTATAACTTGAAATTTTCTGCTGTTTCTTTCTATTTAGTGAATGTAAAGACAAAATCAAGGATTCAGTTCATAAAAATGGTAACATTTAAAAACACACACATTATAGCTTTGTCTATCATTGATCATATATTTCATTTAATTAATAGCATACCATTAAATTTAATGGTTAATCTCGATAATCACAATTCTAAAAATTGTGATATCTCTTTTGTAATACATAGATTGCAAAAATTCTAATTTTGTTCCCCTAATATCGTACGTAATACCATAACTTATTATTTCATTATTTAACAAGACATAATTTGGATGTTATATATTCATTTTTATTATAAGTTATTGAACACTGTAATGAATTCGCTTAGTTTACCCAGCTCGAACATTTTGTTATTCCTTAGGTGATCAGTAAGTTATTAAAAGTATAGGGCCTTTTTGATGATTAATGCTTTACAACTCTTTCTGCACTTAGTTAATTTTTACAATAACGCTCATTTTTAGTTCTGAGCCAGTGGACAGTGGTGATACATAAGTATGAATATTTGGAAGTTAAGAGGAGTACTTCCCCGGCATTTGCCATTTATGAATAATGAAGAAAAATGTGATCATCAATTAGGGAGGATGTTCCTGGTGAGAATCGCCCTCAAACCTCACACTCACGAGTCCGTGCATAACGACCTTAGGCATCCGCTTCAGTTTTTTCGTTCGTGTTAAAGGCAGTTATTCACTTTAATATTGTTACAATGTTTTGTTAGTCGTAATACTGTATTTATTTACACAAAATATTTATTAAAATGATTCATTCATGTCTCACGGGTCCTGGGAACATACATACAGCTTTTACAATGCACTAAGAAATACATAAAATTGCATAAGTCGATATTTATCTCTTAAGACACAAACACTATATACAGAGCCTTCGTTTGTAGGCATGGCCGACTTAACGGGGATTTTCCTGCCTTGTTTCTTACCGGTACTGTCCCCCCTCCACTTTCCCATCTCAACGTGTGCTGACGAAGTCTTTGTGCTGTACAAGAGTTGAACGTTGTGGGACCACGTTTTCAGTGTCATGATATGTTAGTACTCTTATAATGCCAAAATGTTTATGTACTTTAGCACACAGAATCTTCATGTATGATGCCTATGTGACAACAAACTCATGTAGAGAAGTGAGACGGCGATTTATAGACAGATTCCCTGCTGTTCGTGCGCCTCATAGAGAAACGGTTCGTAATCTTGTGTATAGATTTAGGAAAACGGGATCTGTACTTGATAATAAACAGAAAGTAAAACGCATCTTCTTACAGAGGAAAAACTGGATGACTCGGGTAAAAGTTAGAACGAGGTCCAAAGAAATCTCTGAGAAAGTTTGCATAGGAATCAGGAATTTCGCAAACCTCGGCTTGAAATGCCACTAAACTTTTCAAATGAAAACCATGTAATAAAATAACTGTAGCTCAGGAATTGCAACCAGTAGAAGGTGGTTTCTCTGGACCTTCAGGACATTCTCTTGAAGTTAAGACGCACACTATTGATATTTTGACGGTTATGACTTTCTTCGATATTGAATGATTTTTTTATAAGTAAAAGCCTTGTGGCGATAGTTGCTAGCGTAATGCTTTAGCAGTCGTTGCTGCTGCGTCAGTTCTGCTCAATACTGTGACAAAAAGCTCTTGTGACCGCATCGGGTGACCGAGGTCGTTAAGGCGCGGACTCGCGAGTGGGAGGTCTGGGGTTCGAATGCCGCCAGGACTGTCCTCCCTACTGAGGTTTTTTTCCGGCTTTTCCTCAGTGCTGATAAATGGCAAATGCCTGGAAGATACCCTAAACTTAGGCCTGAAACGTTTCCTTCCTTAAAAAATCCTTTCCCAATTTATCATTTCATTTCATGTATCATCAGCGTCAACCGCCCGTGGTGCCTCGCGTTAAACACTGTTAAAAAAAAGCTCCTGTCTAAGCATTCTAAACATGCAACCTCTGAATATGTTCACCTCAGAGGCCTCCGCTTTCTACTCCTGAACACGGGGCACCAGCGCTTTCACTAAACTTTCAGCATTAGCTTATGCTCTTCAACAGTGAAGTGTTGGATCGTACACACACATCCTACTGCTTTTCAGCATTTTAAAGATCTGGAAATCTTAGGTGATTTAATATAAAATATAATATAATTTTAATGATATTTTAGGATCCATTATTTTAATATAAATGCTAAGTTTATATCGATCGTGCTGTACTCTTTAAAGAGGCTTTGGGGGGAATGGTAAACAGTTTCTAAGTTCTATTGGGATATGTTTTCCAGCTCTTTATATTATTAGGGTAATATCCATTAATTGTTGATGCTATACATTCAAATGACATCCAGCGGACATATTTACGCCAACTTTAGCAATGAACGGTTTAAATCTCTAACCTTTTAAAACGTAATTGGTGCGCATTCAGCGTGTAAATTGCAGGCAATATCATTGAACAGTAGATGTATTAATTTACAGTTCGTGTTGGTATATATGAGAAGTCATGATATGTTCATTATGATCTATATTTGCGTGGAAGAAAAAAGATTTTTAGCGAATTCCGAAGGAATGTAAGCCTTTATAACCATCAATTAACAAACGATTCGTCGAGTTTATTAACAGTAAAATTGGGCATTGGGGGAGGGGGTTAACCTAAAGTAAAAGTTTTTAAAATTTTTTAAAAAATCTCTCTTAGCGGTAGCAATTTTGTTGTTTTTTTTTTTTTTCCTCAACGAAATTCGGAATGTCTTTAAAATCAATCGATAAAATTAGTTTTTGAAAATAACGGCAATCGGGACTTTAGAATTGGGGGTATACCAGAAAAACGATGGGAGTTAAAGCAAAATTTTAAAATCGCTCTAGCGGAATTTTTTTTAAAAGGAAATTTGGTATATGCCATTGGTATAAAAGATGAAAAATAGTTTCCGAAAATCAGTGAAATCCGATTATTAGGAGGGGGAGTTGCCAAAACCCAAAAATTTAAAAATCGCCCAGCTGCACCAATAATGCTTTTTTTTTTTCAGAACAAAACCCAACATATACCATTTAAATCAAATAAGAAAAATACTGAAATCAGATTATTAGGAGGGGGAGGAGGGCGTTAAGCAAAATTTAAAATTTACTCCAGCGGTCGCATTTTAATTCTTTATTTGGTTTACATTTGCAAACTGCCAGTCAATCGGAAAGATTTCAAAGAGAAGGAAGATGGAAAAAACTTATAATTTAGAATACTAAGTGAGGTAATGAAAATATTGCAAGAGGAAGTGTTTTCTGGGACCAGATATTGTTACTGTGGATGATGTTTTGACAACATAGATTATGAACAGGTAAGGGATAATTATCAGCGAGCAATTTGCCCAACACACTAGTAAAAGTGAAATGGTATGGGAAGCACTATAAAGAAAACAATGAAAGTGCTGTATTATATAAAATAAAGTGCATTTTGAATTGTGCTCAGAAGTATTTGCAGATTCAAACTGATGAAAATAACTTGAACCCAGCAAGATTCCAGTAGCATTGCTTTCCACTGTTGAGTAATGTTAATAACACTGAAAATGCTCTACTATGGTATTACAATTGTGTATTTGCAACTTCAAACAATGAAAATGAGTAACACCGATCTCTTCCATGTGTACTGGCAGATCTTGATGTGCAGAAGGTTAAGAAATGCGGCCTAGCACCTCTGTAGTACAGTGGACTATGAGTTCTCTCTTTCGGAAGAGAGAGAGAGAGCTGAAACAAAGGAATGGACTGGCAAGGGCGTTGAGCGCGCTTGGAACGGTGGGGGAGTATCCGCTCTCCCTAGAGCTGAAGCCAGTAAATGTTTACCCAAGTCAGGCTAATTAGACTGGGAAGCGGCTATGGTGTTTTCCCGTTGGACATCGTGCCGCGAATTGTTCTGGGATTGGGAATCCTTCGCCATGTTCCTGAATATGCAGCATTCCGGCTTTAATATGCCTTACGACCTTATATAGGGTGATTCAATAAAGCTAGTACACTCCTGTTAGCATGTTTTCCGGGTAGAGCTAATATCAGCATTAGAGGGGTGAGAGTGGATGGAGTAGTTAATTTAACACTTCACTTCTACGGAGATCCGGCATCTTCTCACATGAAAAATTGAGGGAAGTGGCGTCTAACAGAAAAAAAAAAAAAAAAAAAAACATGTTTACAAAAACCTCCTTCGGAAATTTAATTATTTGTTTTATTAACCATATATTTTTAAAATAAAAATCTTATTACATCTTCCGCACTATTTCTAAAAATATTTTAAAATGTATTTTTCTATGCTAATCTGCCTGCTAGCAGAGTTCAGCATGTCTTATCTCCCTCTGTTCGATTCAGTAAAGGGTTAACTAGATACTTTTCTTTTCATTCTTTTGTATCTTTATATTCAGTCGGTATATGTACCCATGATTACTCCAACTGCCACGGGTGGCTGGGGTCGTTAAGGCACAGGCCAGTGAGCGGGAGGTCTGGGGTTCGAAGACTGTCTCCTTGATTGAGGTTTTTTTCCTGGTTTTTCTCAGTCTTCATAATTGGCAAAGGCCGGGGATGTACCAGACCTGGAACGCTTTCCACTTAGAAAAAAAAAAAACTTTCCCAATTTATCATTTCATCTCATGTATCATTAATGTCCACTGCCTGTGATGCCTCAGTAGTAAAATTGGCGTTAGTCACATTCCTAGTGTAAGCCATCTTAGTCCCTGGCTAGTAAGTTTGGGCTTTTAAATCTACTGCTCCATCCCCTATTGATAATTTAGCTCGATTATACTTCTAGCGAAATCATTCCTTACATTGTGCATTTGATTACTGCCTATCCATATCCCTGAAGGAATTGTTAACCTTCCTCCATGCGATTTTTTTGCCCTTGAACCATTATACAAATAGAGTCTATCCCTATCGTTTCCAATTACTTCTTAATTTGGATGCCCATGTTATGTTCCTTCCTAACCTGGACTGTTCATGGTGGCATAATGTTCTGATTGAAGTTTTACAGTCAACATTTCACTATTCTCTGATTTTACACTCTACGGTTTCACTGTAGCCCCGCTCTAGGAAATTTCTTTCAATAAATGTGTCCTCATTAAATGTATCTTCCGTTTGTTTTATCACAAAAATTTCTGCCCAGTGTGTCATCCTAGATCTGAATAGTTCCCCATAGTACACCTGTAGATATTTCTAAGATTCTACAACGTCGACAAGATTTCGAAAAACTGTTTGGACAAATGAGGTAATTATGTGCAAAAGTAAAAAAATAGGCGTTCTGGAACTTAATAGTTTGTTTTCTTTAAATAAGAAAATCCTTTTAATTTGTAGAATACTCAAAATATGTGTTTCCAAAAAATAAATTTGGGAAAACAAAAGGCGGGTGAAGCTATTATTTACTATTTTCTTTAACTTTTATGCTTTCTACAGCGATTTTCGTCAGAGCTTTAATGTTTTTGCCAAGCAATACATTCCTTTTGAATGACTTGCAGACCTGTTACACAATGCACTAATATTCACAAGACGCTGCAGGGGTTCCGTAATTGAGTTTGACGGGGAAAGGGAGGGGCTGAATGATGGTGTCGCCTTCTGACGTAGACGTGGCGGTAACTCAACGTCTGGTCCTAGTGCCTCCTGCAGGTGATGGATCATTTCGGATGAGCCCGACATTTCAGGGTCTCCCTTCGTTCCGGTTAATTACAAACCGGGCTCCCTTTTTTATACCGTTATGTTGGCTGCACCTTAATTGTATCCCAGAGATTGCAGCTAGGGGCATACACGGCTTGTGTTTCCCTTTATCTCCTTCCGTTTTCTGCACGTTGCCTCTGTTTGTTAAGTTACTCTCTGTAGTGGAGTGTGGTGTAATTAAAGCCTTAATATCTGCATGAAACCAGTAAACGAGACAGATAGCTTTATTGTTGTTATTATTATTATTATTATTATTATTATTATTATTATTATTATTATTATATCATTTGCATTGTAGTGAAGTTTACAAGCTGCAACCGCCAGATACATAACATTTAATCATTTCTTTTAAATTCTGTTCCTGCATGTGACGTCATGACGTAATAACCAGCACGTGGTTTAGTAATCAGAGGTTTCGCCTGCTGATCATGGGGTCCCGGATTCGATTCCCTGCCTGTTTATTGGTATTTTATTCATTGGTTACCAATGATCATCTTTAATGAATAGGGTTAAATTTAGGGGCGGCTCGTCTGTAAGGGCCAGATAGTTCAGCACCCCAAAAGAAAATTCCATAACTATTTATCATTTTTTCTCCTGGTCAACTTTTAAAACAAAAAGTGCATGAAAACAGCAATGTATACGGATTAATTCTTAACTGTATCTTACGCAAAAAGCGCATTTCCTCTTTATTGTAGTAGCTGTAGCATGCAGGTCCTCCGCTAGAGGGGGAAGCTCATGGGCCTGCCTGGATATTTTAAGGCTTTAAGCTTGTACTTCATGGGACAGAAAAGAATTACAAAGGCATATATTTGTCTTTCTGCAAATGGAGTTAGCCTTTCTGCTGCTTATTTCTACATTCTCTTGGACCAGCAGGAAAACGGCCCATGGCCAGCGCTCGTTTTCTCTTTTCTTAAGTTGGGTTCACATGGGGAACCTTTGATATAGAACTTGGTTCCGAAAATGTTCTGATCAGTATGGAACAAGTTCCTTCATATTTCATACAAATGAATGAGTTTTATACATGTATAGGACAAAGTGACGTGTATCGCTAGACGAGCGAAAACAGTTTTTGTTCTGCAACTTGGTCATGCGAACATTGACTCAATTGACAGCATTCTATTTTTTTCTCTCATAAACTACAACCACGGAGTTGTGAGTGTGAGTGGTCAATCACAAAAACATTATGTACCTAGTAGAAGAAATGGAAGTGAGAAAATGTATTCAGGAACTCACGTAAAGCTTCTTTATGTGAAATTCCTTCTGTCCTCAAAGTTGAGGTTGGAGAAATGGAAAAAAGTATACATAACTTAAAAGTCCAACAAAGGGAATTGACGAAAATAAACTAACAAAAACTTTAGTATCAGAAGACAGTAACGTGAAATATAAATTCTTTTTCAGCCAAAAACGTCTTGTCCACCAACTACGTACTGCTTTTTTCCTTTCATTTTCTTACACAATAACAGCAGCAGCAACTGCACAGAGCAAGACATTTTGCTTTACGTTTAAACTGACATGCAATGCTGTGCTATACAAAATGACATACAGCTCTATACAAAGTTCCCGATGTGAGCCCACATTTAGGAACCAGTTGTTGAGGGGGCTTCTGACAACTGACTAGGGGCTCTTTTCGCACTTTGAAGTTGGGGGTAGCTTCGTCACTGTTTGTCAGTAGAACGTCGACTTTCACGGTGTTAACTGTTAAGTTACGATTAAGAAAGCGTATCTGTTTTGTGGACTTTTTATTGAAATCCCCATCTCCACATATGAGTTAAGTTGGAAGTGAAAGGATTTGGGGCTCGGCCGAAAGCTATAAAAGTTTACCAAGAGACAAAAAATTAAGTTTTTCATGGTTAGAAAAAAACATCTTGACTGAGAGCGTGTGAAGTGAGAAACGTATCTTGTCTATAGGAATGAGATTAGAAAATAAATAGCAAAGGCAAATTTTGCTTCTGTACAGGCAAACGAAACGACAGATGCCAATGCATGTCTCAAGTTGTTATGATGGTACACGAGAGTAAACCGGTTGATAGATTTGTAAAATAAATTGCTGAATTGACTGCAGAAAGCTTAAGAGTTGAATTAGAAGAGTTCCATACAAACCAGAAGTTTATAGCACAAACGTGCGATGGCGCTGCAGTTATGAGAGAATGCCGGGGAGAAATAAAGCTTGATAAAAGAGACCTTCCCCCACGCGTTATGAAGTTATGCTCCTGGCCCACCCTTCCACAGGGTCACGAGCCGCCACTAAAATGTGGGGGTTTAAA
This sequence comes from Metallyticus violacea, assembly GCA_030762175.1. Lineage (NCBI taxonomy): Eukaryota > Metazoa > Arthropoda > Insecta > Mantodea > Metallyticidae > Metallyticus > Metallyticus violacea. The sequence goes on from CM060844.1 coordinate 21,496,443, forward strand.
AAAATAATAATGGAATGGAAGGATCTATTTTTTTACGCATGTTCAGCAACTCAAAAAGTTTGGTGTGGTGTGAAAGCATCTTTTGTTGGTACACCTGAAGTGGAAATGCAGACAATTGTTTTTACACTGTTATCATTAGTGAGAATCGCAACGCTGCAGTAGACGGCTCAGGCTGTAATTTGAGTGACTGTAACAGTTCTACGGAATTTTCGTTGAGAACACGGTAGTAATGCACCGATAAACATATTCATCTTCGGTTAAAGCGTTTCAAAGAAACGGGGAGTGTTCGCAAAGCGAAATCGCCCGGCCGGCAACGCGTATCTGAAGATATTGACAGGATTCGCGTTTCCTTGCCTGGAGTCCAAAGAAGTCGTTAAAAGGACGCAATTTAGAACTGGCTATTCCTCAAAACACCGTGTTAAAAATGATATGTACAAAGATTCAATTACCCGCATACAAGATTGACATTCAAGAAATTAATGACACAAATAGGTCTAAAAGAGGAAAGTTCGCAAAGGTTATTTTAAAAAAATTAAAGAGAATGAAGATTTTTGAACAGTGTAATTTTTACTAATGAGGCGATCTTCCACATTAATCGTCACAATTGTCGAATTTGGAGATAAGAACCACCGCACGAGATCATTCAGCACCAGCGCCACTATCTTAGTGAATGTTTAATGTGGGTTGATACACGATTCCTGTTTCCAGACCTTTTTTTTTTCTTGTAAAACATTTACTGGGGTTATTGTGAGATGCTAGAAACATTTGTTTCCATAGTTGAAAGATATTGAAGCACATTTTTATCAACAAGATGGAGCTCCATCCCACTGCAATCAGTTTGCTCGTACAACGTTAAACAGTTGGATTGGAAGATGAGGGCCGATCCCATGGCCATGATAAAGTCTAGACATTTCACGCATAGACTTTTTGTGGGAATATGAATACTCTGAAAAGATTCGTGACTTTATCTACATGAAAAGATAATTACAAGCATAGTGAACATAGCTCCCAATGTGCTGGCGTTTGAATATTTTTTGGATGTATGCTGAGCTACGAAAGGAGTGCATATTGAAATGTATTAAATACCAAACCAAACTTCTGTATGCATGCTTTCATGTAACGTATATGTGTTAATGTTTATTAGTGTAATAATCTTTATTTGAAACCCCGGAGGTCTTTTGTAGAAAGCTTACATTATAAGTCTTTCAAGATGGCCTCTATGAAGGAGATGGATACTGAAAGGTGCATCAAACAGGAAAGAAAAGGAACGGCCTTACTTAAACTGGTGTTTGAGTATTAACGTTATGTGAAGAGGAGATGGTGCTGTAAGTGTATGGAGGAATGGTTGAAGATTTAACAAAGAGTTGGATATCAAGAACATTTTTGATGATAAGATTTAACTAAGCGGGTTGAGTAAACTTTTATGCACAGCAAGGTTGAAATGGAAATTATCGGTGCAGAAGATGGAATAAATGGAGTTTGAGCTATCAATAGATAGTTTTACAGTTTAAAATGTGTTTAATTTTGATGCTTTATGTGTCATGAATATGTTGTTAATTTGTTGTTTGTTAGTTGAGAAGGAGCTATATTTGAAGATTGTAATGGTTAAGGTATATATTTTATGTAATAATAAGAAAATGGCGAAATACATGTCTCTTGGATGTTTCGGTAGTAGGTACTGATGAGCCGGAGATAGATATATGTAGTGAGGAGTGAATTGTTTTTTTTAAAATTAATTAATTTCTTAATACGGACACTTTTTAACATATCAGGCCAAGAGTGTCCCATTGAAAATCAGGGCGTGAAGCGGCCAGTCAATTTTGCTTAGAGGCCTCGTCCTTCAGGCGTGAAATTCTTTTACGTACCGTAAATCTACAACACGAATCCCGCGGCTTTACTTTCCTTCCGAAGGAAGCCATATTTAGGATTGTTAAACCTGAAAAAATCCATCGACCATGCCGGGTTTGAACTCGCGATCTTGGTCTACAAGGAAACTATGGTTATCACAAGACTACCAGGAGTGACATTTAAAGTGAAGATTTGATGTAATTACAAAATGGTATATTGTTTGTATAAGAATTACTTAATGAGCAATACCTAGTAATTACCAGGGTCAGAATTGAGTAATGTTTCTTAGCACATATACATACAACAAAATACAAATTCGTGATAATCATCTTCACTCTCTGGGCAATATCACCTTTCCAGGTTTCCCATTTTACATTCAAACATATGCATGACTACTTTGTATAACAAAGAATTCTTAAATAAATTAGGATTGTAGAAGACTGCAAAGTGGTGCAAATGATGAGGTTGATAAACATCACTTGTTGGCGAGGGGAAGGTTGTCAGCATTTTTAAATTTCAGAATATGGTATCATGACATTTCCCGGCGCATTCGAGAACCGAAATTCAGAGCCGTGTCAGTCCCTTTACAACAATTCTTCTTCTAAGAACAAAATTATGCCATGCACAATTCTGTTAAACCCGCTATAAGAAAGCAAAAGAGCATCGATGCACAAAAGTACGTAAATGATGGCATCACATCACCTGCTTTTAACATTCTGTCGTGCTGACTGTGATGGAGGTTTCTAATTTCCTAAAAACTACCTCTTGACTCCCTAAAGCTTACCTAGTTACTTATTCGCAAATCTATAAAGTCCGTCATACTTGAGGACATGTGTGTATGTTGGTCATAATGGCAAATTTTACACAAGAGCTTTTGCTGTTTACTCTCAGGATCGAAATGATGTAGCCAAGTTTCACCAGCAGTGATTAACTTTGGAAGAAGCATCTCATCTTCCTATACCATCTATAATTGCATGCAAATTAGCACGAAAACGTTCTTTTGTGCGGGAATCACCAGTCTTGGAATCACTGTGTTGTGCTAACAACGTGAAAATTTCAATATGTCTCGAAGTGCGATTAATATTTTCTTCCTTTCGAGTACAATCTAGAGTGCCGGGTCTATCTTCCTTTTAAATTTATTGCCTCCCTCTTTAAACGTTTTAATTCATCTTCGAGCTGTGTTATAGGGAAGAACAATCTGTTTATTGGCCTGTTGTAACATTACACAGGCCTCAGCTGAATATTTGTTGAGAAGGAAGCAGAATATTAGAGCTATATATTGTTCGTTAGTATTGCCTCCATTTTGTTGTAGGCGGAGCTAAACATATCTCGATTGGAACACCTCTTGCAGGCGGGAACCGAAATTGACAACAATAAAACTATAATATTACAATGAAATGTAATATTACCACGTTTACATTGCCCATTAAGCTAACAAAATAGAGTAAAAGTTAAATTTTAGAGTGAGAAATTATGTCTATAAAATGATGACTATTCTTTATTGAACTTGTAGATTTTTCTGCAAGTGAAAATCTAGAACACAAATCCTCTGGAAGCGACTTTCAAATTACGGTGTGTTAAATAATTCTATTTATTAAAAGTATATCCTTGAACAAATTGCTAACCATTTTATGCAACTAGATGACACTTCAAACCATGGACTGACCTTCTGACATCTGTAAATATTAAAATATAACTAATTCGAATGGTCCATATAACTCTTAAGGTTCTGAACAGGTCTTAGACCTAACGCTGGTGAGTTAAATGATGTGATGAGATTGGGAAATTTATGTTTACAGTTTGATATCACACAGTCTGTGTTCATAGTTCATTATTAGGCATCAGGATTCTTAAGCAGTTAACAAGTTAGGTACACTCAAACTACAACAAAGATAACCCGGCAGGTAAACAAGAACTGGTAACGGACAGGCTAGAGTATTGTTTGTAGCCAGTGAATTAATATCCTATCTGTTGTCTACAGTTCAGAACCAACATAACTTTATTCCGCTTCATTCTGGTATTAGTGCTTAGAAATCCCAATCCCTACTCATGGTTGTTGAAATAGTTAATTTTTATTTGTGAAAAAAGTGTGAGCATTTATATTGTTTATTAATAAAAGTTTAGTATACTCTTCTGAATGAATTTCAATTAGTAACTTTTAGAAATATCAATGTAAAATTCTTTTGTCCTTTTTCACATATATTTTTGTATAACCTTTCAAAGGACAAACCTTAATTATACTAATGTATTTACATTTATAGTGGGTTATTAAAGTTGAAGCATACATTTCAACCGTCATTTTGCAGTTGTTAAGCACAGGTTTATGACGAGTTGAAAGCTATTGCATTTTTCTTGCATCAGGATGATTCACAGGAAAGAAGTAATATTTTTTAACACACAGAGTTTGTCACATTCGATTTATTAATAATAAAGACATACAATTGTTATAGTCAAGAGTACTGTTTGTTCCTTTGCAGTAAGACATTTGCAATCCTTGCTTTCTTTACCATATCTTACAATACAATACGCTCTTTATAAGGCATTCTCATGAAATTTCCAGCTAATGTTTAAACAAAACAAAGACAGGGTGCGAATTGAATATTGTTCAAGAAATTTAATTGGACACTTTGGTACATAAACGTCTTTGTCATTCACAAAATCTTTTCCTGAATACAGAATGTCAAAGTTAAGCATTATTGTGCCGAATATTAATTATTGGGGCTTTAAATTGAATAACAGTTTTATAAACTGCAGCCCCTTTCTAATTTTATTTTCATCTGTTACTTGTTAGCATTGAAATTAAAAGAATTAAAATTATTATTCATGATATTTCTTTGGGAGTGTCTAAACATTTTAACGACTTTAAAAACTCTGGCATTGTCTTACTTAATAATATCAGTTATATTGATGCTATAATATTCATATAGCAGCGTGCCCAAAATGTGCTGTCACACTAGAAGCAATAAATAATGTCGTGTAAAGTTATAAATCTTATCTTATATTTGAAGAACTGTTGAGCTTTATATTTTCTGATATTTTTTAAAATGCCCTTTTTGTATACCACTACACAAGTAAACTACTATATAATGCACATTTACTGTTTATAGAATATTTCTTCTCAAAGTTCAAACATAGGAGAAACAATAGATTGGCAACCCTGGTCTTGCACTAGAGAAGCTTGAGATGTACACGAAAATTCCAACTCGCACCCTGTTTCACTCTTTAAGTTAATCACTCAATTCTAAATCTTTTTGACATTCAAATTAATAGAAGGACTGTATTTTTAGAATTCGGAACGAGTCTGAAATTATTTCAACAGTAAATAAAGTTCTGTTTGAAGTGGTTACACATCTTAACCTTTTAGCAGAAATTTATCAGTCATTTCACGTAAGTAACTTTTACGTGTTTGGTTAATTATTAAAATAGCAGATCTTCGCTACACTGTTGCCTCATATTCTTGAACGCCGATATGTTATTGTTAATTATGTTGCTTCGTAGGCACTTTCTGAAAACTAACCTAAACAATTCGTTTTCACATTACAGCTGCTGAGGAATCATAGGCAACCCAAAGACAGCGGACAGTCGAGGTAAGTCAACCAGATAGCTGCATTTCACTCAAACTATGTTTCTACGTTCAGTTCGATCAAACTGTGTGCTAAATTATCTCAAGGGCTTGTTTTTTTGTTTTTAGGTTAGGACCTATGATTTGTAGTGGTATCCCCATGTTGGTGGTTGCTGCTGCCGCCAATAAAACTACTTAAAATTCCACTACCTTTGGCAAAAGTGTAAAATCAGATAGAAAAGCTAGTTCTTTTCGTAATTTTTTTCTAATTTTAATAGCTCCAAGTTGAAATTTCGATCTTTTAGAGACATAACATAACATAAAATACAAATATATTATGTATAATTAGCAAGGAACGTAGTAATATTTTACTGCTTGTTTTGGCATTCTTGTGTTTTTAACTGCATTTATTTTTTCCATACCTCAGGAAGAGCACTTAATTTGTTTTGCAGAACCGCATGTTCCTAATGCAACAATATAACTTGTTTATTAAGTTAATCGTATATTGTTTTTAATAGAAATAAAATTATTTTGAAAGGTTTGATCTATGATGTGTGTTTAAAACTTTTGTACGCAGTTCGTGGTTCAGTTTTAATAGTGATTAACAGTTCAGTTAAACACCTGACTGTCGCTGTCTTATCACAGGGAGCTAAAGCAGAAACCCTTCCTGTAAGCTTGTTTTCGATCCAATTGCTACAGAGCTACGGTAACTAGACACAGAAATGTTGCATTACAGCTACACGGCTATATATGGAAAATAATTAAATTATGCAGTGGAATTATTTAAGCTGTGCATAAATGGTAATCGTTGGACTAGAAGTGTTTCAGTGAGTCAATATATTGAGCAAAACCGGTAACGGTTTCTTCCACACATGTTGCACATTACGACATTAATGTATGGCAGACTGTAGCATATCACAAAAAATATGTAATACTATCTTATTATTTACATTTCAGTAATATGTTGTTTCACAAGCCTTTTATCTTTCCGACCCCAATTATACGTTACGAAACATGGAGGGAGTAGAATATGTCTGGTTTATAGCAGCCAAACGAATGTTTTAATTATTGTGTGTGACATTTATGTTGGTAAAATATCTATTGAGAATTAAATAATTTAGATATTTAAGGAAAGCAACAATGTCCCTTAAAGCAGTTATTAACTAATGAAATCCTGAGGCAGAAACCTTTCAGTGCTATGGATAAAGTGACGAAAATGTTAGGTTAGGTTAGGTCAGGTTATATGTAAGTTTGTGATTTTAGCTCAGCCCACATGTTTTTCAATTTAATGTGTGCTCTGTTCATACCTTACTCCCTTCAAGTTACGAAAACATGACTTTTTTTTTTATAGCCAACGCCATAAAACTATGGGAACAGGGTTATGCGAACCAACGGAGGCTATGAATGATAAAAAAAATGTATTAATAGTTGAGCAAATACTTTTTGTAACTTTTCCAAGGTAGCGAAAATAGCAGTATTTTATTTGGAAGTGTTCGTTAATTGATTACTCTTTAAGAGTGCAATTGTTATGAAGTATTTCACGAGAAATAAAGCCGCGCACGGAAAAAAAAAAAAAAACAAAGCATAGTCAATTTTTGTAGCTCTGCTACCTAAAGCGATTGTGATTTGTTTTTATTTGTGTTTGCTGTTCAATATCTGGTTCCCAGAGAAAAATGGCGTTGACCGTGTTTGCAACAGCAAAATTATTTCTTATACTCGTTAATTAATTTCATAAGAGTCATACATTATAAAATGTATTTCTTAGTAAACACTGTGGTAACCTCACTTCGACTAATGGTTTCGCTAATGCTGTCCCTATCTACGGCACTTGCATAAGAAACGCATGCAATTAATTAAAATAAACACCAACTTTATAATTACATTATGATAGCACTTAACTATATTTCTTAAATTTATGAACAAAGAAAGTCTTTGGCATTTATTTAAAATCATTCGTTTCACTTTGCTGTGATGTACAACGCTACCTATTGACATAAGTAAAGTTCATGGATGAGAAAAATATCACTACTGTTCAACACTTGAGCCCATTATGTAAAAAAGTAACTATAAGCTACTGTTATATCAAGGGAATCCTCGTTCATTCAGTTGCACCATACATTTTCAAGCAAACTGGGGCACACGTCCTTAGTATGCAATTATAATAAGGCCATTCACAGACAAATTTACAAAACTTGGCTGAGTTGTAGTTTATTGACAATCTTCAGAGCTGCATCGTAATTAACTTGTAATATAAGACAGCATAATGGATCACTTTTCAGTCTTACTGGTATAAAGAAATGTATTATGAATGTTTTTCGTCTTTTATGCCTTTTCTTGTAATATCACACTCATAGTTCCGAGAATGAAGCCAAAGAAGCATAATGCTCAGTTACAAATATCCTTCCACTAGTGAGCGCTATGATTGGTTCGTCAATGAAACGACCCTTGTTGCGTCACAGGAATATTTCCTACAATGCTGTCGGAAAAATTATGAATTTTATCGCTTAGAATCTCAAATCATATACAAAGTATATAAAGGAATTTAAATATGAAATTAACAATTTTGGGTTTATAATTTGAAGTAGTAATTGTACTGATTAAAATAAAATAATAAATGCTATGATATATCGTGCTCTACCAAAACGCGATGTCTTATGAGACCAGACTAAAAGCAAAAACAAGCAGTTATGTGCATATCATTTTACTTTCTTTACTTATAGTACCTTCCCATCTTGACATGCGCTTATCATCTCATATATACATCGTCAGTGTTTGTGCAGTGCCACAGTATACGGAGATGCTGTTAGGCATGTACAGAGACTGCTTGGGTATTTCGCGATGTGAATTTCTGAGCGTGCACGTCACGAAATTTAGATTTCGCTGCTTAAATAAAGGGATGGCATAATTGAATACAAACCAAGAAAACGTTTATTAATTTTTAATAAATTAAACCACTCAGATATTTGTATGTCACCGAAACCATAATATTATAATTGCCGAACGTAAGTATTCCGAAATATTTACTATTGACACTAAAGTTTGTCACTGAGTTGGTGATTATGTTGGTACTAACTGCTCTTGTGATAATTTTTCTGATTCCGCACATGCATAGGTTTCGCAATTAATAAGACACAATACACATTTTTGTACTGTATGGAATAATTCCGACCAAAATGATCCTAGAAGTTCCAAGTTCATACGTTTTCACCACTGGAAAATCTTAAAAGCTCTAAAAAGTGTTCCGCCAATTTGATGTGTTGCCCATAATTACTCTTCGTTTCAAAGACAAACACTGGGTAAAGAAAAAGTATATTATAGTTAACTTTTTAGTTCGTGAATCTGTAACGTTCACTTTAAACAGCTGATTATTAAACAGATTAGCTGCGGCGATAGAAGCGACATCAAATGTCTTCAATGAGAAACAAACCCAACTCGGAGCGAATTTAGAAGCCAACATCAGCAAAGGTACCGAAGCAAACTGTTACTACTGGTCTTACGCTGCGGTCGGTCGAGAGATTCGAAGACCACCTCTTAGCTCTAGAAGAGTGCAGATCAAGAACATCTAGGAGTTTAAGTTTACTAATAAATGCTGAGTATTTTTCTTTGGTTTCAACATTTATAATTGAACTTCAATATTTTTATGCCTTTTTGAACCAAGCTTGCCTTCGCGAGCTTTAAGTAAATAAAGAGTATAGCTAAGGAGGTTCCCGGTTCAATTGGAGTAATGCATTATTGAATTTGTAATAGTATCGTGAACGGAAAACTGTCAAATTATTAAACTTCGGTAGTGCCCATGCAACTCGCATCCTTCGCGTAAAGTAAATTCAACATATTATTAAAGGGAGAAAATATCTTTAGAAGGCAAAGCACGGGAAGAGATGGCGTACCAGGACTTAAATCGTCCATCGAATAGTTGCTTGACCAGTAAAAAATAAACAAATAAAAAATAAATGTACGAGTATTAAATTAACAGAAAATGGCAACAATGGCAAATGATGAACGAACAGAATTAAAAAGGTGCGCCCAAAATTGAGTAAAAAATCCTAAAGGGTGGCTTCAACGCCAACTTATTATATTGCAATTTACTTGCCTTTTAACAAAATTGTTTAAAACAGGGCAATAAAACAACGAATACTTCATCATTTATTTAGATTGGAGCCTCGGAGATTTTCCTTAAGAAACCGATGAGGGATTGAACGTGCGCCATTTGGCCACAAAATGGGAGTTGGTCCGAAATGGCATAGTAAGGATTAAATCTAAGTTATCAGTTTTAAAGGCGAAGAAAACTACCCAGCATTGATTAACAAACTTACATAAATTCCAAGAGTCGATCTTCACATGCCCAGAGCTGAGAAAGCAGTCCTCGAGTTTCTAGATTACCAGTCAGGCTTTCAATGCACAAGGAAGACAAGAAGAAAGTTTGCGCGAATCTGATTGGGAAGGCACAAGACTCGAGTGTAACGCAAAATAGCCTGTCTCAAAGGAAACCCAAAATCGGGCAATGGATGTGCACAAATCCTACTGACTTTTTTGTACAATTAATAGAAAGTAAATTATTGTGTGCACAATATAATATGCAAATTTTATTTTAACCCGTAGAAGGTATTTATTTCGCAGAGGCATAATACAATAAGCTCTCACAGTTTCCATTTCCTGTTGATTTTGATAATGTTTATGAGCGTGAAGATACTGACACAGCACTAACTGCTAATGCTGTATATCTCGGCTTCATTCCAAGAGCTGGCCTTCATTCTCTCAGGAAGATCACGCCTTATTGATTGGTCCATCTCCCGAGAGCTTCATGGGCAGGTCTCCGGCTGATCTGGGAACCTTCTTGGATCCCCGCTGAAGCCGTTGTCATGCTCTCTGGGACACACTCCTCCCTCCGGGTCCAACACCATGCCCTCCCTGCTGGTGGGTGTTGTCCGGGCCGTAGCCCCGACACATGAGCAGGTTCTTGTAGGCCTGACGATACTCAGAGCTCATGACTACGTAGATAATGGGGTTGATGCAGGTCGTCAGATAGATGAGGATGTAGCCCGCGATGTTGAGCTCGTGGATGTCCATGGTGGTCTTGAAGGTCTTGCTGATGGTAATGGGGAGGTAACAGACGACAAAGGAGACGAAGATGACGAGAATCATCTTCAGCAGTTTTTTGTCTTTAGCTGTCATCTTGCCAGGGGTGGCGAACCCGGCAGTTGCTGTACTCTGTCTACGAGGACTGCTGCTCTTCATCTGACTGCCCCGGCGGAACACACTGGTCACGTGAGACAACGCTGTGTTAACCCCACTACCGCTGGTTGAGTCGCCTCTGTCCCTCCTGCGGCGCCGACGCTGCTTACGACCTGCTGGCTCGCCATTGGCACCGCGGTCTCCCCCAAGGTCGCCCATTGAGGAACTGCAAAGGGAGGTTGGGGTAACGCTGCGGCTACTGTTGAACTCTCCGTCTTCTTCATCATAGTCGTCATTTCCCGTAGCTGCTGTATCCACGCCGGAGGACGAAGAGGGTTCTCCGGCTAGAACCACCTTCCTGGGGATCCTCAGGTGGTTGGGGGATGGTGGTGAGAGAAGATGCGGGCTGGGGGACAAGTGGGCAACGCCTTCGTCCGGAATCTGCTCCGTTTTGTTATTGTTGCATGGAGCGGTGTGCCCGTTTTCCATGAAGGATACTTTGTCAGTAGTAATGGTCGGACCTGCAGAGGTGCTGGTAGATCCCAGAGCGGAGTCTTCAGCCATCAGGTGTCGTAGACGTCTGTCTGACTTGGAAGTGGTCGTTGAGTTGGTTACGCTCGATGTCGCCATGGTGGTGGTGTTGCTGCTGCGTGAGGTTGCTGTCAAACGGGATCTGCAAAAGAAGTTGTTCGTAATGCATTAGAAAATTTGCCTCATGTACTTTGAGCTTTCTTTGGGTGCTTAAAAATATTAATAGTAAATGGAGAGAGTCTCATGAATAAGAAAACGTAGGGAATTTAATTCGGCGCAGGGAAGATACGTTCTTAGAATATGCGTTGACATGCCCGGTCGAAAGTAAGAAAATAGACGAATTTTTCAAAGGCCTGAACAGGAAATTGAATTTTGGATGCACGCGGTGAGTGCCTAGGATATTGACTAATGAGAAAAAAATTATTTTTATGTTGACTCCCACAGACTTTTTGGTATGATATAACGACGAAGGGTAACCATTGTTGATACATATGGTAAATGAGGACGAAACATGGGTATTAATTGCGATACCGAAAGCAAAAGGCAGTCTAAATAATTGCGGTACGCTTCTTCAGCAAAGAACAATTTCAGGTTTTAACCGTCCATCGGAAAGTTTTGTTGACTTGATTCTGGGACGTGGAAAGGAAAACTGGTACAACAGTGGCCGATAAAGCTTACTGTAAGAGCAGAAACTGAAGCCAACGATATAGGGTCGTCGCGTCTAAGTGAACTGATATATAAAGACTTTCTGCTGCTTCATGATAACGCACGTTCTCACACGGCGATTGCATTTCTCGTCAGCATTAGACTATTGAGAGTGTAGTTTTTGCAGCATCCCCATACAACCCTGATCCTGTTCCATTAGATTAACGTGTGTTTGAACCCCCCCCCCCCCAGAAGACGTTTTGAGAGGGAAGATTTGGGAATATTGATGCCAAGAGGCGACGCGTTTTTTAGTAGAATAAGTTGGTGCAACGGTATGGAACATGTATTGAAAAGGATGACATATAGAGAAATAACATTATTTACAAAGGTATCTGCTACACATACACTTTATAACTCCATACTTATACAGCTATAATATGTAAGTATGTTTCCACGGAAGTATTAGTATTAGTCGTGCACTTGTAACATATAAGATTTCTCTACAAGTGTAGGAACATTGTAAAAGAAAATGTTAATACATTTTTAATATTTTTGGAAATCAGTTAATGTAAATATGCGAAATATTTGCTAGAGTATTGCCGAGACGAGAGTAGGAATATGTATAAAGATAGGATAATTCAATATGTAAGTGTAATGAAAAAGTTAGGTTAAATTTAATCAAAATTGACTGATATTGGCCTTTCTTATTTCAAACGTATATTTCAGCAAGCGTCTTATTATTATTATTATTATTATTATTATTATTATTATTATTATTATTATTTATGGTTCTTGGTGTATGCTACGAAAATAAATTCTTTCTCAATCTCTTTTGACGCCATTTTCACAGCTTTTGCTTATAACGAAAATATGATTGCCAAACAATACATTAAGTTTATAAATGATCACATTTAGGAAGTTTGATTCTTCTGCCACCTATCGAAGACTGAGATTGATGCTACTATTCAGCCGTATGTAACTGTCGTCTCCAAGTGACTTAATACGCTTGAATATTGATAAATGCATAATAAAGTATTTAAATTATCGCCATATCTGAGACAAACTACATGACTCGTTTAGCAGAAATGACAATAATCGGCTTTGTACGTTAAAAAGAAAATATACGAATTTATTAAGGAGTTGATATAACTTAATTCAAGGTAATAAACAGTTGTTTCTTCATCTTGCTCTTATATGATGTCACTTGTAATTTTTTACTAATACTTCACAAGTGTTTTAACTACTTTCGTGGAACATTGTATTGAACGAATGAATGTATTTTATTCAAATTAACGTACATATTAATATCTTTGCAACCTTCGTACGCGCCCCTCACAATACACAAAAAGTACATTACTTAAATAAACAAGTAAATAAGTCATATCTCCATTACTTAACACAATAAAAATAATAATGATATTAATAGCCTTAATAATAATAGTAGGTAATACTAATAATAATCTATATACATATGTAGAACATGGAATTCTTTCCCCCATGTCAGTGGAACAAGTAAACACCTTACATACATTTTTTTTTAATTCAGTTTAGTTCTCCCAGCACCTCTCCGGGTTTTCAGCCTTTTCAAACCTGATTTGTCTCATCTTCGACATGAATTTGCCTACCTGCTGCTCTTCTTTGCCTGCTAGCAGAGCCCAACATGCTCCTTGCCAACTGTTAGAGTCAGTAAAGGAAGGCAGAATCTTCTTTCTCCACGTCTCAGTACTGCTATAGTTCGGTAGGTTGTGCGGCCATGGTTCTTTCTCTACAAGTAAATGGTACATTCTCAGTCCATTTTCACCTGAGATTCCGATCGGCCGCCATGCTCCATGCCTAAACCACCCGAGTCCCTGTTTAATGAGTCTGGCTCCTGTTTTGATGTACTGCTCCATTCTCTATCCAGATTTTAATCCTGTTTGCTCTTCTAACGAAATCTTCTCTCCACATTGGTCCATTGTATGCTGCCTGTCTATATCCTTCAGGCGGTTCCTGACCTTCCTCCATACACTTCTCCTGTTACCTTGGCCTCATTGCCCATCCCAATGGTTTTAAACCCTTTTTACTTTGAAGGCCCATGTAGAACACACAAGGACTTAAGGAGGCGATCGTGAACTTACCTGAGTGCGGTCTTGCGCACTATATAGAAGATGCGAGCGTAGCAGACGACGATGGCTAAACAGGGGATGACGAAGGCCACCAGAAAGAGGAATTCTTTTGGTGATCTGCCATGGGCATCCGGCAGGATGGAGCACGACCCAATGTGAGAGTCCAGTCCGAACTTGCCCCACTTGCCGAACCACGTGGCTACTAGAGCTCCGAAGCCGAACAGCCACGTGCAGGCCACCATCAGTCCAAGGTACTGCTTCCGGTACAACCTGCGCCAAACACAAGTATACAGTGTCGTTACATTCTAGGCACCATATATGATGTTCTGTGACCACTGAAAGTATGCTGGTTTCAACTCTCTTAATACGAGCACCACTAGCTTAGTTATCTGTATCGTAACCTTATAGTAAAGTACTACTTCGCATTTGTTACCGGCTCTGGAATTTACCTCCACACAGACAGACCTGTAAACTCGGCCGTTATTTATTTCATCATCTGTTGTAATTTGTTATTTATTTTGACCTTTTATCAAAATTTAAGTGGCCATCAGGTGGCATATACTTAGAAATAAAGACCTATATAAATTCCTTAAGCAGCTGCATTAAATAAACGTGAAAGCGGACCAGCTGGCAAAAAGGGGCATTGAAACGCCACATGTGGGCTCTGAACCTGCTACGCACCGCTAAGACCGAGGTGAAAGCAGCGATTGGGGGATAACACCATCTAAGATTTCAAACCTATCCTGCACAAAAACAAGCTAGGAAATTGGTCCTAGGTCCAAGCAACACTTTCTCCTAAAATTTGAGGCAATATTTTCTAACCTCGATTCCAGACCCGCTGATAATCAGATAATCATAAGGTATCACGTATATAAATAAATTGTAGATTTTATTTTGTTTACAGAACGTGTCTTGTAGGGTAGCCGAAACTTAAGGCAAACAACTTCTGTTGTAACCACTTGAACCAGAAGGTCTTCCTTTGTTATGTTTTATGACCGTCAGATCCGCTGAGGGTCTTTGGATGGCCGTGCTGGGAACAAAGCGATCACAACATTTCTTTAGGGGCAAGTGTTAAATTGCTAAGATTGCAGAGAAAATTCACGCAACAGGTCGGTATGATCATAAAAGTCCCGATGTAATTTCTTTTAAAGTGTATTAAGGTCAAGCCTAGCGGTCCCAACCAAAACATAAACAGAGCTGAGAAACAAGCTCAAGTCTTGGGCGGGCCAAGGATTCTAAGATCACAACCAATAAGAATTATTTAAATATATTAGCATAAACTACGACCAATAGGAAAATAGGGGAAGGAAGTCACGTGACATTTAAAAAGTTTTATTGTAAAATGTTCCCAGCGTCCAGGACCGAAGGATTGCATAATTAATAAAAGTAAGAGTTTTTGAGGCCGCGAGCAGGAAAAATAAATAGATCCGCAGCTACAAGAAGCCGGGGGAGACAGGCAGTTACAGGGAATAGATATCCTCAGTTTTCAGTCGCAGTGAGAGTTAATACTCAGTATTAGAAAGGTAATGACTGTACTCTATCCGTCGCTCAAATTCATATAGTGGAAGTGTTAATAGTGAACAATTGAACAGCATCACGGCCAGGCGCAGAGGTCCAAGTCGCTATATATCGCGAATCATACAGTGATAGAGTGACCCTAATAACACCCTGATAGATCTCCAGACTCGAGCGTGACCAACAAAAATGTTTTAATAGTGTTCGATTACTATTGTTTGTACTCCTTGTCTCTTTCCCTCTGACATTTTTACGTGTCATTAAATTTTAGCTGTCATTCCGAGTAATAGTTGTGAACGAGATCTACAAGAAGACAGAGGGACCGAGAGGAGATTCTATAGATCTGAAACATAAGTTTACTTTTAACCCCCACAATCTCTCTCTCAATTAATTACCAGTGAACTCATTAATTACTCATCATCCAGCCATATATATATGAAAAATAGTGTAACACTATTACAACGTAACTAAAATAACAATAACTAACAAAAGCAAAAAAGGATAAAACACTAAGAAAAAGTCACAGATTAGTAATCGCTAGTCACTTGTCTTCTTGCCATAGAAGAACTCAACAGTACGAAGTATAGCAAGTACTAATTTTGCGACCTTTTCTTAGTGTAATATCCTTTTCTACTTTTTAGTTATATATATTGTTTAATTTCCCAATGAAAATTACATTCTAACGTGGGGATATCAACTAATTAAAATAAACAACCAATTAATCACTTACCTATATTCTAATTCCCGCTACAAATTGGAATAAGGAAAGTAGTTGCACTAATTACTGAAGATGGTCACATCAGAAAACAATATAAAGTGGGACTCTCTAAAGACGAACCCATCTGTAGAATGTGTAAACAGGAGGAGGAGATTGCTATGTATATCCTGTTAGAGTGTCCATACTGGGTCTTTCTATAATCAGAGAAGAACTAAGAAGGGACGTTGACATCGGAACCAAAATACTGCATCTTGATCAAGGAACCAGGCTTGGGGAACAGGGAATTCTATGGGGTAGCCAATAAGCCTTATGGGTTGACATATATAGCTCCAGTAAAACTCCCCTCAATCTATTTATCTATCAATAATAATTGTATTTAATTATTTGTTTATAAATATGCAACATTTTGACATGAAGGTGAGTGACGATAAGGCAGATTTAATCCTGTTTTACATTTCCACCGAAGCGAGAGTGAAAAGTGCGTAAGAACATAACTCTTGTCGAGGAATGCTGGCGGTTCTGTTCAAACTGATTCACATTGCAGTTTATAATTGATGTCCTGTTTCGTGAAACTAATAGACCAGAGGACTAACAGCATACAAAGGAAAGATTATGTGAAAATTGAAGGAACTGACTGCAGAGCATATAAATATATGCTTGGGGGTTGCCCTCTCTGGAAGAAATGTAACATTTCAATGCCATAAATAGTAAATGTTGGTATAACAATGTAACCTAATGTGTGAAACATTGCTCTTCGTGCACCCAGAGAGCAGGATGACCAATGATTTTTTCTGTCATCATTTTCCAGCTTTTTAAAAATATTTTTGAATACTATTTCATTCAGTTGTTGAAGCACTGAAAAATCACAATAAAGAATACAAGCTTGTGCGAATAAGTGGACTAGCTATACATTACAGCATGCCTGCTAATGCAATGCAATGATTTGTTTCATTTACAGACGCTCTTTAACACCTCAGGTCATCAGCGTTCCATTCAATTTCGTGCCGTAAATGTACGACATGGGATCCACGACTTTACTTTCCTTCCGAAGGAAACCATGCTTAGGATTTTTTACGCCCGGAAAAAATCCATCGATCCTGGCCGGGTTACTAATGCAATGCAGAACCATTTGTCAGCTCAAAAATGAAAAATGTTTTGCACCACAATGCTGATTTTGTTCCCCTTCCCGAGGGTAAATTCTCGTAGAGTCTGGAAGAAATACCGATAAAGAGGAAAAATGAGGAAAAAGTAACTTCCAGGTGGCTGTTATTTATGCCCGAGAAGCAAGGACCGAAAGGACATGAAATTAGGTTCGGGTACAAGAATGTTTTACCGTACGTGATCACAAAACAGTTTTTACATGGATATACCAAGAATTGCATTTGTTAAATGATAGTGACACTAGTACAAATGTATTTACAATATGGTACCCACATTTATTGACCTTGATGCTATATTCAGTGCTTTATTTATTTATGAGCTATTTAACAGCTCTGGTCATTAGTATCCCATTCAATTCAAGGCTTGAAACGGCTGATAAATTTTGTTCAGAAGTCTTTTCTTTCAGGCTTGAGATTCTTTGGCGTGCCGCAAATCTACGGCATGGGACCCACGGCTTTGCCTCTCTTCCGGAGGAAGCCAAAAAACGATTTTTACGCCCTTAAATTCACCAGCTGTGATAGGGTTAAGATATCTCAACATTGAGTCTACGAGGCAAGTACGATTACCGCTAGAACCGCCAGAACTATTCATCGGTGCGACTACACACTATTATTTTTTTTATAATAGTGTTTATAGCCCGTTTTAATTTCTGAGGCACCACAGGAGGTGAGCATTGGTGATACATGAGATGAAATGATAAATTGGGAAAGGATTTTTTTTAAGGAAGGAAGCGTTCCAGGCCTAAATTTAGGGTATTTACTCGGCATTTGCCATTTATGACGATTGAGAAAAATGAAAAAAAAAAAAAAAACTGTTAGGGAGGATGGTCCTGCTGGGAATCCCAGACCTCCCGATCACGATTCCGCGCCTTAACGACCTCGGATACCCGTGACAGTTACTTGACGCTGAAACCTCTTACTGTTTAAAATTATATTAACAACTCGATTTTTTTCTGCTCTCTTGTTTCTATTCATAACAGAAAAAAAAAAAAGGTTCACATACGCAGTTTACATCAAACATAGATAGAATTTAGCAGCATGTCTGTGAAGGCGAAGGAAGTGTTGCTGAGGAAAACACCAATAAAATTCAAGAAGGCTAATGCTGCTTTAAGATTCTGTAGTTGACAGACTGACATGTAGTTGTTCTATCTGAAAAACAGGACGATAGAAATACTAACAGTAGACAGAATAATCGGCTTAATAATAGGCTACCTTTTGTCCATAAATGTTTACAAAACCTTTCTTGTTCATCTAATGTTATTGGGTTTATTAAAAATTTAACGCTTTTATTTTTGTTCAGACATTTTATTATGTGATTTGCCATTTTTGTCTATGATGAAGATCGTACTCTGTCTTATCCCAATTCTTTCACAGAGTCATTTCTGAAATTTATTATTCATAATACTAAAGTATACTTACTTGGGGTATAGCCGGGGATGTCCTATCATGACATAGCGGTTAATAGTGATGGCGAGTACGGTGAAGAGGGACACGGCGACCAGTCCATAACGTGTGAGCGGAAACAGCTGACAAAGCAGGTCGCCATGACACCATGCTCTTTGCCAGAACATTGAGGCTGCTAGTGGCAGGTTGAAACAACAGAACATCAGGTCCGACACCGAGAGATTGATGATGAACACAGCAGTCGCGTTCCTCACCTGAAATTGAAACGTATCTCCTTAATTTCTACTTTAATGCCTTAGTAAATACAGATATGTATTAGAATATATTAAAAATAACACAGTGTACAGTCACAGAAATTCGAGCCTCAATTTTAATATCCCTTACTAGGTAACTATAACAAACGAATAGCTTTTACATATAAAAACTGAAAGACCACATTGCTCTAAATGGCTATATACAGTGCGATCAGTGATGCTTTCCTACTCATTTGCTGCGCCCTGGAGGGAATAGCAAGCCTGCTTGCTTACTTATTGACCTTGCTGTCGTAGTAGTCATAGCGCAGCTGTTCCCGGGTATATGTTTTGTTGTTAATTTTACAGTGTACATAAAGTGTATTATGCCTTGTGTGTTTACGACACAGCGTGGCTTTATGTACGATCCCATGCGTTAACTCGGTCAGCTTATGAAGTTCGAAGACTTTTTAAGCAAGATTCCAAGGTGTAGACGCTCCAATTCAGAAATCAGTTCATAATCTGTGTAATAAAATTCAGGAAGCTGGAAGTGTCTAGCCTAAGAAACCAGAAAAAAAACAGGGTGGATTTCTCACCGAAGAAAGATTACATGACATTGGTAATCGTTTAGAAAATTTCAATTGTAAATCTCTTCGTCCTCTTGCACAACAAGTGGGACTTTCATATGGGTCTGTGCGAAATGCTATTAAATTTAATATTGTGCGTTTAGCTCTGGAGTAAATTAAAAAAAATGTCGTGTACGAACCCGCACACATACACGAACTCAAAAATTCGTAGGAAACTGTCCGAATTTCTCAAAATGAACCACAGCGAGTGATGAATAATATCCTAAAGAGGCGACAAAAATGTGTGAAGAATGAAGGCGGGCAGTTCCAATACCTCACTTGATAATTTGGTAAATAATGAGCCTCTTAATTTGGTTAGTGTGTATGGTTGATGTGCTTTATTATTTTACCCTCCCGCTAATCACCACCTCACCTATAGGCAAAACACTTTGGGGGAAAACAAACCTGATGACACGGCATGTATATCCAATGATTCTCTGCCAAGAATAGATAATTTGATCTTTAAATGCATCTAACGTTATTTTGAAGCTTCGGCAAATTCATTTTGATACCTAACTTTTTTTTTTTTTTTTTGGTATTTCAACATATAGCTATAAATCAATATGCCGTTCAACGAGTCTATTCAGATGATATACTCATTCTTTTCCAAAGACCCTGAAATGGTTAAGTCACAAAAGTAGTGCTTTGGTAACGAGAGGGTCAAGTTTGAACACGACCATTCAGGAGAAACTAAATCAATTTTCTAACGTGTTATCTACAGGTATTATCTACATTTTGTATATTTAACGAAATATATTTCAAAATTTAGGAAAACGATTTATTATAAATTGCAGTTTATTGTACTTTTTAATTCTTTACATTTATATGATTGAAGAATAGTTTACTGGTAATAAGAACAATCAACAAACTTTGTTACTGTAGTCTCCATTTTAAATCTCGCTTTCTCGCTTCAAAAAGCGAAAACGAGGAAAGATGAATTTGACAATCCACCAGATGCAATCATAAAAGCAGTCTAATATTGCCAACTTTTCAATTATTTCCTAAAAAATAAAAAAAAACTTTATAAGAGCAATTACACGAAATTCAAGGACCGTTTTCGTGAGTAATGGAGAAAGAATAAATGATGATACTGTATTAAAGTATTTTTATGGAAAGTCCTAGATAATTTAACTATCTAGTCTTTGGCTGAATGTTCTAGGATCAAATCAGCTCTTCTGATTACTTATAACGTTCATATTTGTAAGTTGGGAATACTGAGGGCATGAGCACTGAAGAGTAACATGTTTTTGTTTTATTGAAACATATGAACATCACCTTCTTTAATACACAATGTAACACGAAACTTTCCCTTATTTTTCTCTATTTTAGTAAATGTAAAGACGATATCAAGGGGTCAGTTCGTAAACTTGGTTACATTTAAAAATGTTTAAAAATACCCACACAGTACACCTTTTGGTCATACGTTTAATTTAATTTAGTTTAATTAATAGTATACCATTAATTTTTATAGTTTAATCTCAATAATAATTCTAAAAATAGGATTTCTCTTTTGTGATACTTATAGGTAATAACAATTCTAATTTTGTTCCCCTTATACCATGCAGCAATTCCATAACTCATTTCATTTCATTAATTAACTAGGCCTAATTCGAATTTTATATTATTTTTAAAGTTACTCTAATAGGTGAGAAATTCACTTAGTTTATGCAGCTCCTGCGTGACGGACTTTTTTAACACACATTCATGCTATAAAACGATTACGGTTAAAATTACAGTACATTTATAGCAATTTACAGTGATTGGCTGAAATTCAAAATTTCGTTTCTTTTAATTTGTAGAAAATATGACGTCAATAAGTGAAATGTAACATCAAAACAAGTAAACTACCTGCCTGACTTATATTGAACCTCTTTATATGTATAAGTGCTTTGTTTCAAGGTAATTCCAATCTGTAATATTCTTTGGCTACTAATTTCCTACGTATTGTCCCCATATGTAAGAAATCTAATATAGCGTTTTGTGACTTAAAAATAAAGACAGTTACCATGTAAGGTTAGTTCTCCCTCTGGAGAATAACGTCTGATAAAGGAGTGACGCAATGCCAATTTCCCTCTAATACGTTGTCCAAGGCTTACTTCTGCTCTGTCTTGCAGCGCAGACTTATGGAGGTCATAAAATCCGTGTCATAAACTGACGTTTCGCCAAATCATTTCATCTAATAACAAGCTAGGTGGCGGCACGTTATTGTTATTGCTAATAAAACCTGTTTGCAATAAAGTGGCGAGCAATAATGGGAAAAACTAAGATGTTACAGTCCGCCGATCCCGAATTTTATTGCTGGAAGGAATTGATTCCATCCCGTTCTACAAATTTAGTTCGCTTACTTCCAGACTGGAGGCGCCGAAACATTAATAATATTACTAACATTTTTATTTGAAGTGGAACGTTAATTTTATGATTACACCAAGTTAGTTTTTTCTTCTTTTTTGTCACGCGTTCCCATTTACAAATTTTATCTTATTTTTTCCCTCCCTTTTCCTCAACACATCACTTGCCGGTACCTATTAATGTGGTCTTTGCCTGTTGGCCTAATATGCTGGAGTAGCGAGGCTAGTAACGTCATTCTTCCCATGTCATATACTTGTTTCTGATTTAAAGCTCGAGTAGATCATCGGACAGGGTGGAGCGGTTTTTATAAATAGGGGGGTTTCTCGGGGTGAATAAATATGATCAGATATGATTAATTAGCAGAAGAAATTAATCAGTGTCATCAAGAGGGAATTGGTTGATGTAATATAGATTTTGGAATGTGTTGACTGATCGAGCCGATTTCAGAGGGGCCAGCCCTCTGTTTGTTCCCGATTATTTCTGATTATTTTCCGCTGATGAATCTTAAATTTCCGTAGATACCTCGGCTGTGTTGATGTTCTGAACACCATATCCGGCCGCTATCGGAGGTGGCGTTCTTCTCAGGGATGAATGTCGAGTTTTCTAGGATTTAATCGGCATGGAAGGAAAGGACGATGGATAGGACGTTGTCAAATAATGGTGTGCGTTGCACAGTTCACAGCGTTTATTTTAAAATTCACTTGTAATTCAGGACACGTTTGATTGCCACGGGTGGCCGAGGTCGTTATGGTGCGGACTCGGAGCGGGAGGTCTCGGGTTCGAATACCACCAGGACCGTCCTCCCTGATTGAGGTTTTTTCCAGGTTTTCCTCAGTCCTCATAAATGGCAAATGCCGGGGAGATACCCTAAACTTATGCCTGGAATGTTTCCTTCCTTAAAAATCCTTTCCCAATGTATCATTTCATGTATCATCAGTGTCCATCGCCTGTGATGCACATGTAACAAAAACGGGCGTTAAAAACTATTTTATTCATCAGGACACGTTTGGACCACTGGCATGGAGTTGAAACACGAGTATTCCCGCGATTTACTTTTATCGGTCATGCACACTAGCATTCTGATAAGTAAACAAATTATTCGTTTACTGTTCATTACCTTTCCGCGACCCTTTCTGCATTCATTCTCGGTCGTACTTTCTAACTGGATAGCTTTCATTCCATGTAAGTCGCACACTAAGATTATTGCTACAATTTGAAAATGAAGTCTACTGTTCATTGCTCACTAATTAATGCCGCTCACTACCAAATACCCCTCCCAACGGCTCCTGAATGCCTCCAAATTGGGCTTTTTATGTTTTCTTTACGCGTCACTATGCGAGAATTAAATTTTTAGAATATTCTAGACGCGTCCTAAATCTTATTCTCTGATTTACTTAACAGAAAGATATCTGGTAGCTTCTCGAAGCGGGAATGGAAGGTTTGCTTCCTTAGTGGCTGAAATGCTTCCTTTCTTCCCGGCGTTTTGGACACGTTATACTGCGAGATTTCTCTTTTTAAGGGTCGCTTTCTCTAAGCGACCTGCCTATATGGTTTGTTTTAAGGATTTTTAAAGGCGACTGTAAAGGAATGATCCATTTTGAACACAAAATTCATCCTTGCAAATGGCTCCAAACAGTCGCGAATGAAGATACAGTTTTAAGCTTGATCGTCAGGTTAGTATGATGTACTTCCCTTTGTCACATATACTTATTTCATCTTTCATGCACATTTTATGTCTTTGTACTCTGTTCACTTTCAGATGACTTATCATTAAAATTACATACGTTAAAAGACACATTAAAACCGATTAAACAGTTCACAATTTCTACCGGAGTCGAATCCGAACCTCCTGCTACAAGGGAAGAGAAAATATTTTCGGCTGGAAAGTACATACTTTATTAGGGCAGCGGCTAACTTCACTCTTATACCTCCAGTGACCAAGGTACTTTTTAATTCACACGTATTTATACCCGGATCGATTTTAAAAAGTGAATTTGGAGAATTTAAGTGCATAAACTACATCCATATGTCTTTTTAAATTTCCTGACATGACGGCACACACTATGCGCATTTTCTGTTAGTATTGGCTGTTGTATATACGTTAAATGTGCTGTATTTATCCGCTGTTAGTATTATAATTCATTTATTTTCTACTATATATCGCTATTGCTCACGTGTATGTATTCCACCCCCCCCCCAAAGCGGATCTGTGCATTAATTTCATTATATTCAGAGTTGTCAACCTTCATATAAAATTTAATATATCCATTATTTGCTGCAACGGTTAATTGAATTATAGAAACAGGCGTAAAAAGCACTGTTAAGTCAGCTAATACTACTAGTTAACTTAAACCTAACATAAACTTTAACTTCTATATTAATCCTAGGTTAGGTTTTACTATCACGTAATAACGAAATTAAGAGAGTTTGTGAGTAAAGACTGAAAATTATTTTCTCATCACACATTGGAGATATGGTGGTGAAACAGTTTTTTTCAGGAGAACAGATCTTACGTGATTGGTGGAAAAAATTGGAATTTCGGATGTACTGGACGCCAGTAAAGAAATGGCCAGTACAAGTCATAGAACACAACAGCATTAAGATTCGTGAGATTGCTGAGATAGTAGACATCTCATATGAACGGGTACATAATATCCTGCATATGAAGAAGTTGAGTGCGTGATGTTGACTCCAGACCAAAAAGCTCCTAGAAAGGCTATTCAAAATCGTGTTTGGAAAAGTTCAGAACAATCCGAATAACTTTTTGCGTCCTTTGTGACACTAGACGAAACTTGGATCCACCACAGCACACTGGAGAGAAAACGGCAGTGAAAAGAGTGCATTGGCGAAGGTGAAAGTGTCTAACTAACTGTAAGCAAATATTATGCATAGTTGGAAAGACATTTTTTGTGAGGGCATAAAAAATTGGAATGCCCTTGGACCAAATGTATTAAGCTCAAAAGAGATTATGTTCAGAAATATACATATATATATTTTTTTTTGTTGCAAAAAACGTTATTTGTTATGTTTTTTTACCAGAGTTATAAATACGTCTTAGTAGAAAAAATCTGAAATTTTAATTACTTTATTTTTAGTGTGTTTAATTAACAATTACTGAAGTTATATACGTAAATGCTCCTGGGCTATTATGAACTTAATGACGTTACATTTTGTGGGAGTGCATTACGAATTGTTAAAATGTTTTAACTCTGTTATGTAATCAGAATGAAATGTAAATCGTGGAAAAAATGATTTAGCGAATTCCGAAGCAATGCTGTTGTTTCCATGGAAAGCTTTTTTTAACATTTCGTCAAATATCCTTCGACCCTACCTACTAGGTACCGAAAATATCAATTAAAATGTATCATATGTATTTATACATGTGCATATATATGTGTGTATTTTAAAGTTCTAGCGGCCGGAATTTTTTCTTTTATCTCGAGGAAACTCTGCCTGTAACCATGAATTAACAAAACGATTGGTCGAGTTTGTTAACCGGAAAAATTGGACCTCTGGAGTTAGGGGTTAACCTAAAGCAAAATTTTAAAAATCGCTATAGCGGTCGCATTTTTTGTTTTTACTCGATGAAATTCTGTATATGCCATTAAAATACATTTATAAAATAGTTTCCGAAAATCAGCGAAATCAAACTATTAGGAGTAGGGGTGTACTTGAAACTCAAAATTCAACATTCACCCGTGCGGCGTCAATATTTGTTCGAAATGAAACTCTGTACATATCATTAAATAAAATAAAAAATAGTTTACAAAAATTAGGGAAATTGGACCATTAGGAGTAGCGATATAATTGAAAGTCGAAATTTAAAAAACTCTGTTGCATTTACTTTTCTTTATATTGTTTTAAATAAATGGAAAATTATCTCGGCATATAAATTGTAAGATGCATATGTTATATAATTAACAAAGCATTGTCGTGAAATATTAATCTAATATGTGTTTGAGAATTATATTTGTATGTAAGAGCGCTCTGTAATAGCCTTCAGAAAATGTTTGCGTTATTTGTTTTTACTACCATAGCATTTATATTAATTTTCAAAGCCACTGAAAATATATGGGACTTTCAATTATATATTGTTCATTGTGTATATTTGCTTAGTACATTATAATGTTTCTGAATATTAATTTGATTTTGTTTTATTGAAACATATGAACTTCATCTTCTTAAATACACAATGTAAGACGTAACTTTATTTTTCACTTTTTAGTGACTATAAAATGATAACAAAAGCTCAATTTATAAATATAGTTACATATAAAATGTTTTAAAATACCCACACAGTATAGATTTGTCATATTATTACATTAATATTTGTAATTTCATCTCTATAGTGATAATAATAATTATAAAAAGTGGCTTCTCTTTTGTGATATTAAACATCGCAAGAATTCTAATTTTCTTCCCTTTCATTTCATTTCTTTAATTAATAAGGCCAAAATTTGGATTTTATATTCTTCTTTGAAGTTATTTAACATGATGAGGAATTCACTTAGTTAGCTCCTGCGTTCCGAAATTTATTTACAATTACAGCAAACTTTGTTTATTTTATAAAAAATACAAATTTTATTAACAGTTAATTAATTAACGAATTTGATCTCAAGTATTTTGTTTTATTAAGGTCGCTAAAGATATGCTGTACAAAAATGAAAACTTTAGAGTAGTATTTTGAAGATAGAAAATTTAATATATCATTTGCGTTAATTATATTTCGATCATTAATTATTTCAGAGTTACAAACTCTCTATCTTGATTAGCCAACCTATATTTCTCCAAGATATAAAGCTTTTAAAATTTTTAATTCAAATTAGACTTTTCTCGAGTTTCAAGTGTTGTAAACGTAAAAAGAAAATATATTCAGAGGACTTTTGAATATCACCCGTAGAACAAGAGAATCGCTTGGTAGGCGCGGCTATGCACACGGACACACATCCACCCACTGCAGACTAATGGCTTTCCATCAGACACATACTTGAGTGGAGAGGGCACCCAATTAATTGTGGAATCTAATTTAGGCTAAATTGAGGAGCACCGAAACTTCGAGTTGGCATCCGGAAACGCGTGAGCATCTGTCCACTCGAAAGTCAGTACCACAGGGGGACTCGCATATATCTTTACTGGTTCCTACTGGATAACTCACCGACATTAAAAGATCGGTAAATAAACATTTTCCATTTACAACAGCGTTACTTATGTTTCCATAGCAGCGATTTGATTTAAAATAAACGATGGAATCGGCTCTCTAGAGGGCCTGGAAGAGAGCACTTTGCTCTACATGCTTATGAAATACTATGACAGATATAACGTCATCACTTCATAACTTCAGCCTTCATATTTCACGCGCACGAGAGCATTTGGTTTTTATACGGATGAGCGGAGAATGTGTCCCGTCTGTTAGGTGGCGGAATCATGGACACACATTCCGGCTTGATGTAAAGGTACGGAAGAATGGAGGGAAAAGTATCTACCGCACTCGTTTACAGGATCGAACAGAGGAGATGGTTATGCTCGACTTTGCTCAGGCAAGGAAGGGCAAGAGAGATAGGTAAATTTCTGATGAGAAACAGCTCAGGTCTGAAAAGGGATAACTGGGTAAGGATTTGGGGGGGGGGCACAGATTGAATGAATCCAGCTGTGTCTAATCCATAATAGGATTTTTATGTACTTTTTAATATTTTTAAAAAATTATTCTTCTGGTAAGTCTAATTTTATTCTATTTTTATTTATTTGTGTTTTTATTGCTGGATATATAATGTAATATCTAATGTAATATCTTCAAACACAATTGCATCATAAAAGCACGTACTCCTGCGCCTGTTGAAGTTGTTTTGTATTGCAATGCTGCCACTGTAATAAATACACTACTATTATACTACCACTACTTATAATAATATGACTATCGCTGCTATTACTACTAATGCTGCTACTAATAACATTACAGCTATACTACTACTGCACTATTACTGCTGTTGCTAATAATACTATGCTACTGTTGCTATTACTGCTAATACAACTCATTATTACTATTACTACCACTACTACTAATACTACTATCATGTTGATGGTAGTAATATTTTGCAAATTCGGCAAGTTCATGTTGTGTAATAATTGGCTGTTGTGTTTTTGCAGCAATTTTTCCCGGTTTTTGTGCCGTTGGAATACGATTTGTTATGCCTCTCTTTGATTATTGCGATGTCTTGTACTCTGAATCTGAATACTGGGGCGATCGACAGATTACAACGCGTTCATAATGCACGTGTTCGTTTCGTCTTACACTCAGTAATCAACGGTTGCCGAGAATGGTAAATTTAAGTGCAAATGTGTAAAGTTGGCAACATTTAGGCTCGGATCAAAAAGTATTGGCCTCATATTGTGCTTTGACTTCCTGACTGTTGGTCAGTGCAGGCTAGTTAAAAAGCTGGAAGTTCTGTATTCAGTTAAATTGCTTGTTAGAAGTCACGTTGGCTGGTTGAGGTCGTTAAGGCGCGAACTGATGAGCGGAAGGTCTGGTTCGATTTCCGCCATAACATCCTCTCAGACTGAGTTTTTTTTTTCCAGCTTTTCCTCATTCCTCATACATGGCAAACGCGGGAGAGGTACCATAAACTTGGCCTTCAACGTTTCCTTCCTTTAAAAAATGCTTTCCCAGTTTATAATTTCATTTCATGTTATCTTCAGTGTGCAGCGCCTGTGAGCCGTCAGTAGTTAAAACGGGCGTTAAACATCATTAAAAAACGTGTATTTCATCTTTACCTTCCATAAAAACTCTCAAAATTTGGATAGATGTTTTTGAACTTATAAACTTTCTTGTTATAACTTCTTTATTCCTCTATTTCTTACTTATCAAACGTACCTTCCATGCACTGGAAAATTAAATGTACCTCATCTTCCTTCTCCCCGCAGATATAACAAGCCTGGGACAACATTCCCCCCTCATACCCACTAATTTCCAAACGCCTAATTGAAACCAAGCCTACAAATTACTGTGTACTTTTCCTTGTCTGTTAAGTACACATCATTTGTATTTTGCTTTATATCTGGCTCTCGTTCCGGAGCCCAGGCGCTATGTTAATCTCCAGCTCAGGTTCGGAGTACGTCCTGAGATGTACTGCCGGGTCGTAACCTCCACAACGCGCGCACCTGCTCCGTTTTCCACGGTTCTTAAACACGGTATGTTCCGCCACAGGGCAGTCGGCACTGATGGAGCCACTTCCCATAAATCCTGACGGATAGTGATCGTCTCTTCTTTACCGAGCTTCCTGCCTTGGCCGCGCGGTGGCAGCACTAATGCTGAAATATTACCCCCTTCATGCGGGTGTGGTTCAGGGTTAAGGCACTCCCTTCACTAGCAAGAGGCTAAAAGTCTGATTCGACAACAATTTGTTTGAACGCCCGAACTTCTAGATAAAGTGGCTTTGGGAAATTGGTGTCAGATGTGGGGACGAAGGTGTCAGAAGTAGGTTGAGAGAATGCTGTTTCTTTGAGTTTTTCCTGATGAAATATAGCAACAATTTGTTAGAGTGAGGGAAACTTGGAGAGAAACTGTTGCACACACTGTTTTGGGGATGGAATCCTTCTCCAGTTTTTTTTTATCCCCCTTTCCCAAACGGATCAAATAATGGTGACGCTGGTCGAAGGCAAGGGGGATTGCGGGCAAGGATTGATGTCAGTCCTGCGAGAGTTGCTCTCTCGCAAACTTTTGGTTAGTTTATTGATGGCCGACGACGATCCGCTGTGCTAGTGTTGAGAGAACAATTGCCAAGCGAATTCTCCGATTCCCTCCCCCCATCTCCATTCTTTTATTATAGAGCAAGCGATGCCATCTCCGAAGAGCTTAAATTGAACTCCGAAAAAAAAAACCTCTTTTAAAATATCCTTCTGGCGTTCCGAATGACAGAGGTATTCCATTATGATTTTATGATACCGCAATCGAAAGAAAGATCGAAAATACGTGCGGGAAGGATAGAATGCAAGTATTGGAAAGCCGGCTAAGTGAGTAAAAAACAGAATCTGTGATATCTTAAAAACTATGATTTATGCCCTTATATAAAATATTTTGTATTACTTAAATTATCAGCCCGCGCAAGTTTCTCTATTTAATTTTTGTACACATTTCGCTCTTACCCAACGTACATCCTTACATTTTATATGCCTGTCTGGCCGCTTTTGATTTTTTAAATTCCTCGAGACTGCATTGTCATATTGCGAATACCTGTATTAATAAATGCATATCATAACGATTATGATGATAGATACATGGTTAACAGTCACTAAATTATACAGGTGTATTCCTGGTGACAAAAATGAGTCATCTCTTCAGTTCTACTAAGTGCTACACGTTACAGCACGCGGTTCACAAGGTAACCTTTGCTGGTGCTTCCAGTTTTGCGCACAAGTCATGTGAGATATGCAAAACTGTTTCACCACCGTATCTCAACCGTGTGATGAGAAAATAATTTTCAGTCTTTATTCATTAGCTCTCTTGTGTTCGTTATTATGGGTACTAGTAATCTTGGAACCCACCGTGCACAAACACTTCTCATGTGCAACTTTCAGGGGTGGCTCCCAGTGAAATATTCAGAATTGCTGAAAGCTTTCTTAACGTAATTAGACGATTTTCTTAACACAA
This sequence comes from Metallyticus violacea, assembly GCA_030762175.1. Lineage (NCBI taxonomy): Eukaryota > Metazoa > Arthropoda > Insecta > Mantodea > Metallyticidae > Metallyticus > Metallyticus violacea. The sequence continues at coordinate 21,526,952 of CM060844.1, forward strand.
TGAAACAGATAGGCTAATGTTTTAGAGCACAGACTGGAGCGCAAGTTCCACCTTCCTTTGAAATTGCTTCCTCTCTGTAAACTTTTTAAAATATCTTCGAGCTGTATTACAGAGAAAAACAAACTCTCCATAGGCTTCTGTAACATTGCATAGCTGAAGATTTTTTGAGACGAAAGCAGAATTTCAGAGCAGCATATACCACCACGGGTGGCCGAGGTCGTTAAGGTGCGGACTAGTGAGCGGGAGATCTGGGGTTCGAATCCCGCCAGGACTGAGATTTTTTCCAGATTTTCCTAAGTTCTCATAAATGGCAAATGCCGGGGAGCTTAGGCCTAGAACGTTTCCTTCCTTAAAAAATCCTTTCCCAATTTATCATTTCATCTCTTGTATCATCAGTGTTCACCGCCTGTGGTTCCTCACTAGTGAAAACGGGCATTAAACACTGTTAAAAAAGCAGTATAATGATTTCCGGACCAACTCATAGCTGTGCCGACTGTTAGCAGGGAGGCTTGGGTTCGATTAAGAACTTTTTTAAGTTAGGGATGTTCACTGAGCCTCGTGACGCTAATTGGAAAGCAGCCTGATGGAGAGGTGACGTTCTTCGACCGTCGAGGTGCTGGTATTCTGAATGCATGCCCCCTGCAGTACTGCCCTTTATCAATGAAGTAAAACTGAGGTAAAGGAAGCAAAGGTCGCCGCGGTAGGCCCGGCTCACTCCGGGCTGTAGCGCCAATGAGAAGAAGGAATACTCTCGTCACGTTTTATATCCATTTTGCTATAGGCAGAACTGAACACTCTCAAGTACAATTCTAATAGGCAGAAATGAGAAATGGGAACTATTAAACTAGTACTGTGTAAATTACGCATTAAGCTAACAAAATATTATAAATTTAAATTTTAGAGTCAGAATTATGACTGTAAAAATTATGATAATTCTTTATTGAACAACCTTAGTGTCAATGTGTTACTTTTTGAACCATTTTAACAAACTATTAAGAAGATATTTCGTCCTTTAAGCCAGTTTTCCAAAGTTTTCTTTAATGAGGAAAATGTTCTGGTAGATATTTAACGCAGTGAACGTAATTTTTTCACGATTTTTCTTAATATTTTTATCTGTAGTGAAAAAGTTTATTTACATTTATGCAAATTTATGCATTGGTAAGAAATATATATTGTATATCACAAAAATTACATTTGATTTAATTTTATTTTCGTATCTGAGCTGTTAACATTTCAGGTCCCTCCCTTCTGCAGTTTCTAGAAAAAGTTCTTTACGTAAATTCAAATTTACATTGCGAGGATAGAATATTCCGTGTCTTATTAAGGCATTACATCACGTTGGAGTACACGGTTTCCATGGTAATCCAGTTAGGAATCATTTCGTCCATCGCAGCGCAAATAAATGAAAAGACAATGTTCCCGAGTTCAAATGCAAAATGAAAGTTGTTTGAGGGATTCAAGAACCTGCTTTAGTTGTTTCCATAAAGAATTACGGCAGCGAAGTTAAAGCATTTCTTCATCCGAGAGCACGCACGTGGACGGAATGGCGCGGGACCGTGACAGTAAAAGTAAAGTGGGCCAGGACTTTCCTAAATGGAGACATCTACCGGCAGTTGTCTCTTCTGTGTGTCAGCGAATGAAACGGAAGTGGCAAGAGCCGGCGAACGTAACAGAGGAAAAAACATTCTTCGTCTTTCCCTGAAGTGCGGCACAGTGGCGGACTGTGTATCACTTTCATTCTCAAGCATAAGTCATCACATCCTAGTTCATCCAGCTGCTTTGGTCCGTTCCTGCAAATAAATCGCTACCCCCAAAACCTTTGTGGCTCTAGATGATCGCTGAACACATTATGGTGGGTAAAGTGCATACAACGTTAAGTGAATTATTTGGGAAGCAAGAGTCAGATGGAATTTATCTTCCTAGACGGGAAATTTAAATACCGCACAGTTCATCCCGGGATGATTTATATTCCAAAGTGCTTGTGTGTGTGCTTTCCTCAATATTTATAATTGGAACAATTTTGAAGCTAAATCCTTGTGGTAGGCAAAGATTTTCAAAGGTTTCCATTCATTATAGTACAATGACACTTTGGTGACTAGATTCCTGTAATTTATATAACATTATCCAGTTAATACCTTGAAAAACATCTTCTTGTTGCTTGTAACCGAGAAAAGTAAGTTTAAGTACTTTAATTATGTGATAAAGATTATCATTAAATATCTATTTTCATTAATAATGAGTCATATTACTCTCTATTTGAACTTTTAATAAATGCCTATTTTAATTATGTTACTGCCCATTTTCAGTGCGTTTTTGCCTGCCTGTTTTAACCTAAATAAATGTCTGAACTTCCGGGCTCTGCTTATCAACAATCTCGACGAATCTTATGATACAGCTTACCTCCACAGTATTATAACCAAATGGGGAAGAAAAAATGTCTGATACGTCTTCCTCCGAGTCACTGCTGCTGATGCTGTGGACATTCCGAAGTTGGAAATCATGTATATCTATATCGGCATTGAGCAGTTAGAGGGCCAAGCATACCATTCGTGCGCCTTGCAATATAACTCGGGAATGACCCAGATTCTTCATGTTTATACTCTTTCAGATATGCTCTGAAATTTTAATTGCATGAAAAATTAACACTTTAGTCACTTAACTAACCCATGACATGCTAGACGCAAACCGGAGCAATTTCCCTTAATCATCACATCTTTGTTGATTTGGTTTAATTACGGGCGCTCTTTATAACATCTCGGGTCATTAGCGTCTCATTCAATTCCGGGACTCTACAAGTTAAAAGGAACACTTACGACAGGCTTTCTGGATCAGCTCATCCGAGATGTACATTGCAAAGAGATTACAAAAGCGAAGAGATCGTCTTCACTTTGCCCGAAAGCACGTGGACTGGACAATTCAGCAATAGAGTCGAACTCTCTACACCAATGAGTACAAATTCAACCCTAGTGCTCCATATCGATGAGAGAGGGCATGTAGAAGGCCTGAAGAACGCTGTGCTTCTCGTAGGTTTTCCCAAAGGTTATGGAGGAGGCTCAGTTAGGTACGCGGTGGTGCAAGCATTGATGCACGTACTGAGCTCGTTTTCATTTAAAATGAACGTTTAACAGTACACCGATATATCGAGGAGATGCTACTTCCACATGTGATTCCCTGTGCTACATATATCGACGATAACGCTCAACCCCATAGCGCTCGGTGTATGTCACAGTTTCTGGAGGAAGCGGGGAATCATCGCTTTAGAGTGACCTGCTCAAAGTCCGGACCTCAATCCCATCGAGCAAGTGTGGGACATGATCGGTCGCCATATTCATCGTCGATTTTCCATACATTGGACGATTCTGGGTAGCCCTTATTCAGGAATGGGATGCAGTATTCAGCATATTGAAATTTGCACCAAGATTTTAAGTATGCCAGCCAGGATGCGAGCTGTTATTCAAGCCAGGGGTGGTAACATTCCTTACTGAACACGTACCAATATACAGCGCTGTTGTAATTAGAGTTTATTTCGCTTGAAGAACAAAGATTATAAAGTAAACCAGAGACGTTTGGCCATTAAAATGTTTCCTAAATGGAAATGAAAGAAACAGTGTTCATACTACCTTAAAGTATACGTGGAATGTTTATACAGTTTTATTTGCTCTAATGAATGTTTACGTTAACTGAAGGTATATATCAATTTATCCAAACATTCTAAAGACATTTTCAAAGAAATGCCAATTGTTACGCTTTTTTGTTCGGCAGTGTATTAGATGTACAGCTTTCTTTGCATTCATATCGAGACATTGTTTCACCAGTATCGTTTTGTCAAATGTTTTACCACTACTCGGCTTGCTAAATAAACATGGCACACTAAAGAACAACAAAGAGTAGTAGTCGAAATCTATCAAAAGCTTTCTACACAGCACCAAGGCAGTAGCTGAACCTCAAACAAATGTTACACTTGAAGAAGCAGCTCACCCATCCACATCCTGTACTAGAGACGATACTGAGCACTTTGTTCAAAGGTTCACAGGGGTCAATGCTGAACGTGATCTGCAAGAGTCAACAGTAAACAGTAAGAAGGTTTCCAACAAGCTGAAACCTGTAATTTGAATCAAAAGCGGAAGACGTTTTTTGTTCCTTGATAATGTGCAATCACACTGCTAACGTTTCGGAAACTTGGTTTCGAAATATTAGAGCATCGTACGTAACACAGTTCACTATGTAAGAGATTGTTGATATTTTTACAGACCAGAGGCATTGCTTCAGAGCAAACTAAAGTTGTTTTTCTGAGGAATTGAAGTGAGTTTGTGAAGTACTGAAAGCAAATGATAAAACTGTTTTAACAAGTTATAAAAATACAACGCGGATGATTATTCATTCATCTTCTTAAGTTCCATGTTTCCCAACACCCTTTATTTTTACCCATATTTCCAACAGAGAGAACTCTTTTTGGCTGAGATATGTGATCTTGTATCACTATCTGTATCCCCTGTAAGTTTTCTTTGTAATTCAAAAGCATTGTGTCCCACAACAGCAAGGCTCTGAAAACAATTTTCAGTCTGTTAATGTTCTTGGGCATAAATTTCAGATTTGTTTATCACACCACAAAAAACTTCAAGCATATTGATATATTCAATTCAATTGAGTTAATTTTCCCATTGTCATATGCCAATGGATACAGTAAAAATATATAATTTTGCATTCAACAACCAAAACATCAAGATAGGGTTATTTTAAAAATAATTTTTTAAAGACTTTATATAAAACTGAAAAACCAGATTTCAAGAATCAACAGATGAAAGATTGAAATATTTTATTCCGTTTGTCAAATAGCCCTTTTCCCTGTTTTATTCAACTTGTTTTGTGCTGACTATTTGTTTCCTTAGTGAATGGTTATCGATATTTCATTTAGCACAGAAGTACAACGTATCACATTTATCTTGCTCACCCAAAATAATATTTTTCTGATTGTCAAGTGAATTTCTTTCTTTTTTTATTCAAAACAAATGCTTTTTTAACATTATGAGTTATTTTGGGCAAGCAAGATAAGTGGAACCACCGCAGGTGGCCGAGGTCGTTAAGGTGTGGACTCGTGAGCGGGAGATCTGGGGTTCGAAAACCAACAGGACCGTCCTCCCTAACTGTTTTTCTTCCAGGTTTTCCTCAGTCCTCATAAATGGCAAATGCCGGGATGAACCCTAAACTTAGGCCTGGAAAGTTTCCTTCTTTAAAAAAAACCCTTACCCAATATATCATTTCATTGCATGTATCATCAGCGTTCGCCGCCTGTGGTGCAGCGGTAGTAAAATCGGGCGATAAACACTACTCAAAAAAAAAAAAAAAGATAAGTGGAGCGATATGAATGTAAATAGATAGTAGAGTAATTATTTTAATTTGTTTAAAAATGGTTAATAATATCATTTTTGACATAATTTATTATTCTAATTGTCTTCTTTTGTAATGTAAATGTTTCAGTCTTTTTTGTACACTTGCTTCAGAGCCTGATATCATATTTTAACCACAATGAAATAATTGTAGTATACATAAATTAAAACATTTTGAAAAAGCACAGTCGATACAATAAAAACAAGATAATTACAGAGTAATTGATCGTTAATGCATATTTTAGGCTAGTTGAGGGTCAAGTGCAAGTACTTATATTATAGGAATTACATTATTATGAGGGGCGTTTGGAAATAATTTACTATTGTGATGTTTTACGAATTCCGCGCAAGCAGCGATAGACTGATGCTAGTACGACATACAGAGATGGTAGTGTAGCGAAAGGATAGCGTTCGTTTGTCAAGTAGAGAAGGATGTGCACAAAATAGAAGCAATTGTCATGTACTACATGGTTTTTGTGAAGAAAGGCGTCAAACTGCAGAAATTCATAGATGTCATGTGGTCAGAAGGTCCTGTACCGAAGACCGTTTAAACTGCGTCAATGGGTTCGCCAGCGGTAGCGGTCTCTCAGGAACATTGAGGTTGTGTCTGAATTCCTTATGACTGATAGACGCAAATCGTGGATAAATTGGTATGTCAGACAGACTTCAGCCGCGCAATCCAAAATGCTATTCACGACAATTTGAATATGAAAAAAGTGTTCGCATATTGGACTCCACGGGACTTGACACAAGCACAGATGGACAAGTGTTGAAGTCTGTCGTCGGCTACTGGAAATGCACAATGAAGATCCGAAATTTTTGAAGAAGCTGGTGACTGGTGACGAGGCTTGACATTACGATCACAAAGTTGGCATCGCTGGGGTTCATTGTGGTGAGTATGCATCACATTCACCGGATCTTATTCCGTCTGATTATGCCTTATTTGACAACATGCAGGATTCGCTGCGAGAGGAAAAAAAAAGTACATCAACGAGAAAAGTCTTACATCTATCCAGGAGTGGTGGCGTTGTACTTCCAAAAATGGTTTGCAATGCCATAATGAAGTCACTAGGAAGGTGGCAACGTTGGTAGGTAGCATACTGTACATTGAACCATGTTGCATAATTAATAAGTTTCAAAAGAAATACTAAATCATATTCGAACGCCCCTCGAAGTTTTATAATTATTAATAAAATCCATTGTGTTGTTACAGTGTCAATAGTATTCATAATATTATTACAGTCAATAATTACTATAGTGTCATTGAGAAACAAGAATATTTCGACTTTATGTACCACTCACCCCAACGGGGGTCGAACCCAGTTGAGCATTGCTCTAGCAAACTGAACATGTAAAAAGCCAGTTTGATTCCTTGTTAGCTGTGAATCCGCCACTGGTCATGGCTATGGATGTTTGTGAAAGGAGAAGGGTGCAAGCTCAAGAGACGCAGGTGGACCTAAGAGCCCGCGGGAAGGGGGTAGGAATAGAGACCAATAGCGACACATGAAAAGTACATACTTTTCTCCCTTTTTCATCCTTCTCTTCAATTACTGGTTGAATGTCAGTAGAGATTGATAAAAAGAAGAAAACGGATGTGATATTGCCAACTTTCTTTATTTCCCGACTTACTATACTTCGCCGGAAATAGATTGGCATCAACAAAAGTATAAACCGCCCCAGGAAATGGGCAGACACTGTGACTAGTAGAGCGGAGCAAGTAGATGACTTTTGAAATACTATTTGTTTTTGGATTCGAAAAAGTTGATAGGAAAGGAAGGTTTGTTCTCAAAGAGCTACAGAGTAAGCAAAAAGTTACATGTTTTACAAACAGAAGCCTTTTACTATAATTCGCATGCATTTTATATTAGCCTCTCTCCCATGACGATACTGCACTTGAGTCTATCGTTTGATAAACTTATAAATTCCTACAGCTATAGAATGTATGAAAGATGCTATCCATCAGTAATTTTTCTATTTGAATGAAAACATTTTTCTTTCATTATAATCTCCACCAGTTGTACACTTAGTCCGAGTTTATAATTATTCATTCCCGTAAAATTCTGCAAAATAATTAATGGCACCCTCAATTGACGACCATTTCTTTCCACCGAGGTAATTTATTCACTTTGAAATCGGAAGCTGTTAAGCCTCATTGTGGTCAGTAGGCTGCATTAGATATCAATTGTGCACTTGCCGCTGCCGAATGATATCCTGGTGAAAAGGCAACTTTTAGTTTTATTTTTAAAACTACTGCTGCATAATGATTGCTCACTATTCGTAAACCACTGCTGTTGTAATATATTGTATAATCGAGAACTATTCAATAAGTCGTGCCAAAACAAAGAAAACCTAACTTTCTGTTTAAAAGTCATTTTTTTATTTAATTTAATTTAATTTCAAATCTATGTCTTATTCCAGCGATTTTATAAATTGTTTAATGCATTTATAAAAGTCTGAACTGCAAAATACCCATTTGTTTTGCTGATAACTTCGTTATTTAATGCGAATATATTTTCTGCTGACCATTTGTTTATGTTGTGCAACAGGAAGTAGTCTGTGAAAGCAAAAGGGCAGGACGAGGATTTCATACCTTTAAGTTCAATAATTTTGCGATCTCAATTTTAGACTCGTGCGCTGTCTCGTTATTGTACAGAAACAGAAGTTACTCTTCACGAAACGAGGACGGCTCTTCTTGAGCATGTTTAATTTCTCCAGTAGCATAACGTAATATTCACTGGTTGTGCCTTTGTTGTTTTCCAAAAACCAGTCAAAATTAAAACAGTTAAAATTTTCCGGGCTGTTTTGCCGAGGTCCATGATTTCATTTTCTACCATAGCTTTCACCAACTACTGCGGTTGGCATTATCAGTGGACTATGAACAACACTTAACTGCTAAAAGACGGCGGTTCTCCAATTCCCCATTACACGACCTTAATAAAATCATACAGTCTCCGAAAGTCACCTAGATTTCGTTTAAACAACTCCAAATCCTCCGCGGAAGTGCCAACTCGTTAGCAAAAGAGGCACTTGCCTCGACGTCCGTAACGGTCCGTACGGCTGCTGCTCTTTGTGCTACTTCTTTATCTTACCAAATCATTTATACACAAAACTAAGGCTTGTTTGCAAATTTAAGAAGCAAAACACAGAATAAGCTTCGTAACTGATTATAACATGTTCATCACCCCTCAACAGTCATTACGTTCCCAAGGTAACGTTGAAAACAACGTGGATTAGTGGGGGCCATTGCCCTTCGCTGTTTAAGCATGTGACGATTACGTGTGCTGACAAGTAGCTGATGAGAACCTCGACATTTTCGCTTAGAGCCTGGTGCACCGATAAATATGCGCAAATCATAGATGCTGTTGCTAGGTTACAGATTGCAACCTCCTGCCATCGCTGTTTCTTGGCACTTTATTTTGCAAAGCTAACACGTAGTTCTAGATATGAATACTTGCTATAGCACAGAAATTAGAACAGAACTTTTTTTATTTGCATGACATGAGCACATAGAGGATATACTTAATATGTGAAAAGCTCTGGGGGATGTATAGAGGAACCGAAATAACCAGAGCAAAATGTTCATAAAAATATAGTCAAGTTTGACTAGTTTTTTTAAAACTTATTTTGTTACTTGCCCATATTTCTATAAAAATGCTTAAAATGACAATCTTCGACTTTCAAACGTCGCATCTTCAACTGTCGTATTCTATCTGACATCCCAGATGTGTGCTGTGTCTGTCAGAATGTCTGGAATATACAATGACCTTTAAATTACACCATGTGTAGAAAACCAATGCATTGATGTCAAGAGATCAAGCGGGCCAGGATATCGGTCACCCATAACCTATTCATTAATTTTGGAATCTCTAAACTAGAATTGCTCTGACAGTACGAGAAAAATGAGGTGGTACTCCATCATGCACGAAGCATATACAGTGTATTAAGTTCAGTGCAAATTCCATCAAAAAAATTTAAACTATCCTTTAAAAAGTCGCAGTATGCTATTCCTGTCAATTTTCTAAGTAAATGAAGCGCTTAATATGTTGTGAATTATTCCAGCAAACACGTTTATGTTATACTACCAGCTAAAAATGTTAATTTTTTGCATTTCTCAACTTTCAATTGAATGCGCAACAGATAAAGTTAAGCTGGAAAATGAATTGTTGGCAAGAGTCAAGACTGTTGAGCTGGTATGTTAAATTTTTCAAAGTATTAACCAAAATTCGGAGAAGTGCGGTAAAATATGAGTACGCCGAAGATGGTCAGCTTGTATAATCTATGAATTTAAACTGAGAAACACTGCAACTGTAGTGATGCGAAAAAGATGCTAGACCTTTGGTGCTGTCTCTGTTAATGAACGAAAGGTTCAAAGATAATTCGCCAAGTTCCCTGGAGGGTAAGCCATGGACAGAAAGTTCAGTAGCAATGAGGCTCCCATAACAAATATTGAAGCGAACAACAGCCAGACTTGTGAGGACGTGACCCTGGAATTCAACGTCAGTGCAGAAATCATACGGCTCCATCTCCATCAGTTGTAAATAAGATACAAAACAGTCGCTATGTTCCACATGAGCTGACAATGACTCGTAAGCCTACATGAACTGTCTGTTTTGCATTGCAGAAGAATCCCTTTCTTGATATCCAGCTGACTTGCAATGAGAATTTGGTCCTCTACGACACTACAAGATACTGTCATCACTGATTCAGTCCATGTATCTGTCCCCGAATAACCGGAAGTCAGCAATGCAGCAAAGCTGGTTATGCTTTGTATTTGGTGCATTGTGCCGGCTGAACTACTACTGTGTACTCTTAACCAGCTGGAAAACTATTGAGCCTGAAACCATTATACATCTTGTTTGGGAGGCTCTAGTACAACCATAATATCCTCTATGCATTGCACAATCAGATTATCATCTTTGGATTATCACCTCCCACCCTTTCCGATCTGGAACCTGCACGATGGAGTTTGTTTCCAGCACTAAGGAGTTCTATCCAATGGCAAAAGGACCTTCTCTCTATATTTAACACTAAAGGTACTATTATTAAATTATATACTCTGAAACAGACAGAACTGTTTTGGTCAGCTTATAAACTGTTGCTGTTTCCAAAACTCCAAAAGGATTTTCGTCAGCTTGTACGTGTATGCTCTGAAAATTCTGCATTCTATTCTGTCACCATAGTAATCTTTTCTTCCATCATATTTCATTTCTGGCATTGGCTTATGAAATTAACAATCGCTCTCCACAATTCCCTTTGAGAAATGGAACAGATTTCTTCAAGAATATTGTTTTTCAGTTTATGTAATGAGTGTGGATTTGTCTTGTATCCTTTTACTTTAATGCCCCTCTAAGAGATAGATAAATCAGGGCGATTAATGGGGGGACCGTGGGTGTACACGATTTTTGTAATGCCTCTCTCGTCTAACATTTCATGAATTACATGCAAGGAGATATTGACCGAATGCGGCTTTGCAGCCTGTTGGAATGTCGCGAACCTAAGTTCCCTCATAGTTAATTCACGGAAAAGGAGTTGCAAAATATGCTACACATACCTATCGCAATCAATTGCATTTTAAAATATAAAATAGGGTCTATTATTCTCTCGCCGCTAAGGCGTACCACTGGTCATGCAGGGGTTCCTTGTGAAGCGGGTCAGGTTTTAAGAACTCCAATATCGGTTGTTTTGTGAATTAACAAACCCACTTAGATGGAATCAAGATTCGTCCGTAAAAAAAAAAAAAAAATAGATTAGGGTCAATTAGATTATCTTCAAAATTTATCCACTCATCTACTCATGGATGCAGGGTCACCCGATTTAAGTTCTTGCACTACAGTATGTTATAGGGCTTTAATTTCAGTAGCTTTGTAGACATTCGAACAGAGGAACAGGAAAATCCCAGTTTTCTGAGAAAGACTACCAACTTATTTTTAGGAGATTGTTCCAGAACATGTACATGGCCGTGTACTCATTTTTGTTGTTAAGAATTGCTCCCGTTTCAGTATGAGTTTATCTATAGGGACATGCGGACTTTTTCTTTTGTGTCATTTGACAGGTATTAGGTGGCGTAATGCGGTAATATGGCTCAATTCAAGTATTTTATTCCCCAAAGAGTATTTATTTACGATTCATATGCATGTGCACAATCGGCTCGTGTTGTACGGAGGTTGTTTCAAGAGAGATTACCTGATATTCAACTTCCAAATCGAAGTTCGATTCTCAGAGTAATAAATAAATTTTTGTTTTAATAATAAAACACATCATTTATTCGAAAAGTGCTAATATTTATTAAGCACAAACATTGTCCGGAGTTGGAATTCCATCAGGACCTTCCTCCCTGACTGCAGTTTATTCCAGGTTTTCCTCAGTCCTCATAAATGGCAAATGCCGGAGAGATACCCTAAACATAGGACTGGAACGCTTCCTTCCTTAAAAATAAATATATATATATATATATATATATATATATATATATCCTTTCCCAATATATCATTTCATGTGTCATCAGTGTCCACTACCTGTGGTGCCTCAGTAGTAAAAACGGGCGTTAAACACTACTAAAAATATACAACAAAAATTTATAAAGGATAATTAAATAAATCCTTGTTAATCAGCACAAGCACACACTCACACATACAAAGGTAATTAAAATACTAAACGAAATTGATGTAATGTTTGTGAGATTTTTTACTAGTTTTATAGATTCTGTATCATTTCCTCAGAGATGTCTTCCTTATTAAATAACAAGTGAGATAAGATGAATGTGCATCTTATGGCGTTATTCGGCGCTGCGTGAACTATCAAATTCCTGGTCCTGCGGTCAGCACACTGCCCACAGTGACAGAATGTGAACCTGTTCTGGATATTTTGCATACACTTTCCATTTAACCGAAAACATATCAGTTTGGCACATGTACCGGTCATTATTGGGTTCACATCCTGTGGAGAGAAAATAAGTAACGAAGGCCATTAATTCACTGCATCTCCATGCCAAGTATCGGGAAGTCATAGTATGTATCACAGCATTGTGAAGCTAGAATCTGGTCAAAATGTAAGGTATTTCGTGCTTTGCATAGGGGATGATCCATTATCTCGCGAGTGGAAGGTAAGCATGGTAAGATATTTTTTTCCTTGGCTTAATATGCTGATTTGTTGCCCTAATTTTGGATTTAGGTAGTAAATTGTATCATTGGTCTAGAAAAATTTTGCTGAATGAAAACTGTTTCCCATATTCCCCAATGAATCATGTCAGAAAAAGGTTTCCCTCTGCTGATGAAAAAAAAGCATCGAGGTGTTTTCATGGGTAGAATATCACAGTGATGAATAATGAGTCTATGATCATTATTTGAAAATCTTCGCCAATACCCCAAAAAAGTTCATTAGGTCAGATCAATCGTCAAAGCGTTTTCTTTTACATTCAGGATGTTATTCATTAGGAATTTCTACCGAACGGTAAAACTGTATATCGCTTGTATTGCCAAGATGCCCTCGGACATCTCCGAGAAAACTTGAGAAGAAAAGGGTGGTTTGTGAGAGACAACGTGTATCCTGCAGTACGAAAACGCACCATCGCATTCTTCATTGCTTTTTCACAATTTTTGGTAGAAAAACAAAATGAATGCTCTTCTCCACCCTCCATACTCTCCTGATTTATCAACTGCAAAATTTATTTTACTTTCAAAGATTAATACACGAGAAAATACGACTTGAGGAGATAGAACAAAATTCGCAGTCTTCGAGAAACGGATATAAGGATGTCTTTCTGAAGCTCAAACGCCGATGAGAACGAATCAATGCAGGAAGAGACTACTTAGAGTGAAGAAAAAGCTCAGTAATATGTAGGTAAGCGCAAAGTTAAAATTAAAAAGCTCTTATGTTTTTCAACACCTCCTGGTACGTTGGCCATAGCACGGGGTCTCACTCCTGGGCGACAGCGGTAAACGCTCCCTAAAACGTCGGAAGTAAAAATGAATTATAAACCTTAGTTTCCTTCCGCTTGTATACACGTTCTCTACTGCTAGGTCACTCTCTTGTGTAAGTTCATTAATTTAAAAAGTGCTTATTTCATGTTCATTCAGAAACTGTTCAACTCGCAGAGCGTATATAAACTAATGGTTTTAACTTTAGTAACTTTGTTGCATTACTATCGACATTTGTCTGTTGTGCAAGTTAAGTTACTGATTTGTGTGGCGAACGCGCTTATCGCTCCAATTTAATCGCTCGTCTTCGGAAACACTGTCTTATGGTTGAAAATTGACATACTAGTTTTTGTAGCACTTCTTGAAGCATGCACTGCATTGGGAAGAGTTTCATTAGACTCTCTTCTAGCATAATGAACACAGCTATTTTTAAAGTAACTGTTAAAAAGAAAATTCGTTCTTTCACGATCAAATGCAGCACCTTTATAAACACAAATGTCACTACCAAACAACTCTAATACGACTAGTATGTACTGAGTATGCGTCCCCACCTCATGTGGCGTGAGTCACACGTTCTTGGGAATTCTTAAGATTCAGGAATTATTTCAGTGTCAACAGGAGTAGGGAATATGGTTTAAAGGAGTATCGGCAAATGCTTTGCCGTTACTCCAAAATGCATAAATATGGCAGTCATATATGGTATCCCATAATGAACGCAAGTTTTGTTTTAATAATAAAACCCATAATTTATTAGAAAATTGCTAATATTCATTAAGCACAAACACTGTCATTAAACATCAAACAAAACATCATGCAAATGTCCTCCAGGCTTCGTTGGCACATGCAAAATTTTCGCCGATTTAGAGCAAAGTTCCGGACGAATTTCATCCATGGCACGTCTAATTTCTTCCTTGAGTTGAGGGATGGTTCGTGGATTGTCTATGTAAACACAATTATATACTGTCAAATCACACGATCTCGGTGACCAAATTTGATCGCTGTTGCAAATGATTCATCGGCTTCAACTCTTGTGTTAGTTCGATCTTAAAGGACGTATATTCAGATATCTTATTAAAACCTACTGCTAATTGGTTCTCAAAATGGTTCATAATTGTTGAAAACTGCGGCGAATCCACTTAATTGTGCTCTGTCTGATCAGGGCAACATTCTCTACCTATCGACGAAAACGTCCAGGTGATTGATGTTTTCTCTCGATTCTATCTTCCATTTCCTTACCAGTCTCTGCACTATTGACACGTTAGACGCATTTCGCGTATCAAAAACCACACGAAGTCTTCGAACGGTCTCTGCGTAACATTCACCGTGCACCGTGCACCTTCACAATCTGGACATGTTGACCCTTCGTGTATCGCTTCATTTTAGCTGATAACAACGCACACAAATGACAATCGTTAACCGCAATACAAACAGACAACAGTCTGTAATTTCAGGTCCGGCATTCTAACAAGAGACGCTCATTTAAAATTTTGGTTCATTATGGGACACCTATATTTAAATAATCCTATAGTGAATAAAATTCTTTCAATGAAATATTTTGTAAAATCAAATTTAGAACTTAAGAGCAATTGAATATGTTCAATGAGTAACCTTAGAAAGCATATGTTTTAAATGTATAAAATAAATAAAACAATTTTTTTTAAAATTTAGTCTTTTTACGAAAGTACGCACATTTGTAAAATAACATATTATAGCTTAATTTAGTAAAAATATTAGTTAACCTCGCTTTAACTTGAATCTCAATGCCTTAGCTTGAACACTTTCTATAATTACGCCTATATGTTAGACCGACTAAATTATAAAAATTAAAATACACATAAGTTGTTCATCAACATTTTTTAAAATGTAACTAATTATTGCACATAGCAATAGTGGTATACGCGTGCATTAACATTATGCCAATTCCTAGATTGATTTATTGTAAAATGTTATTTTATATCATAATTTTTCCAGCCTTAAACCAGAATGTAGCTTCCATTGTTCTTTTTCGAAAACACATTGTGTAAAAAAATACTTTTATTTGAGCTAGTTGAGGCAGCGCGCTATTGCTTACGCCTGCAAGATCTATTGAAAGTAATTCTGCAATACTGAAGTGTCGGAGAAGTTGCCTTCCAAGCACGGCGAATTGTCAATCTGAAGGAAGAAGTCGATAGTCTCGTGTGGGCAGGTTGTAATAGAGACATTATCTGCAGCGGTCATCATTCTCTCGTTGAGCTGAGTTTACAGCCACCTTCAAGTGCAGATGTCCTTCTGGGACAGCTGTGTCTGGCGTGAAAATATCATGGCGGTTTTCTATTGTTTTCACAGAACGTTAAATGCTGTTCTATTGCTGTCATCTGTTGTGTAGGGTTTACTTTTTCTCTTACTCCGTTTCACTCTTTATTTCTCCTTTATTTCTACAAATAATAACAATAATAATAGTTATTTCATTTTGATGGTCTTCATTCGCTAAAATCTGATGCATTTAACACTGGAATGCAGAAAGAATTAGGGTTTTGGGTGAATTGTCAATAGACTCCGGTTACTACCCAACAGTGTAACTTCAAGAACAGGACCATAAACGCATCAAGAAAGAGAGAATGGTGGAGCAAACGGAAAAATGTACAAGAAAGGAGAGAAGAAACAAGAGGAAGGCCAGGGGATTGGCGAATATGGGCAATGGCAATTCTAAATATGTGTTACAAAGTAAGAGTTAACTGTAAACTTTAAAGCCATTTTGCTCAGTTCACCTTGTTATACCTTCTGGGTCATATTCATCCCACAATATTAAAGATAATGAAACGAAACTTCTACAGTATGCTCCCATGATAAAGAGATACAAAATTAATTTGGGATTTTTGTAACTGATATAGGTTTCAAACTACAGTAATTTCATTAAAATATTTATTAAAAATATACCGTACTTACGCGAATATACCCCAAATTTGGAACTTAAAACCATAAAAAATATTTTGGCATATTATTGTATGGCGTCTTTGAGATAATCTTCACCCTTTCATAATACGATCAGAAAATAGAATTTATAAATAGACTGTTGTTACATCTGGGAGCACGTAAGACAAAATCTATCACTCGTGCTGTTGCCAGGACAGTTGGTGTAGGTAAAAGAAGAAAAAGTTATTTCTTATGGTGTCACTAGTCACAGGTTGTCCATTCTTCCTCCTTTCATGTACGAATTCCAAAACTTTTTCTTCAATGTCTGGATGTCTTCCTTTGCGAGGACCAGTGAATTTCTTCCTACCAGCTTTAGTTGCAAATAATGTCAATTTCTATTAACGCCACAGCGAACGTTACTCTCGGCTGCATAGAACTCTCTTCCTGTCTTTCTGTTACCATTTTTTCAGCTTAAAGAATTACTTCACACAGGGAAGTAACATCATAAGATGTTCTTCTCTGTTTGCCCTCCAATTCTGACTACCTACTGTTCAAACGCTCTATGCAATAATAGCAAACCATAAATGTAACGAAGTCGTAAATTGCAGCAATGCATTATGATGTAATAAACGACAAATTTAATGAAGTTACCGCCGAACCAGGAACAGATTACACCCGAATATAATACGCATCACAATTTTGAATACTACATTTGTACCAAAAAGGTGCGCATTGGATTCGAATAAATACTGTACATTGTTTGAATATTAATTTTTATAAATTAAGGTAAAAATTATACATTAAAATTATGAAGTAAATATCTCAATCCAGTTTTGGGAAAAGTGCTATTGAAAAATGGAAAATAGAAAATGAACATGAGCGAGATAAGACAGACTTATCCCTCTTTAAATAAACAATTTTCAGTGTACACACGTCCATTTTGATTACAGTAATTGTTCCACATCTTCAGAAAAACCGCGATAAGAGAATGCTCACAGTAACACGGGCTTTTAAGGAAAGATTTAAAACTTAATAACCACTTTATGCAGGATGAATAAAAAGTCCGGCACGCAGGAGTTGCGTAAACTAAGGGAATTCCTCACCTAGTAGAATAACTTTAATATATATATATATATACAAATTATTACCTTATTAATTAATTAAATGAAATTAATTATGGCATACCTGTGTGGTGTTAGGAAAAAAAAAATAAAATTCTTGCAATTTATAATTATCGCAAAAGAGAAACCTTTTTAGAATTATTATTATTGTTATTATTATTATTATTATTATTATTGAGATTACACCACAAAAATTAATGATATGCTATTAATTAAATGAGATATATGACCTCTGATAGACAAAGCTATACTGTGTGAGTATTTTTAAACATTTTTAAACGTAACTATGTTTATGAACTGAGCCCTTGATATCATCTTTACATTCACCAAAATAGAGAGAAATAACAGAAAGTTTCGAGTTACATTCTGTATTTAAGAAGGTGATGTTCATACGTTTCAATAAACCAAAAAACATATTACTATTTAAACATAATTACAACGTATTAAGTAAATATACACAATCAACCACAAACAATTGCAAGTTTAGTTGATTTTCATTGGCTTTGAAATTTAATTAAATGTTATTGTAGTAAAAACATGTAACGTAAACGTTTTCTAAGGTTATTACAGAAGCTCTTACATACAAATATAATTCTCAAACATATAATAGAGTAATATTTCACGTTTGCTCTCTTTTATGATTTTCAGTATACCCCTACTCCTAACGATCAGATTACCCTGATTTTCAGAACTAATTTTATTAATTTATTTTAAGGAAATATACAGAATTTCGTTGAGAAAAACAAAAAAGTGAACCGCTAGTTCAATTTTTTTAGAAAAAAATTCGCTTTAGGTAATCCCCCCCCCCAATGTTCTAATTTTCCTATTTAACGAGCTCGACGAATCGTTTGTTAATTGATGTTTATATGCCGAGTTTCGTTGAGAAAAAACAAAAATTGCTACTGCTAGAGAGTTAATGGACACACACCGAGGACGTTAAGACGCGCTCTCGTGAGCGGAAGGTCTTGGGTTCGATTCCCCCCAGGACCGTCCTCCCTGATTGAGGTTTTCCCCAGGTTTTCCTAAGTCCTCATAAATGGAAAATGCCGGGGAAGCACCCTAAACTTACGCCTGAAAAGGCTTCTTTCTTACAAAATCCTTTCCCAAGTTTATCATTTCATGTCGTGTATCATCAGTGTCCACCGCTTGTGGTGCCTCAGAATTTAAAACGGGCGTTAAACACTATTAAAAAAAGCACGCACCCATATCTATATATACCTTTTTCCTTGTCATTTTCGGTGCCTAGTGGGTAAGATCGATGGAGATTTGAAGAAAAATTTCATGGGTATAACCGCAAGTAGCTTGCATTGTTTTGGAATTCGTTAAAAGACAAACTCAAGTCATAAAATAAGGTATCTAAACATTTTTAGGCTTTAAAATAAACTGTGAGAAAGAGACCACTCTCGGGTTAATCAAAGGTTCTGTGTTCAAACTCATTTTTTGCCAGATATATATATATATATATATATATATATATATATATAAACTTTCTTCAAAATGAACGTTAAATGCTAAAATTCACAAACTTAGAGAGAAGCTCGCACTACAGCTTCGGTTCCGAAACTTCGAATTGCTTTTAAATTCATCCACCAATACCAGTCGTACTATTTCGTTTTGTAACCCGCAAGAGTATAGGCTTGCTATTAAAAGCCTTCCCTCTCCCATTTTAATGCTAGCGGTTGTTTCTCACAAAAGCCCGTTTAAAACAAAGTGTAAAATGAGCGTGAAAAATGGCCCTGCTGTGTTTCCTTTGACGTACGCGGCGAAAGCGGTACTTTACTCTCTGTCTCTTTCGCTCGTGGTTGACAGCAATGTTTTACTGTGCTTCTTGCAGCGGAAGAAATATGTTGTATTTATAACAACCGCCCCTTACCGTTCTGGAACGAGAAATAAAAGGAGACAGACACTCGCGAGCTTGCATGCTCTCCGCGTTATTCAGAGATGGAAAATTGTTTCTCCAAACATTCTTGATGATAGCCATAGATATGCATTAAAGTGTGCAAAGATATACCGTCGAAATTTAAAGTTTTGATTATTCACTCAATGTATTAATAATTGAACATTCTGGACTATCGAAAATGCATACATACGGGGTGAACGATCCTTCGCGCAACCGGTTTCGCGGCGTGCGGCCGGCCTAACCTGGCTGCTGTGTCCTCGGTGCGGGTGACAAGAAGTCAACAGTAAATATAGTACGGTTTGTCGCGTAAGCTACTTTTTAACATGCATAACATAAACACTCAAGAAGTAAATTACTCACGTATATTAACCAAGGAGATGCTGGAACTGCCTCCCTTCGTTGTTCAAGAATTTCTGACACTTGATTAGGAAATTGTTCATTACACTCTGAAGTTCTCTCTGAGAAATTGCAGCAATTTCTTGACGAATGTTAGTTTTAAGTTCAACTAAAGTGTGTAGATTTGTTTTGTACACTTTCTCTTTTATGCCCCCTCCCTAGAGATAAAAATCTCAGAGGGTGAAATCGCGGGAATCAGGAAATTCCTCTTGAAATATCGCCTTACAGCACGCGCTGATTCTGTACGCACGCATGAATCATACATGAATACTCTTTGAGGATTATAATATTTGTATATACCCATGTTATTTCATATATTTTCACTCAATACACTGTATTGCGTCGCCTAACAAACACGCGTTACTTGCGCAAGGTTTCAATTCGCACCGAAGCCTCGCGCAGCGGAAGGGAAATATACTCCACGCCGCCTCTACATAGCGACATAGCGCTGCCGGCTGGTCCCGCGGTTGCGTCAAGCATTGCGCACCCAGTACTACCGATCTATGCAGGTTTGGATAGATTAGTAATAAATCTTTCCATTGGTACAACGCAATAGCTTAAATTCGTTCGGAATTCCCTTAAAGATACACGAGAAATGTTGCTGACATTTACAAGATAATGAATGTAAGTAGGCCTTCTATGTTCGTTCTTGACAAAGTAGATAACATTGCCCCATAACTATGCGTTTTGCATTACAGGTAACGAGTGGCAGTAAAGGCAACATTTGAAACGGATAGATTCACGTTTACAGCGCTCATGGTGTTTAACGTAATGTGTGTTGAATGAGAGACATTAGCAGTTTCCTGCTAATTATACCCATCACGCTAATGATAACAGCAGGAAATGTGTTCCTATTTCGTACGGTGTTGGTATTTAATGACGCGCACTGCTGCTTTAATACAGCTAAGCTAAAAAATAAGCCGTGCTGAACAGCGGGATATCATATTTCATTTGCAGAGGTTGCACATTCTGATTGGATACGCTATTCACACTCTATACACAGTGAGTCATGGAGGTTCATTTGTTGTAATTTTTTCACGTTGAATTGCCTGAAATTTGTTGAAATGCTCAAACGTAAAGAATGTGTTTAATATCCGCTATGGTTCTTGACGATTAATTAACTTGAATACAGACAGCTTCTGTGTATTGTATAAAAGAAGCTCCATAGCTTTTAATTTATATAGAGAAACAATTTGAGCTCTTGGCTTAGCATTTGAACTACCTTAACATTTGCGAAATCTCTGGAAAACTGAGAACCCAAATCAAGCATAATAGTTTACATATTAGTAATAGTAGTAGTGATATTATTGTATTTATTTACAAAATATATTTGTTACAAATTTTACTCAGCTGTATCGCACGGGTCCTAGGACCGCACATGCTTTCCTATTACACTAGGAAATACTTTACATTGCACAAACCAATATAAACTTTTAACAGACACACACACACACACACACATATATATTTATATATATGTAATGAAATAAATATATAAATGTAAATAACTTACACTCTTACCCACATATGTACAAATAATAAAAAAATATTGTGATTCGTATTCCCCTACCCCATTTCCCAGTTGTTTGCCTCTTCCGATTTCACCAGTATCACTTTGTTTAACAATTTTACTTACTCCCTTCTCCTCCTTCCTATCTGCCAAGAAAGACCAGCACTACCGCTGCCTTCTCCCCGCCCCTTAACAAACAGGGCCGGTAGATATGTTTTTCTCCATTTTTCCGTCTCCTTGCTTCATATCAGTTACATGTACGCGATGTAAGTTATGGGACCCGGAAGAAAATGGAAGAAGGAAGATTATAGAAATAGAATGAGCGAACTGAAAGATGTAAGCATGTATAATTTCTTTAATGGTAACCAACACCTCAATCGTTCGGCTTCTGACGGCACATTTTCAGTTTAGGTAGATAGCTAGTAGCTACCAATATTTATTGGCTTCCAGTAGATTTGTAATTTGATTTAATTAGTTTTTTCCTAGTATTGAAATGTTTAATTTTTATTTAAGTTGCATTTTTATTTTGTTTCTATAATTATAGATTTAATCTGTTAAATTATCATGTATTGTGGGAAAAAGAAAATGTAATAAATGATAAAATTTTAAATGCACGTCCCGGTGTAGGTAACAAGTGCGATGAGTATTGCACAATTTATTTTATTTTATTTTTAGCCAGAATATGCTCCCAAGATTCCTTCTCCGCACATATAGGGCAGATTCTCATACCCTCTCTGTCTGTTAGTTAAGTCAATCGCCAAGCCAGCCCTTGATTGCAGAGTTTGGCCCCTGTTTCGGTGTAACGTTCCATCCCCTCTCCGATTTTTAGCTCCAATTGTATCTCGAGCGAAACTTTTTCTACACACTCCTAAAAAGTCAGTTAATGTTCCTCCAGAATTTCTTAATTTTTCCTTTCTGCTTTCCCGCTCTGCGATCCAAATGTTACCCGTTCCTATATTTTTCAGACGCCTACTTAAAACCCAGGTCTTATCCCCCCCTCACGTAGCAGATAGACCTAATTAGTGTTTGATCTCCATGAACAATTCGTAGTTAGCACTTCCCACTCTTAAAACACCTTTCAGAAAAATAGTTCATATAAGGATATGTCAATTTTGCTTGCTGTTTTCAGTTACTTATTTCATTTACCCGTAGGTGTACAGAAAGTGCTCAAACGTTCACCACGAGTTTTAAAACATTTTTTAATCACCTCAGCATCCACAGTCTTACTTTCTCCCATA
This sequence comes from Metallyticus violacea, assembly GCA_030762175.1. Lineage (NCBI taxonomy): Eukaryota > Metazoa > Arthropoda > Insecta > Mantodea > Metallyticidae > Metallyticus > Metallyticus violacea. The sequence goes on from CM060844.1 coordinate 21,549,312, forward strand.
TTTCATGTGGCATGTCACATCTGCTGACTTCCTTGCTGAATGATGTGGCGAAGAATTTCCATGTTGCCAATATATCTGGAATACACAACGACCGCTATAAATAATCCCATATTAGAAATACAGTGAATTAAAATCAGGAAAACTAACGGGCCAAAATGTCGATCCTATTCAATATATACATTAATTTGATAATCGATGACCTAGAATCACTTTAGCAGCACGAGAAAAGTGAGGCGCTATCCCATCACGTAAGCACCCCATGAAACGTCTTTCAAACAAAAACGAAATGGTCGATTACAAAGCCTTAGTATAATGCTCTTCTAAATGTTCTAGGCAAAGGAAAAAATAAATGTCTCCAATTAATGCTAAATTATTGTCTTGTTTCCAAAACTGCGTAGAAGATTTCATCAGCAGCACAGCGATGATTTGTAAAGGGCAAAATAATGTGGTTTGTTTATAACCAGAGCCTTTAGTTATGCAAAATGTCTTTTCTAATTGGGTGGGTATACCTAATAGTCAGATAGAAATGAATATGTTTCCGTACATTTAGTGTCGGTAAGGCCAGTTTTTATATTGCCCCTTTTGCCTATTTTGACTTCTGTTCCTTATTTTAAGGTTTAAAATTGTCTTTGGTCTATTTTGGATCGTTGTGAGTTTTTATGCGATTAATTACATATATAAGAAAACATAAAGGCTTTGAATATATGGAAGTAAAAACAGTTTTAAAAATTAAATGGCATGTTCATCTCACAGTGATATCTATTGAGAATTCTAGTTATACATTTATTTCTTTTCAAGCAGTCAAAAACTTTCTCCTCAACCCATTCACTTAAGCTCTTTAAATAGCTGAATCTTCATTAATAAAGAGAACGTACGGTCACCTAGGGCATACAAATACCAGGAAATAGAGAGAATGAGGGAAGTACTGTAGTTTTGATTAACCGTGGAAAATGATTTTATATCGATCTGCACGAGACAGTTCTAAGAAATTTTTGGTGGGGGTAACTTCTTAGCTGTTTAAATGTAACAAACACTTGCAAGCGAGAAATAAGAGAGCGGTACAGCTGTGCAATATACTGTCACTACAATATGTTCAGTACGGAAGCAAGAGAGATACTAATCTAATTCCCTATAAACGCATAAACAGAAAATGAACTCGACCAGAAACCAACGCGCATCTTTAGCTCATTCGCCAGGACTATTCAAAACGCTTTTACTTTATCTTGATAAACATTTTTATGATGTCGAATGTATAGGTGAATGTTCTGTCGTAACTGGTTTGAGTCCTTCCGAAATAACTTGTTTTAAACATGCTACAATCACTTCAGTGGAAGTAAAACGTTCTTTTCCCATGATATAATTTTTTCTCTCTTACAAGCGGCTATGTCTTGAAAAAATAAACACCTTATTTTTGCTTGTGACCAAGAAAAGTAAGCTTAAGTACTTTAATTATGTGAAATTATCTTAAATATGTATTTTCATTAATAATGAACGATATTACTCTGTGTTTTCACTGTTAATAAATGCCTATTATCAGTATTTTAAGTCTTTTTCTTGACTATTTTAACCAAAATAAATGACTGAATTTATGGGCTCTGTTAATTAGTAATCACAGAAAATTACAATATGTTTATATGGGCTTTTTGCTGTTTTAAGTCCTAAATGACTTATTCAGCGGTTTTCTACATATTAAGTAATGTTGTGCATATAATATTTTTTCTACAATACTTTCAGCTGCTTCATCAGTCTTCCCAAGACCTTAAGATCTATAATTGTGTGTGATGACGGAATTGGTCCATTATGCGATATTATGAGTATTTGCGACAAAGATTGAGAGGTGCTTGCTTCTATACCCACGTCACAGCAGGTGATGACTTTAGAGCGCCCACTCTAATGGCTCATCAACGAAGGGACAACTCTCACGTTTGCAGAAAAGTGGGTCCCCTGGGCAATAACCATACGAACACAGACGTAAAAACTAATGGCGGCGGCGCTTCTCTTTATGTGATGACGTCATTAGGGGGAAATGAAATTAGCCCGAGAGTGGCGCGTGTGTGATTTTACGACGTGCTGGAGAGGGAAAACAAAAGACGATCGTGTCTCTTGGCCTACTTGCCATGTCGTAACTGATGTGTTATTACAAATGTTCATTTACAAAATCAGCGAGAACTATATGTAAATCTTATTTTACTTGGCTATCAATTATAGTTTAGCCTAATTACTAGAGGTTGGTATATTTTGGGCAATATTTTATGTGATATTCCTCAAACATGTACAGATTTTCAACTCCAAATCTAGTTTTTTAAAATAGTGTTTAACGCCCCTTTTAACTACTGAGGCACCACAGGCGGACTAGCTCTAACCATTTCATAACAACTGTATCTTTGCTATAGATAAAACGAGTCAGCTCAAAGTTTTCTTAGAGTGCGAACGCGCTAGTTATGGGGCATCATCCAGTTTGCTAATTCAACAAAAATATCCTCTTTTCCCAAGTAGTTCATGAAATAAAATCACTAATTATAAGTAATATACGCATGCAACCTTAAATGTTCTATTTGCGTGAAAGACACGAAATGGATTTTGTATAAGTTATAATAAGAATGATGGGGTTTCTTAGGCAAATAGTATTTCTTAACTTTTACCTTCTGCGGGCAACTCGCTGTTTTGGAAACTACTGATATAATGCTGAATCATCTGAATAATTCTGACCAAATGACCCTAGTGCGTGGGATAAGTCATAACTAATGGCAACGTGTCTCAGCATGCCCCGAAGTTCAGTTGGTGAGTGACAAGGGTCAGAAATTGAAGTCACGAAATTGAACCACGCATGTATGTGAAAACAGCAGAAATGCACGAAAATGCCACACAGAGCCACGGGAAGCACTGGGTGCGCCTGCCCTGTTCTAACAATCAGTGGAGAGTTGGATAGAGGCCTTCAAACGGGAGAGAATATCCGTTGTCGATCTACCGCGCAGTGGGCGTCCTGTGTCCGCGAACGAGGATGTACGGCTGATAGTGGTGGAATAGTTATAATAACTTAGGCGATGACCGGCGCTGGACACTTGTGAAATTAGAAGAGCAAACAGGAATTCCAGTAAAAACAGTGCACTGCATTTTTGGGAGAACTTTTAACACGCGGAAAATGTGCGCAAAGTGGGTGCCACATCAATTAAGTGACATACAAAATATGTCGCATCAATTTGGCAAGATTTCGGGAAAAGGGGGTACCACATTGAATCGCATTATTACAGTTGTTGAAACCTGGACAAGAGTGTATGAATTGGAACTCAACTGGGCTGCCACGCAAACACAAGTTTCGCCAAACTCCCTCAACAAAAGCCGTGATCATTCTGACCTATGACAGTCGAGGTGTGCTTGTGTTTCATCCAGTGCGTGAGGAACCAATATGAATGACCCAGTCTTACAGATCCATTTTGGTGTCACAATCGCGCTGTGCCATATGCATTAATAATTCAGAACTTTTGAACAACGCCATCATTCTCCAGGATAACACGACAGCTCACACAGCTGACAGTGTCAAGTGTCTTTTACAACTGTGGGAAAGAGGAGCTCTTTCCCACCAGCCACATTCGCCCAATTTCAGTTTCTGTGGTTATGATCTCATTCCCAAAGTGAAGCAGTCATTGAGAGGGAAACGTTTTGCTAAGAAAGCGAACATTTTGACAGCATTTGGTCGCGAGGGGCTGACGTTAATAACTCACATACAGCAGATGATATTCAGCGTCTTCCCTATCGAGCATCCGTCGATGTACTTGGAGACTACTTCGAAGGTTGCTAAACACAGTGGATTACCTGGGACCCGTCCTGTGACGAATTTGCAACTCTGTGTAAATAGTTGTGTGTAACTTTTGCTCATGTCATAATAAAACAACGTTGTCAGATTGTTTTTTGCTTCTTCCCTACGAGGGCCACCTATATCAAGCCTTCCGTTGGTGGCACCACTCGGCAGATTTTTTATTTGGTTTATTTATAAACTCTCTTTAACATCTTAGGTTATCAAAAACGACCCACAATTTTGCTCAGAGGCATCTTCTTTCAGGCTTGAGTATCTTTTCCATTCTGTAAATGTACGAAACGGGATCAACGACTATACTTCCAGAAGCCATACTTATGATTTTTACGGCAGAAAAAAATCCATCGACCCTTTCCGGGATTGAACTCACGACCTTTGGTTTAGGAGGCAAGTACTCGACCAGAAACCACCAGAACCGAATCACTTGGCAGTAATGCCATATATTTTCAATTGTATATCTTAGATTTTTTGTGTTGTCCTTTGTTCACGAGAATAAAAATAGTTTCCATCGTTTATGACTTTTCCCTCGTAGTAATAACCAAAATTAAAACTGTTTCACTACTGGAAAATCTCAAATACTTTGTTAAGTGTTTTGACGAATAATAATTAATATTGACATTAAACAAATCGCATTATCCTTTCTTCATTAATAAAATATTCTCTTGCTTTATTTATTATTGCTTTGATTCCATTAGTCTTCTCACGATGTCTGAAGATAGCTTTTTTCATTCATTTAGTTTATGGACGCTCTTTAACATCTCAGGTATTCAGCGTCCCCATTCAAATCAGGGAGTGTAACGGCCGACAAATTTGGCTAGAGGCCTCTTTTTTCAGGGTTGGGGTTCTTTTACATGCCGTAATTGTACGAAATAGGACCCAAGCTTTACTTACCTTCCAAGGAAGCCATACTTAGGATTTTTACGCCCGAAAAAATCTATCGATCATGACCGGGATCGAATCCGCGATCTTGAGTTTAAAGGCAAGTATCTGAAAATAGTGAACTTAATAGTATAGACCTAAGTCTAAGTCTAAGGATAAATGAAATTAATTGATGCCGAAATGAGCTCGAAGTCCTTGGTGTCTTAGACGTATCTGGCATTCACCTTCTTGGGTAAGAAAAAACAGTAAAAAACGTTACCCACACAGCTTGACCTGACCTGTATTCGAACCCAGGATCACTGATTAATAGTCTCAAACGGTACCACTAGACTAAATTTGCTTATTTTATGTAGTACTTTTGTAGAAACAATACATACTCTTATCTCTTTGATATGTTCTTCTTTTTTTCCCCCACTTGATTATCGAGTACCATATGGTAAGTTGCTGTAAAGGGCAAAAAATAAAATTATTCTCTTTTCGGAAATCTGTGATTTATTTATTACGCTCGCCAGCTTCTTAACCTAATTTTTTTGACGTTAAAATTAAAAATGTTATACTTTCTCAGTTAAACATGTTGGTTCTATATTTGCTTCGTAGACCCAAGATCGGCGTTTCAATCCCTCCCAGGATCGATGAATTTTTTCGGGTGTAAAAGTCTTAACTAAGAATGATTGCCTTCGGAAGGGAAGTAAAGCCGTAGGTCCCATGTCGTACATTTACGGCATTATAAAGAACCTCAAGCTTGAAAGAAGAGGCATGTGATCAAAATTTATCGGCAACTTCTCGCCTTGAATTGAATGGGACGCTGATGATCTGAGAAGTTAAAGAGTATCTGTAAATAAAACAAAATAAACAAAAAAATCAGCTAAACATAAAGTAGAGATTTAGGAGAACAAACAAAGTAATAATAGTAATATCGGAAACCAATAAACAACCAAAACCGAAAATCAAAGATAAAATAAGAAAAGTCATGTTGTAACAATACTTAACGATCTTTTATTTCAGTGACAATAACGGAATTTCATGTCTATTTTGGGCGGACTAAGTACATTTTCATTACAGTTAACGTTTGAATTAATGAATCTGCAATTTCTACGTTTAACAGCTGTTCGTTAAACAATTATATAAACTGCAACTACAGCGATGCAGCGAGAGGTACACTTATTTCGAAGCCGAATTTAGGAGCAAGAACACCAAAAGGTGCCATCACAGGCCGCCTACTGTATACACTATGTTAAAATTTATGTTGACAAACGGAAGGGTGCCGAATGCAGGTTATTAACTAACGAGGTTTCCGGCCTCGCCGATAAGGATTATCGCCTTCACAAAAGCCTTATCTGGTGTCATACCTTATTTGTTAAGTAAATATAGCTGTAACTTCCACTCCGCTGTATTTAGTTTTTCAGATATATTTGCATAAACCAGGCTATGTGTAACAGATTGTACATTGTTCAAAATGGAGTATCGAGCTGTTATAAGCTTTTCACAAAAGAAGAACTTACTTCAAATGCAATTAAACAGCGATTGGACGGTGTATATGGGGAAGAATCCCCCCATATTCTATCGTAAAAGAATGGGCCAACCTTTTACGAAAGCATTAAAGACGAAGAGCGTGCAAGTCGGCCCTTGGAGGAGCTCACTCCTGAAAACATCCTTCTTGTGGAAGGAGAAATTATGGAAAAGCCAAGGTCACTCAGTCAACCAAGAGGATCATGGTCACAATCTTTTGGGACTATGAAGGAATAATCTTCATTGACTTCAAGGAGAGAAATACCGCAGTAAATGGGGGTACTATGCTGGCCTACTGCACAGACTATGTGCTTCTATCTAAGAGAAAAGGCGAGGAAAGCTGAGTGGTAGTGTGCGTCTTCTTCACAACAACGCACCTGTGCATACAGCTCTTGTTGCAAAGGAGGCTGTGAAGAAAGTGACTTCAAGTAGATCGACCATCCACCCTACAGCCCAGATCTAGCTCCCAGTGACTATTTCCTCTTCTCAAAAACTGAAGAAGAACCTTCGAGGAAGGAAATTTAAGTGTGGCGAAGAAGTGATGGATGCTGCTTATTCCCATTTTGCAAACAAGACTTCTGACTATTTTGGGAGGGGGATGAAATGTTAATTCAAAGATATGAGAAATGTAACGTAATAAAGAGTAACTATATTGAAAAGTGAAATATAGCTTTTCTTTTTATCATACCTAGAAAATGGTTAGGCTGGAAACTTGTGAGCATACCCTCATATTATGCCTGTGATATGATTCAGAATTTATGATACATTTTATGGATTTTTCATTTTTAACATACTTTTTTTAGAATATGAAGTTCTGTCAAAACATCCTTCTTTGAAGTTGTCACCTGTTAAAAACTGTTATTGATTCATTTCGTCAACCAAGGACTTTTCCCGTGTATATGAAAAGGTAAATTATCACTTAATTCCAGAATTATAGTGGCAATATTATTGAACATTAAGTCTACTCTATAGTTATTTACAGAACCCGGAAGTTCAGGCATTTATTTGAGTTAAAATAGGCAGGTAAAAAGCCACTTAAATACTGAAAATAGGCGGTAATATAATTAAAATAGGCATTTATTAAGAGGTAAAACAAATATTAAAATAGTGAAGATACTTAATTTACCACATTATTAAAATACTTAAGTTTACTTTTCTTGGTTACACGCAACAACAATAATATTTTTTTTCAAGGTATGAATTGTCATAGTCAGTCGCTTGTCAGAGAGAATATTATCATCACTTCCACTGAAGTAATTGAAGCATATTTAAAACAAGCTATTTCGGAAGGACTTATACCAGTTAAAACAAACTCTCACCTTTCAGGGAGGGCATCATGAAAATGTTGACCAAGGCAAAGTAAAGTAGTTTTGAATATTCCTGGCGAATGAGCAAAAGATGTGCAGTGGTTTCTGGTCGAGTTCAGTTCATTAATGGGGCATCAGGTTAGTGTCTCTTTTACTTCAGTACCGAACATATTGCAGGGGCGGTTTATTGTACTGCTGAACCGCTATTAGCTTTCTCACCTAAATTGTTTATTACATTTATTCAGCTAAGAAGTTATTTCCACCACAAATTTCTTAGAATTGTCTCGAGTAGATCGATACAAGGTCATTCCCCAGGACTATTTAAAACTACAGTACTTCGTGCTTCCTCCATGTTTCCTGGTATTTGTATGCCCGAGGTAACCATGCGCTCCTTTCACTATAAAATGTTCTGTTATTTAAAGAACTTAAGTGAATGTGTTGAGAAAGTTTTCGACTGCTTGAAAATAAACAATTTCATAACAAGATTTTCAGTATATATTTTTATTAAGTGAACAAACTATATAATTTGTATAACTTTTCACCTCGATATATTGAAATTCTTGGTTTTTTTTTTAATGCACAATTAATCGTAAAAAAATCATAACTTCCAAAACAGAGAAAAAGGGTTTTTAACCTTAAAATAGGTAACTGAAGTCAACCAAGACAAAATAAAAACAGGCTCTAACAACTCTAAATATACGGAAAGATATTCATTTCTATCTGACCTTTAAATATATCCACCCATAGAGAAAAGACATTTTGCTTAACTTCCGGCTTCTGGTTATGTACACATTTTCATCTCAAAATAAACACTACAACAAAATATTACACAAAATGAGTTTTCTAAGGTTCCGAAATAACATTAATGACCGTTTAAAAATCGATTGTGTTGAACGAGTTGAGTAGAGAATGATGGGATGAAAAAGGGGCAGTTTGATATTCTTCATAACCATATAGAGTGACAAGTTCTCTACTTAGTCTTTATAGCACTGGAATTGGTTTCTATGGAAGCTGGCTCGTCTCTGTATAACACGGGAGCACCTCCACTTTGTGCCACTTGAAGACCGTACAGTAACGACCTGCTAAGTTTATTTTCCCGCGAGAACAAAATGCTGTTAAGTAAAGTTTAATCCCGTTAAACAACCTGAACTTCTCCAGTTCCAAAATTAGCTCTTTTTGTTGCGACCCATTTGACCTTCAACACGGCCAACTTTTTGTGCTGTAATTTTCCGTCTCGCTGCGTTTCGGCGCGTTCGTAAATAACATGTCAACATATGCAGGTCTTCTCTTTCACGACCCGTCTCTGCGGCGCCCTCTTGCGTCACCATGTACGGGACGGATGCTGACCTTTTCTGGGCACTTCTCTCTGCAAGGTCACTGAGAAAGGTGTAGGAATTGACTAGAATTTTAAGTACGAGAAACGATACATTTGCAATGATTAAAAACTTGTGAGGTAAATGGTACCTAATGTTAGATATTAGATTAGTGCAAGTGTAAGGTCCAGAATTAGATTTGGTGCGAAAGTGAGACGATAATCTAGATTTGGTAACAAAGGTGATAATCGGAGTCCAGAATTTAGGCAAACTGCCTTTTCTTTTTGGGTGGATATATTTAAGAGTCAGATAGAAATGAACATGTCTCCGTACATTTGCTGACGGTTGGCGAGTTTTTAATTTTGCCTTTTTGTGTATTTTAAGATTTAAAACCTTTATTTTGCCTGGGTCGGATCTTTATGGATTCTATCTGCGATTATTCACGCATTATAAAAAGCACGTAAATGTTCAATGTATCATAGTGAAAAAAATTATAAAAATTGACTCTCTACTGCGAACTATTTATGTTGCGAGAATTGTAGGTAATTTAGTGCACAATCGCAGTATATCTATTATATAATTTAATTCAAGGCCGACTCCAATCCTCAGACCATCACGCGGATATCGATAGTACACAAAATGGCGGAGATCGCGGTTCGGGCATGCTGCTATTAAGCATATGAATTTGCTTATTTGGTTCTTGCAGTTATGTGGTTTATAGTTGGAAGTACATCAACATTGTTTTTTATTAAGTTGATGTTGATTTAGAGAAATGACATCAGGAACTTGTGTAATAGAAAGTGTTTAGTAGGACATGGGTCGCCTTGTCTTGTGCCCGTTAGTACTTCTAATTATGGTGTTGCATCTCATTCTACTATATTTAAAATTCCTAAAGAGCAACCATTAAGGGGAAGTGGATAAAGAGTATACAATTTGCAAATTTTGAATTTAATGATAAAAGTATACTGTGTGTTAAACATTTCGTCAAATATTTGTGGCTAGGGAGGACATTTTTCCTGTGCAATTTTCCCTAATCTACCATCACATGTGACAGTAATGGTTAGCAATGAAAGGAAAGATCTGTAAGAACGTATGAAGCGGGGTTTGGAGCAAGAGAGAAAGTTGTAGTGAATGGTGTGAGCAGAATGTTATAACAGGTTTCGACTCCTTTGCAAGTAAGTTTAAGAAAATACAGATACACCTGGTTATAACGATTAGTTTTAAGGTATCCAATAAGCTCTTTTTATAGGTTTGTGTTTGTTTAGTTCGATCTTGGAGTGTATTGCTAAAAGGAGTTAAAAAGTACAGATCGAGCACATTTGATAATTTCATTAGTTGCCTTGTTAATTACAGTAGTGGTATTAGTTCTGGACACTTTAGGGAAATTTGTTAAATGTTACATGAAACTTTTGATATTTAATTTAAATTTGTGCCTTTATTTAAATAAAATTTTCAGGAAAAATAGACAAATGTGTCTTAACGTTCAATATCTTAAGTTCATTGCTTTCAAAATGAGCAAACTAAACTACAATTACCGCTTATCAAAACAACCGCTGTAAACGTTACCTTTTGGACACTTTCATGTGGATTATTGACACTGCTTTATGTTAATATTTTGTTGGATATCCTTTTGATTTGATTACTACCTTCATTATCTGTGGCATTGAGTCCACCAAACATTGGAGATCTTTTAAACTCTAAACCATGATTTGATGAGGCCTCTAGTAGTTCCCTATTGTTATTTGGATAACGAAGTGACTCCAAAACTTTCAGCCTTGACCAAACGTTGTCAATTGGGTTGAGGTCAGGACTGTTCCCTGGCCAAGGGAGGACAGTAACATGCTGGTCCTTGAACCATTTCTGATTGATTGCAGCAGTATGTAACTTTGCACCATCCCGCTGGAAGATGCATCGCTGATTGTTATCCCCAAACAAATCAAGAATAGTAGGCAGCAGTTTTAAGTCTAAGACATCTCCTTAGTATTTTTGTCATTAATGTTGCCTTCTAACACCGCTAGGCGCCATTGCTATGCTTCCCCGTACCATGACGTAGAAAGATGTTTCATAATGGCGGTGGTGCACTCAGGTCCTCACCTATTCAGCGATGCCTTCACTTCCAGAGACGTTAATCTTCATTTCATCGCTCCAAATGACTTTACCCCAGTCTACTTGCGTTCAATCCCTGAGTGCTAAAACGCACTTCACACGCTTTTGCCTCTGCTTTTAGTTGAGATAAGGCTTCTTTTCTGGAATCCACCATTTTCGCAAAGTTTTTATCTGATTGGTCAGAGACTTGTAGCCCAGAAGTTCTCAAGATGGCATTTATATCTTTTGCCGCATGTCTGCGATCTTATAGAGAAAGGCGGCAGATTCTGCGGAAGTCTTGAAGTTTTCTGCCACTTCATGGAGACCTGTTGTGCTCTCAGGTACTTAGTACAACTTAAAAACTTTCCTAATGTCTGTTTCTGTAGCACCACCACCCAAACTTTTCGCTATTTCTTCACAGGAATAGCCTTCTTCAGAAGTTTTACTGCATTACTTGGTGACTAATCAGCGCGTTTTTGTCTGAGGAGCCATTACTTCAAATACAGAATCAATTTTCACCTCACTCTGAAAGATGCTCACTTCACAAAATTTAGTTACCAACTGCTATACAACAATGATCACACTTGGCTTAGGTACTGACAGAATGCAACAATGGAACACAAGAGCTCTCTTGGTTGAAAATACAAAAATTATATTGCTGCTGCACACAGAGGGAATTGTTGAAGTAACTGAGTGATACTAATTAAACTTGTTTCTAATATATAATGTAAAAGAAAAATAATGTAACACTATTAACAATAATTAGTAAAGCAGAAAAGGATAAAACAGTAAGAAAAAGTCACAGAGATGTATATATGTATGTATACACACACACACACACACCACAAAATATTTCACCATTCTTAAAGATAATATGTATGATATAGAAATATCACAGACAAAATAGAAATGATACCTGCTGATTTAGCACAACACGATCTTTGTATATCTTGTAAGCTTTAAAAAGGATAAACGTTTTACAAAAAGTGTCCAGAATTAATGTATTACCGTATAACAATAACAATGATATCTCGCTCATTGAAAAAGTTACTTCATTAATAAACGTTGTCAAGAAAAAAGTATCACTAGATCATGATTTCGGTATAGAGGAAGCTGGCCAAGTAAATTTTGCATTAGAACAATTGAAGCTTTCCTATGCAAATCAAATTACATATTCAGCAGGACTCTTGATATGAGCTGTTACTTATGTTTGTAAGGTTTTACAAAAGCAAAGAGTCAAATGTGTATATAAATGCGTGTGCGTTTAAATCATCCATAAAATTTTCACTGCAGTAAATTTGCTTAATATAATTTTTAGGGATGTTAACTATTGAAAAATACTGGTTGTTATTCTTATTGTTGTTGGTTTATATTTATTCTTATTATTGCATTATATTATGAAGTAAATGTATAGGGAAATAGTTGATTTACCATTTTTTGTACATGGTAGATTTTATATAAGCCGAATATGCATTGTTTTATATTATGAGAAATATTGTTTGTAAAACTTCAGATTATTAAAAACCATCGAAATATTCATCGATTTCAGATCTCATCCCTGCATTTCTCAGTCTGTTTTTTGATCAGAAATAACCACTCCAGTTGTAAGTTCGTACATAATTTTGTACATCTCTGACTGTAGATTTGCATCTGCGCAAAGCTGATAGGACTCTGTTGTCTTCTTCTGACGCCCTTGTGCGGGCCGCCTCTTGTATTCGCCTGCCTCTATATGTCGCCTGAATGAGAGTAGAGCTGACATGAAGAATTCTGGAGACAAAGCGAATAAATGGCCATATTCAATTCACGCAACTGCTTGTGCGACTGATGTTTCTTTCAGATATCTCATTGCTCTGTATCAGCCTCAGAGAACACAAAATGACAATCACCTACCACAGATCGCTGTTAAAACCTGTTTTTAAAAGAATAAGTCAATTTCAACTGTTCTTGAAGCTTCACTAACTTATTCAGAGAAAAATTAATAAATCTTAGAAATGTTTATTCTAGTTTTAAACAATACTTCAATGCACAACTTTTGACTGTGAAAAATTACATTGTATCAGCATTTATTTTGGGTATTTCATTTAAACAAGTGTTCTTATAATTCTTTTGAGCAGAAAATAATTTAAGGTGCAGAATCTTTATAAAAATAAAGCTGTTTTTATGATTGATTGGGGATGCTAAGAATGGTTTGACACAACTATATTCACGTTTACTTTGCTTTGAAATTTAAATATAAAATACACGGAGTAGTTTTGTTTTACAATAAACAGTAGAAGGTTCCAGTTAAAAATAATTAGGCAGCCTTTATTTTCTCGCTATATTAATATGTTTCCTTTTTGCTTCTTGTGCATATTCCTCTGAAAGCACCGTCTTCTTTAGGACTAATCCCAGCTTCTGTTAATGGCCGTCCACATGGATCACATGCGACTAAGCTTTTGTTTGTAGATCGATAAGGGAAGAGGTAAATAATGGTGAAGTACCGGACAAATCCCTCAGCATTAGGGAGGGAGACAGTAATCCCAGAAACAGCCTCCAGTCTCAAGGACTGAGAGATGCGTCCAAGGAGATATAAATGCTATCGATATGAAATCTATACATAATGGATTCCTGTACATATTGGTATGGTCAGCACAGGAAAAACAGGAATATTCTTTAGTTAAAAGAATAGTAAATGAGAAATATTGTTCACTATTGTCTGTTGTATATTTTAGACTTACGTTAGGTCATTTTTTTTAGCGAATTCCGAAATACCTATTAAAAGATATTTGGAAAATTTCTTCAATCTCCATCGATCCTACCTACTAGACAACGAAAATGACAATGAAAAATAAATAAATAAATCTGTCCATTAACGCTCTAGCGATCGCAATTTTTGATTTTTCTCAACGAAACTCTGCATATAACGATCAATAAACAAACAATTAGTCGAGTTCGTTAACAAAAAAAATCGGATCATTGGGAGTGAGGGGTTAATCTAAAGCGAAAATTTAAAAATCTCTCTAGCTGTAGCAATTTTTTTTCTCAACAAAAATGATATATGGCATTAAAAAATTACAAAAAATCAGGAAAGTAAAATTATTTGGAGTAGGGGTTTACTAGAAATCCAACAATTAAAAATCACTCTAGCGGTACCAGTATTTGCTTTCTCGCAACAAAGCTATGTATATCCCATTTAAATAAAATAAGAAAAATAGTCTCTGAAAATAAAGCAAACCATTAGGAGTTGGGGTTTACCTGAAAAACGAAATTTAAAGAATGAGATTAAAGCGAAAAGAAACTTGGCATATGTCATTGGAAAGCAATGAAAATAGTTTCTGAAAATCAATGAAATCAGACAATTATAAGGGAGGGTTTATCTGGAACACAACCTTTAAAAATCCCCCTAGCGATATTAATGTTTGTTTTTTCGCAAAAAAATCGGTATATGTCATTTAAATAAAATAAGATAAAATAGTTTATTAAAACTGGGGAAATCGGACCATTAGGAGTAAAAACCAAAATATAAAATGCGCTCTAGCGTTTAACTTTCCTTCTCTTGTTTTAAAATTAAACGAAAAATAAACTGAGCAAATAAACTGTATTTATAACGATGCATACTTTTTATATTTGACAAAAGCATTGTTACGAAGATAGCAAATGTGAAATACTATCTAATATGTGTGTGAGAATTATATTTGTATGTAAGAGTGATCTGTAATAACTTGCAGAAAAAGTTTGTGTTATATGTTATTACTACAATCATATTTAAAATAAATTTCAAAGCCAATGATAATAGAAGGAACTTTCTATTGTATATTTTGATTCTGCATTTGCTTGGTACATTGTGTTTGTTTCTGAGTAGTAACATCTTTTTATTTTATTAAATCATTTGAACACCATGTTCTTAAATACACAATACTACTCCAAACTTTCTGTTATTCCAAAGTAGCTTTGTCTATCAGTGGTGATAAGTTTCATTTAATTAATAGTATACCATTAATTTTTTTGGACCAATCTCAATAATAATAATAATAATAATAATTATTATTATTATTATTATTATTATTATTATTATTATTATTATTATTATTATAAAATGTGGTTCTATTTTGTGATATTTATGGATTGCAAAAATTCTAATGTTGTTCCCTTAATACCACACAGTAATGTCATAACTTGTTTCATTTTGTTAATTAATAAGGCTATAATTTGGATTTTATATTTATTTTTAAAGTTATTTAACTTGGTGAGGAATTCGCTTAGTTTATGCAGCTCCTGTGTGACGGAGTTTTTTCTATAGTATAGTAGAGTTGGGGAAGTTTACACATTATGATTATAAATATGGGTACAAATAACGTCATGCGTCTTAGGAAACCTCAATATTTATCTGCAGGCTGTGTACCAACATTACATTCATGCTGGAAGCTCAGTAACGAAAGAGTCGTCCAACTTCCATTCCGAAAATTTGGATTTAGATCGTTTTAAACGTGAACCAGCTGGAATCTTTGCAAAACGTTTACAGCTGATGTTAGCGAAATTACGCTGCCCAAGCTCACAAAATGCTACGGTCCAACTAAACAAAAGAACATCAGTGGGCTGTATGTGAATAAGGAAACAATGAAATATCGCGTTTGCACGTTCATAGCCTTCCCCAAATTGACCAGTGGCACTGTGGTCCATAACCAAAATTACACAGCGGTTTGTTGCCGGGTACATTAAACTTTACAGGCGCCGCATTACCGGTATTACTGCAGCCTACATTATCTACAGTGATGCGCTGTGGCTTGTTTCGTGCAGGAGGTGTACAAATTAATGGACCGTGATGCATATTGGGAATTCTAGTCTTAAAAATGTTTGTTTTTGTGAGCTTATTTGACATTTTTTCACAGTTTTTTTTTCTAAAGGCACAGAACTTAAAATAATATTGATCTGAGCATGCGCAACAAATTTCCAAACCTGTGCTGCTATTAAACAAATTAATTAGTCGATCATATTTCTACTCCGCTGTTCTCTTGCAGTACAAACATTTGGTACTAGTATTTAATTTATGTGCAGTCATATATATATATATATATATATATATATATATATATATATTTAAATAGGACATTGGTAGTAAAAGCTATTTATTTTAAATTCGTTTACGCCGATGACCTAAGATGTTAAAGAGCTCAAAATTTAAAGTCGCATTATTATTTTTTAACCTTTTATTTATTTTAGCTTTAACTACATTGGCTTTAATCGCGACTTATGTAGCTTGTGAGCGCGAATGCTATAAGTGTAGGTCTATAGTCTGTAGGAATGAATGAATGATGAATAAAATGAACTAATGAAGGCGCAAATGAACTCATAGTCTTTGGTGCCTTAAAGTTATCTGACATTCACACTCTGAGGGAAGAGAAAAAATCCGAAGGAAAAAAAAAACCTTACCCAAATAGCTTGACCTGACGGAATTCGAACCAAAGACTTCTGTGATGCTGTGGAATGATACGATTAAACCACGGTGAAATCAATTGATTTTATTTCGCGTAATTTTAAAGTTAAGTGCATGTAAGAAAATGGAAACAAAACACATGAGACGCGTCCACATAGTAGGTTTCCCTCATCGCCAACATTGTGAGAGACTACCGCGCATTCGTGACAGAGGTAATGACGATGTTGCAATCAAATGCGCCAAGTGATCGTTGTAGCGGTTGAAAGTGGCGGCTGCTTTTATCCCATCCCCCCATCAGCTGTGTGGTTCGGCCTATGATAGCGTTTTTGGAGTCTCAGAGCATAGCGTTGGTGAAATTTGTCATCTGTGTCAGGCCTCTGGGCCGAACATTATGAGCAAGCAGAAGGTGCCTGGCTGGTACAGCCAAGTTTCAGAACCTTGAGGAAATATGCATGAGGAGGAGCGAAGTAGGCGGCCTTCTGTCGTTACGGACGATCTTGTAAGCCAGACGCAGAAGCTCGTTATGTAGCTTTCCGATTACGGAATTCAGCAATGACAATGTCGCACGAAATTGTCACTGGGCATCCGTGTTCCGGAAATTGGGGTGCCGGAATAACTGACACCCGAACACAAAGCAATGCCAATGGAGTCAGTATTGACTTTTGCAGTAGTTCTAGTCGGTCCTGGTGGTGTAGTGGTAAACATACTTGCCTTCTAAACCCAAGATCGCGGGTTCAAACCTGGCCAGGATCGATGGATTTTTTCGGGCGTAAAAATCCTAAGTATGGCTTCCTTTGGAAGGGAAATAAAGCCGTTGGTCCCGTGTCGTACATTTACGGCACGAAAAAGAACCTCAAGCCTGAAAGAAGAGGCCTCTGAGCAACTTTCGACCGTTTCACACCCTGAATTATTTGGGACGCTGATGACCTGAGCTGTTAAAGAGCGTCCGTAAATAAATCAAATCAACAAAAAGCAGTAGTTGTGTTTCCAATTTTACCCTACAGCCATAATCTCATTATCATCTGTTGTTGCACCTCAAGAAATTCCTGTCCGGCCATCACACAGCTATTCCGATTCCAGACTTCTGTGACAGAGGGTTACAAAAGGGAATGCCATGACAAGTATCTCAATTCCGATGGATAATGTTTTGAAAAATAGCTCAACAATTACTACATCTGTTTATATAAATCTTCCCATGAAATTGTGCTTCCTTTCTGTAAACGGCTACAAGGAAACTTAATTTTGTAGACGCGCCTCTACGTTGTGGTTGTTTTGAAATATATTTATGACGGTTCCTTCTTTCAAAGAGCTTGTTTCAGCACACGTAAACCTCGCGCACGATAAGTTTGCACCTGGAGTGGGAAAGAGAAAGTTGTTCAGTGAAAGAGAAATAGAACATTCTGCACCTGCGCCCAATGTGCTATCTTTTCTACTAGTTATGTGCTTGACTTCAAGTGCAAGTAAAAGTGTCTGTAATTTATATAATTACCTATTTTTGATATAATAGGCACTCAAACAGTTTTATAGACTGCAATATGTAGTTTAGTTTTCGTCATGGCTACAATTTTTTTTTCTCATTGACTGAGAGCAGATATAAACACAAGTAAAATACTTTATAATGTGCTGTATGTTTGTTTTCTATTCCGTTACATAGTTTCATTCATATTTTAATGATGAAAATACTTGATGTACTTGCATGTGAAAATATTCGTTCAATTTAATTAAAGGGATTCTTCTGAAGAGTAAATCTTCTTGACCAGGTTATCTGCGGATCCAAATTTATGGAAAATTCTTTAAGTTTATTATAATTGTCTCTGTGTCCCTAACATATTCTAAACTCATTCTGAACTTTTGGGATGTGTACATCATATTCACTGCATTGGTTTCAAGAACACATAGAAAGAGTTCAATGATCTTATTGAATTCTTCTTATGGAGTTATTTTTCACAGAAGAATTTAAAAACGGTACGCCATACAGTGTGACATTTTCTTCATTTCACTTCGCTCTCTTTTCTCAAGTCACACGCTGCTTTAAGTTAGAAATTTCATGTTTCTGTTTCAGGAGGAGATCTCTATAGTATGTGTTCCATTGTTGTGTTATCTTGTATGAATAACCCAAGCCCTGAAATATTCAACAGCAATTTTATAAACTTCTCAAGCGACGCTGAGAAATTCTGGTGTGGAAAAAGGAAACGTCTTCTTCAACAAAAATTCTAGAAGCTGCTTAACTGATGGTGGAACGAACTTCTCTTCTTACCAGAGAGAAAAGCGAAGGGAATCGTAAATGCAGGCTTTACCGTTATATTTTACAAAAATGAAGAGTTAGAAAGCCATAGAATATTATTGTTGACGTAAAACCATACTAATAATGAACTCTGAAAATCCGGGGATATCCGGGAACAAGTATGAATTTTCTCAAAGAACAAAATAATAAATTCAGAAACTGTCCCTAGAAAATGGGGATATCTGGTAAATTTAGTTTACTTGGTGCTGTCCGAAAGGTAATGTCGGCATAGCAGATAATAGAGAAGCCGCCTCCGGCTGTGTGACGTAGGTTGGGTACAGAGATATCGTGCGTTAGGTTCAACTGTCATTTCACCCAACCGTACCATGTATATTCCTAAAGTGAACAGTATACAAGATGTAACAAAACGGCATGTCAAAACTTTGGGTAAACGTTCCTCACACATACAAGATAAAAAAGCATAAAATGGACATGGGTCCGGAATTGTTTTATTTCCTTGTTAGAGTCTTTCTACGCCTGTGCTACATAGCAGAATACTCAAAAATAGAAACGTGAGAAACAGAAAGCATATGAAATGTTCAAAAGCACTCCGTTAGCACGTATACTTCCACCAACCGCCGTCGCATGAACACCCTGATGAAGTATCTCGTAGTGTCTGGTATCCTTGCAGAATACGAGCACAAGGACTCTCCACTTCAGCTAATCCATAGATCATATGAGTATCTCCCAACTCCGCATTTGAATACCTCATTTTACTGTACCTGGAACGAGTTCGTAAACATACAGAACTGACACTACATGCTCGGTGCTACGTCAAGCAATGAAATGAGTAGCATAACAAGGGAACTACGTGGTACAGAACGACCACGACAACGGTGAACCAAGGAACTAAGAGTTCATCCTCACCCCATTTAACCAGAGGTAAAAGCGAACTGTTCTGTTGCCACAGCACAGCTATTCTTGCATTCTAGCTTCAATATCACATCTTGTAAGCGGAGTTGTAGACAAAGGGCTCTAATAAGCTAATGAAGCAAACAATCTTTCCCCGAAGTTATTTAACATACCTTTACGTCACAGCCTGTATAACGGGATTTAGTTATTAACTTTGTCCATTCACGTGGTATTTTTTAAGTTTCTACTACTATGCATGCCATGCTTCAACGCTGCTTCTTAAAACGTGTTTATAATTTTAACTTATAGAAGATTTTCTAATTGCCGTTCTTCCTTGGCTGAACAGACATTGTATATGGAAAACACATTTTGATTGGTACAATTATTAAATTCGTTTCTGTAATTGATTCAGACTTCACTTGATAATATTTTCCTTTATATTCCGAAAACCCAGTTTTGCTTATTTCAGGGTGTGATTTTGCTAATTATATATATATAAAATAAATTGATGACGCAGTTTCCGAAAATCAGGGCAATAGGGCCATTAGGAGTGGGTTATATCTGAAAAACGAGTGGGGTTAAAGCGAAATTTAAAAATCGCTCTAGCGGCCGCAATTTTAACTTTTTTAAATAAACTCGGTATATGCCATAAAATTAGAAAAGTAATTTTTCAAAATCGGTGAAGTCGGACTATTAGAATGGGGGGGGGGGTTTACCTGAAACCCAAAATTTAAAAATAGCTTTAGCGACATTAATATTTGACTTTTTGAAACAAAATTCCGTATATATCCTTTAAAAAAATAAAAAAACTATTTCCGTAAATCAGGGAAATCGGGTCATTAGGAGTAGCGGTTAACCTGAAACCCAAAATTTAAAATTCGTTCTAGCAGCTCCAATATTTTTTTTTCTCAACGAAACTCGGCGTGAACCATTTAAATCAAACAATGAAAACAGTCTGTACATAATCAGTGAAATCACTTTAATGGGAGTGGAGGTTTGCCTGAAACCCAGGATTTAAAAATTACCCTAGCGATACCAATGTATGCTTTTTTCGCAACGAAACTAGGTCTATAGGAGTGAACGTTTATCTGAAACCCAAATGTTAAAAATCGCTCTAGCGGCACGAATGTTTGTTTCTTCTAACCAAAATCGATATATTCCATTTAAATAAATAAGAAAAATAATTTCCGAAAATAAGGGAAATCGATCTTTAGCAGAAGGGGCATACTTGAAAACTGAAATTTAAAAATTTTAATTTACTCCCTATTGTTTTAAGATAAAAGAACAAATTAATTCAGCATATGAACTGTATTTATAACAATGCATATATTTATGTTTAACAAAAGAATCGTCGTGAAGATAGTAAATGTGAAATATTAATTTGTGAAATATTAATCTAATATGTGTAAGAATTATATTTGTATGTAAGACCGCTCTGTAATAACCTTCAGAAAATGTTTACGTTACATGTTTTTATTACAATAACATTTAAATTAAATTTCAAAACCAATGAAAATTGATGAAACTTTCGATTGTTTATTGTGTATATTTACTTAGTACATTATAATTGTTTATAAATAGTAACAAGTTTTAGTTTTATTGAAACATATGAACATCTTAAATACACAATGTAACTCGAAACTTTCTGTTATTTTTCTCTATTTTAGTGAATGTAAAGATAATACCCAAGACTCGGTTCATAAACATTGTAACATTTAAAACTACTTACGCAGTATAGCCTTGTTTATCAGTGGTCATATATCGCATTTAATTAATACCATTAATTTTTGCGACCAATAATAATGCTTCTAAAAATGTGATTCCCCTTTTGTAATAATTATAGATTACAACAATTCTAATTTTGTGTAATGCGATAACTTATTTCATTTCATTAATTAATAAAACCTAATTAGGATTTTATATTCGTTTTTATTAAAATTACTCATTAGGTGAGGAATTCTCTTAGTTTATGCAGATCCTGCGTGATAGACTTTTTGAACTTAATGAATTCTCAGTTGACAACATGAATCAGCGACATGCTTAGCAGTAGAATACATACTGAGTCATTACTTCGCGGTTAAATACAGAACAAAACACACTATTTGTAATAATTAAACTCAACTCAACCACTAACAGGTTCAAACTGACAGCCAGCAGCTAGCACGACCTATTTCAATAAACAGAGGGAAACACTGTGCACACACTCAGTGGAAAAAAATCAGTTGACTCATACTCATTGGATCGTCCCGAGCTAAAAAAGCAAACCTAACACCCCCCTCTAGGCTCTACCACGTAATTTGTAACACCAGCTGGTTGGTCAGCATAGAGGAAAGCAGGCTTTAATATTTTTTTTATTTTTGGAACAATTTTGTTTGCCCTAATTTAGCTTTTCGTGATTATTTCCCTTTGGCAGTATTGCCGTAGTGGTGGCCGGGGGGGGGGGGGGGGGCAGTAATAATTGGCAATCAGGATAAGCTGATAGGGCTGTACCTGAAATAACTTATTTAGAAATTGTGACGTGAAAAGATTTATATAATTTAATTTAAGCAATTATAACCATTTTTTTTTCTAAGTCACATTCTCACTAAAAGTTCCCAAACCTTTTCTGTTTCCAAATTAGCGGGGAAACAACATTTCCACAAAGCCTATTAATCCCTAACACCGCAAATTACGACCGTGCAGCAGACAAAGAGACAGTGAAACAATTGAATTACGCGGGAAAAACAATTGAAAGTTAATTTTCCGTCTGTTTCTACTTTACGCAACTTTCTCTAGCTCCATTTTAATTGGAAAGTTCCGTGAAATTGCGCAAATGAATAATTGTCTGGCGCAGGAATGGGCGGTGGAAAGTACTGTCCTCAGAGAATGTTACTAATATGCAAATGGTGCGCGATAGCAGTGGAAGCCAAAAGCCGGACTGCCAACTTTATAGCAAGTCGTCTCTCTCTCTCTTTGCTACTAAGGAGTACGAGGGTTGAAAAGAGAAGACAATAGAAAGTTAAGAGAAACGCTTAGTACCATGCGAGTATCATTTGCTTCAAGCTTGATGTGCAATGCCTCGTAAAATTCTTTTCCAACGGTGCCCCAGCTCATGTTTTCTAAAACACCTCAACAATTGCTTTCTCAGCGCTGCTGTGATTTGTGCTGCCCCTTTTTCTAAGTTAATTAAAGCCATCAGGGCTAATGTTCCTTTTTAATCTTAAGGAATACACGGGGAAGGCGGTAAATGCTGTTTACGTATGTTTATAGCGGTGCTGCTGTTGTAAAGAGAGTAATTTAAGGAGCCCTAAATGGCCTCTCTCTGCGAAGTTAAATCTTAAGAATTTACGTTCTATTTTCTTAGGATCTGCAAAAATTAAGATACTGAAAAGTTTACGTGTTGTTGTGACCTGAATAATCATGATTAAAACCGGCCTTAAGCAAACTTTGTTTCTTGCAAAACATATTTTTAGTTTTCTTTGTGTAATATTTAAATAGAAAACATTAGACAAGAGTTTTTAAGTTAATACATGAGGACTGTTCCATAAAAAATGATCAAACTTTTTTTTGACAACGTAACTTTACTCATTCTCATACTTTAATGTTCTTCATCAAAACAGTGCCCTTAGAATACAATGCATCTCTCCTAGCGTTTCTGCCATTCTTTAAAAAAATTAAAAAAAAAAAAAAAGCTGGAAACCATTTTTTGACCTTAAGAAACTTCTCATTTACCACTGCTTCTGCTGATGGTCAATACCTCCCACAGCTCTGTTTCTTCTATTTGTGGAAAAGGATAAAGTCACACCGGGCTAAATCTGAACTATACGGAAGATGTGGGATACATTTTACATTGATTTTTGGGAGATACTCAGTAACAACATTTGCAATGTAAGACCGTGCACTATCGTGAAGCAGCATCCAGGTTGTTGCACAAGAAATGCGGTCATAGCCTTCTGAGTTTTCAGGATATCTCTGTAGTATTGCCCAGTTGCAGTTGTACATGCAGGTATGACATGCTGCTAAACCATTCCTTGAATATCTCAAAATGACATAACTTTCCCAGCAGAAGTAATCACTTTTGATGATGGAGATTTCCAAATAGAGATTTGGATCGAAATAATGTAGCTAATTTTTATCAGCAGTGATTCCTTTGAAAGAAACTCCGAATCTTCCTGTAATATCATCTTCAACTACATGCAAACCTGCACGTGAACGTCCTTTAGTTTGGGAATCAGCAATGTGGGAACCCACCATGCACAAACACTTCTCATATGCAACTTTTCAGTTATCAACCCCTGGGTGGCATCCAGTGAAAATTTCAGAATATCTGGAAATATTCGAAATGTTATTCGACAATAGTCTCTTAAATGACAGTAGCTGTGTTGCTTTCTTCCGTTTGAGCAAAAACATTTTAAACCATCTTCCAGCTGTACTGTAGTGAAGAACAAGTCCTCCATATTCCTCCGGTTATATGCATAAGCCTCAACAAAATTTTTGTTGAAAGGAAGGCAGAATTTCATAGCAGCATATTGTTCGTCGCCTCTCAAAGGCGGGAACCAGTAGTGACAACAATGTTTTTTTTATTATTTATTTATTTATGGACGTTCTTTAACATCTCAGGTCATCAGCGTCCCATTCAATTCAGGGCGTGAAATGGCTGACAAATTTTGCTCAGAGGCCTCTTCTTTCAGGCTTGAGGTTCTTTTTCGTGCCGGAAATGTACGACACGGGACCCATAGCTTTACTTCCCTTCCGAAGGAAGCCATACTTAGGATTTTTACGCCCGAAAAATGACAACAATGAAACTAGTACAACATGTACATTACATATTAAGCTAACAAAATATTGTAAAGTTAAATTTTAGCGTGAGAAATTAGGACTGTAAAAAATGTATGATAATTTTTATTGAACAGAGCCGTGTATGATCTAAGACTGCATGATTGAGCATTCCAACTAGACATACACCAGGTGATACAAAACTATTGTGCCATTCAATTGTTTGACCTCACTTTATGCAGCAAAGTGATTTCGGCAGTTAGCAACCATGCATACGCCACACCCCACCATTTCAGGCGATATTCTGGGTCATGAAACCACATTTTTATCATAAAACAAATATTTTCTTTAGTAGTGCAGTCTATTTTACTCATCCGTTTCTTGACTATGGTCCAATGATTCTCTATTCGGTTGAGATCCGGTGAATTTCCAGGTCAGTCCAAACACTGAAAACCATTAAAATCGTCTTTTCAATGTTCAGTTCCTCTGTCAATCTCTTCAGTTCTGGGACGGCTCTTTTCTCTAAAATTTGAATGTACTCGTTCCTGTTCATCATTCCATCAATGGGAGTCAGTTTAGTGCCTGTGAACGAAAGGAGCCCCAAAACTTTTTTTTTTTCAGAAACTTTACTGTTGTTTGATGTGTTTCGACGAGATTTCCTCTCCATCGCCTCTCCTTACACGCGAGACGTTCAACCGCTGCAATTTCATGAAATAGAACCATTCTCCACTCTTCTAGTGTTCAGTTCTGATATTTTCTAGCCCATGCCAATCTCTTTTTCTTCACGGAAGACGTCAATAGATTTTTCTTGTGCAGTCCTCGAGCTTTCCTTCCAGCTTCTAGAAGCCGCCCACGCACTGTTGAAACATAGATTTTTACTCTTACAGCCTCCAAATCTTAACTTTTCAGGATTAATTTTGCTGATTCTGATTAGATAGGCATCCTCTTTCGTGTAAGTTTTTCGTTTTCGGCCACATCATCCTTTCGTCTGAGATGAAATTGACCTAATCTCATTTTACCTATAATTAGATTATTAACAGCACCCAAACTTACATTACACTAGGCTGTTATATGTCTCTGAGTCATATTACTAAATTTATAGAGGGTTATAACCTTATTTCTCTTCTTAGGTGTGATATCCATTATGAATAAAAATTCTAGCTAAATAAAACGTTAAAACAGCTATAAACACAAGAAAATTGCTTAACTTCTAGCACAACCAATTAAAGCAATAATCAAAATTAACTAGCTCAACAATGGTATCAATAATGCGGTGTAGAATTGGAGGAAAACCGTTATTAGTACTGAATAACTTATAAAACTAAATTTACCTGCTTGTTCAAATAAATAGCACAATGCTGCATGCATGCTATTATGATTCAATTATTACACTTAATTATTAAACCCACCTGATGCCACACTACCATGATACAGTAAGCACGAACATTTACATCTGTGACCCCTTTTCTTTATTTATTTAAAAGATCTTCATTGTGAATTTTAAGGGCCACGTTGGTAGCATTGTCGCATATGTTTTACTCGACTGCAGATGTTAACGGTCACAGGGTTGATTTCCTCTTGTACGCTGGACCAGAATCTTTAAATTGTGCATACCATGGATAGATAGATTGATTTGTGGTGGATGACCCCTGCATTCTGCACGAAAGCGACGTTGAAATGTCGTCATTGAAATTGGTCGCATGGAATTCTAGCACTCATAATACCTGCTCCAATGCTATGACCACAAAACACCGTCAGGTGGTAAACACAACAAACTTATGTTTATTAAAGGCAATATAAATACAAATTTCCAGAGTTTTATTCGTGTTGTTCCGGAAGATGCTCTAAATAAAGATTAATATTGAGAAAATATTGCTTTTGTAGAACTCTGAAGGTATTTTTGACTAAACTTGCAAATAAAAATGACACGAATAAATGTCCAGTCGCCTTTAAATTGTATTTTCAATGAAAAAAGTATTTTAAGCAAAACTGCAACAGTCTTTTGTAGTTATTTCTGACTAAAGTCACCTAGCTCCTTAAAGAAAAATTCCGTAGTACAAGGGTTATCATTGTAAGTGTTACAAACGACCACTAGATGGCACTATTGAGATATGTCGTTACTATTTGCGTAACAATTGACATTTGTAATTGTGAAAACAGTTGCAGCTTAGAAATTGACAGAGTAGTCTGTTTACAATAAGCGTTTAAATAAAACAACTTTGTGAAAAAATGGAAATTTCACTTGAAGGTTTTTGTTCAATAATATATTTGCGATTTTAATGAACGCCTAACTCAACAGCAATGCATATAATCGCTTCGGTAATGAAGCACGATCAGAAAAGACTGGCGAAAGTCGGTTACCATTACAAAAAACATTTGAACATTGAAGAAGTTCGGTATGCGACTTACAGTGATATGGTTAAGCACGTGTAAGACTGCAGTACATTTTATTTTGTACAAATATTCAGTTGTGAAAAGGATCTGTTTCTAATGATTGCGCCCACCCAAGCTGAAAAAAAAACGCTCGTGTTAATTGGTTTAATGAAATGCTCAAAAAAATTCCACTGAAAAACTGCAATGTACCAAAAACTAAGCAACAATCCACTTGCAAGAAAATGATGGTTTGTTTCTTGGTTGTACTGGATATGTCGTAACAATTCCTTTAGAAGATCGAAGAACAATTAATGCTGAATGGTATTATAGTTGTTTTTTTTAACCAGAAGTCATCAGTGAAATCATGAAAAAAATAAAACGAAAACGTCGCATCATGTTTCAACATGATAATGCCAGCCCTCGCACAGCTCATCGAACAATTGGTTTTTTTTAAGGAGAAAAACATGAAATTAATGTCTCATTGCCCGTATTCACCGGATGTATCGCCTAATTTCTTCTTTTTGTTCCCGAATGTCAAACAAAGAAATGCGTGGACAGCGATTTTCATCACCTCAACAAGCTGTCGAAGCCTTTAAAAGCCATCCATATTTTTGAGATACTAACTTTAGAGTGAAAAAGTATTTAGATCTTAAAGGCAAATGTTTTGAAAAGCAATAAACAGTTTGTTCCAAAAATGGTTTTTCTTTCCTAGTTTTTGTAAAAAACTTAAAAGATAACCCTCCTATAGACTTCTTCATAAAAAGCAATTTTAATCCCAGCATCACAAACAGTATAATTTTAAAGAGACAGAAAACAAAACATCAGAACGTTAAGAAAATAATATTTTCATATTTACATTGTATGGTTGATTAAACCAAGTTTCTAGAATTATAAGAAAATAAAGTCATTTTTACCCATATAAACTAAAGCAAGGAAATTGTCAAGAGGAAATATATATATTGTTGTTTCAACTAGGCCAGCAAAAATTAATAATAATAGGTTAGAGAAAGTTTTTGAATAGATGTAGCATAGCTATTTATTACTGGCGCAGTTAACACATACAATTGTAGAATTTGGGCTAAATGACGCCCAACTGATAACTCTAGTCAACAGTCATTTTGCATCTGACATGTTGTATATTAATTAATACCTAGTTTTGTAGATACAATCCGAATCTGCCTTTTAGAATGTGCTAGCACGTAAGGGTTAGAGTAATTTAAATTTTTTATTTTAAATCTTTCGCTATTCTCTGGTATTTTCTGTATACGTTATGTCTTTTTAGGGAATTTCCGAAGGAAAGAAGCTAGGGGCTATACCCATGGATTTAAATTAGAATAATCTTTCCAAATCTCAATCGATCCTATCTACTAGGGACTGAAAATAACAAAAATTGTAAAAATATGTGTGCGTATGCGTGTGCGCGTATGTGTTGGTTACAGCTCTAGCGGTTGCAATTTTTGTTTTTTCCCAACGAAACTCGGCATATAGCCTTAAATGAACAAAGGATTCGTCGGGTTCCTTAACCAATAAAATTGGACCGTTGGGAATGGGGATTAACCTAAAGCAAAACTTTTTTGAAAAAAATTAAAAATCATTCTAGCGGCCAAAAGTTTTGCTTTATTTACACGAAATTCGGTAGATTTCTTTAAAACAAATTGATAAAGGTAGTTTCCGAAAATCGGTGAAATCGAGACATTAGAAGGCGGGCATACGTGAAAAACGAGTGGGGGTTAAAGCAAAAAGTTAAAATTGCTCTAGCCACCGCAAGTTTATTTTCTTTTAAAGAAAACTCAGTATATGTCATTGAAATAAAATACGAAAAATAGTTACTGAAAATCAGTGAAATCGGACAGTTAGGGGGGAGGGTTTAGCTGAAAACCAAAATTTAAAAACGGATCTAGTGGCATTATTAATATTTTTTTTGCTACAAAACTATGTATATACAATTAATAAAAAGCATAGTTTCTGAAAATCAGCGAAATATGGCCATTAGAAGTGGGGTTAACCTGAAACCCCAAAAAATCCGCTTTAATAGCACCAATAATTATTTTTTCACAATAAAACTCGCCATATACCATTTAAATAAAATAGGAAAAACAAATTTCTGAAAATCAGTGAAATAGGACTATTAGCAGAGCGGGAGGTTATTCAAAATTAAAAAAATCCCTCTAGCAGCATTAATAACTGTTGTTTCGCAACGAAACTCCATATATAACATTGAAATGAAATAAGAAAAATAGTTTCCGAAAATTGAGGAAATTGGACCATTGGAATAGAGACTATACTTAAATAGGGAATTTAAAAAGCTCTCTTGTATATAATTTTCTCTATATTATTTTAAAATAAAAGGGAAAATTTATTCAGCATATAAACTGTATTTATAATGATACACATGTTTTATATTTAACAAAAGCATCGTCATGAAAACAGTAAATATGAAATATTAATTTAATATTGGTTTGAGAATTATATTTGTATGTAAGAGCAGTATGTAATAACTCTCTGATAACGTATTCGCTACATATTTTTACTACAATAACATTTAAATTAAATTTCAAAGCTAGTGAAAGTCGAAGTAACTTTAGATTGTTTTTATTTGCTTTGTACATTGTAATTGTACGAAGAAAACATTAACATGTTTTTGTGTAAATGAAATATATGAATATCTTAAATACACGTCACTCGAAATGTTTTGTTATCTCTCTATTTTAGTAAATGTAAAGGCGATATCAAATGCTCAGACATAAACGTGGTTACATTTAAAAAATGTTTACAAATACTCACACGGTAAATATAGCTTTGTTTATCAGTGGTCATATATTACATTTAATTAATAGTATACCATTAATTTTAGTGGTTTAATCTGAATAATAATAATTCTAAAAATGTGGGTTTCTCTTTTGTGATACTTATACATTGCAAGAATTATAATTTTGTTCCTCTAATACCACACAGTAATGCCATAACATATTTCGTATATGAATGTGGCCTATTTTGAATTTTATATTCATTTTTATTAAACGTTTTTCAAGCGGTGAGGAATTCGCTTAGTTTACGCAGCTCCTGCGCGAAGGACTTTTTCCGCTTGCGGCGGCTTCACTTCCCTTGTAAACAAGGTACACAGGCACCCGTAACTCAAATAACCTCACCGTATTTATTGCTCATATTTTTTCTATAAATATAGGCAGTGAAATGATACTAAAGACTGTTACACTAAACGGATAATGCTACAAAATTTCTATTACGAGAGGAAGTGCAAGAAACTGTACACTAGTTCTCTATATGTGCCTCCTGAAAAGCTACAAATTTTCTCCAGTTATGCATTAGCTGCTCATTATAGAATGTCGTACTTTGTTTAGGAAGTCCTACGCTGCACTGACGTCGTTGTCTTAAATCCCTTATCACTAAGTGTCCACTTCACCGTAGTAAGTGGAAGATATCGTTGGATGCGAGGTAAGGTGAATATAACGGATTGAGGAGCTTTTCACTGGCAGCAAGTGTCATAGTAGCATGATCAACATAAGCGTTGTCTTGAAGAAGTCCCAGATATTTTCCTCAGAATTCATCAATTTTTATTTTGTTGATTTGTAAGATTAATATTCTCGGAAGATCCCGGTAGAATGACATTTTTTTGTGTGTTGTTAGTCATGACGACACTCCGCTAATACCACAGCAACCTCAAAGTCACCTTTGGCTGGATTTGGCTTTCCTTGCTGGTGACGGTTCTACATATTTCCATAGCTTTTATTTCGGGTCACCAAGTTCATTCAGCGTCATAAGGTGGTCCAGAAAACCCAGCTCTTCAATTTGACAGCATTGTAAAAGTTATATTGTCTATATTGAGCAGCTTTTCCACCTGAAAACTTTGTCATATGTTGCGGATATGTCTTGCTGAGATGCTTGCAGTTTCATCTACGAGGGTAGGTCCATAGGTTTCCGGCCTAACCATTTTCTAGGTACGATAAAGACAAAAAATATACTTCATTTTTCAATATGGTTACTCTTTATTGCAATACACTTCTTTGAATGAACATTTCAACCTCCTCCCCCCAAAATAGTCAGAAGTCTTGTTTACAAAATGGGCATAAACAGTATCCATCACTTCTTTGTCACATTTAAGTACTTCCTTGAAGGTCCTTCTTGAGTTTTGAGAAGAGGAAATATGACACCAGATAAGTATTTTGTGAAAGCGATAATCCTTATCGGTAAGGCCGGAAACTTACGGATCTACCCTCTTACTCCCTGAAAGTCTGTCTTCGTCTCAAAAAACATTCAGCGGAGACGTATGGAGAGTTTGTTCTTCCACATAGTACAGCTCGAAAATGGTCTAACATTATAAAGTAGGCGTCCAATCAATTTCAAAGGAAGGTGTACCTATCCTCGTATCTTGCGCATTTTTACTCAACGATCTTCCAGTACGATACGATGGATTTTTTTTTTGGTACCCTGAAGTCTTGATGACGTCAACGTAAGTTCGGAGCTCACTTTATTTCGGTGCACATGCGGCCACGTTTAAACTCATTTATTCAGCGATAAACTGTCTTCAATGCTAGCGCAGAGTGCACTGCGGTTTTGACCTATGTAGCCGAATAAAAATGTTGTAACCACTACATGGATTTGGTTACAAGCCATTCACTGATTGCATTAAGCGGTGACTGAGAAGTGGGTTAGCGTACTTCTTAAGTTGAGGTACTGCTATGGAAATAGAGCCCAGCATTTTGGTTACATGTAAAGAACGGCTCCACTTGGCGCGCGCACCAAATGCGGCCATTAACAATGGCTTTGTGCCTCCTGGGACAGTTCCTGATGGAGCATGCGCATTAACAAGGCATTCAATAGAGGCGTTCTGCTTTAAAGTACCTTCTTGAGGCCTCTCTCCAAATGACGTAATATGGAACCAGATGTTTTCGGCTGCAGCGATAACGTTTAAGCTATTGGAGAGGTAAAGCCGTTTTAGGTGCAGACAAACATTCATTACACGTATTACGGATTTTTTTTAAAGAATAATGAATCATTCATTAGCTTTGAAGTTGCAATTTTCAGGCAGCGATATATCAAATTTATTCATTATTTATAAGTAAATTTATTCATTGTTATTACAAATGTAGATCGGCGTCTATACCATTGTTAAAACGAGCCTAAACACATGAAAAATTCAACTATGGTCAACAAAAGATCAAGTATTTATTATAATAGAGATAGTTTATTCTTTGGAGATATGTGGTCTAGTTCTTTACTTTACAACTTAACATAATTATCTTTATGTATCGTATTATTTTACTACAAGGGCTCTTCAGTAATTATTATAATTTTTCACAGCATACATTTATTCATCCTCATAATTTTGATGTACTCTCCCATAGTAGTTTCCGTTAGATGTAATGCACCAGTCCCAGCCAGTTTCCAAAGAGATGCTGGAAATAATTTTTGACATATTATTCACAATTGCCTCCTCAGCCTTCATCATTGTTTCTAATGATGAAAAATGCCTCCCACGAAGGTGTTTCCTCAATTTGGGGAAAAGAAAAATTTCGACAGTACGCCCCATATTCAGCTACCTTTGCGCTATTCGGACGTGCATTATCTTGGTGCGGCACCCAGCTTGTTGCACGAAAAAGTGGCCTTTTACTTGTGATATGACCTTTCAAAGTTTTAAGGATATCTTTGTACTATTGTCCTTTTACAGCTGTGTGTGAGGTACGATATGCTGATAAACCATTCTTTGAATATCGAAAAACGATATACACATACTGTTAATGAACTACGCCGAAATAATTTCAGAGTGTAGAGATGTCGTGTGTAAGCAATTTGAGATGGTAAATATATGGCCTATCTGTTGATTTTCAAAGCTATGGCTATTAAGTTTCCGAAGCACCAGTATGCCATTGATTAATGAAGATGCTCCTTGAAAGCATAACGCACGATAACGAAGGCAGCGTTTCTGAACTTATCACTCTGACGCCATGGTTATCACATTAGCGTTCGAGTAAGAGGCAGTCATTTGTTTTCGAGTTTGAGTCTCGTTTATCATATACTTTTATTTTATTTGTTTTCCGACTGCCCATGTAATGCGGTTTTTAGCCTATGTTTTAAATTGATGTTTCATTTTATACACTTAAATCTTAACATATCAATTCATATAATTACAACCTTTGTAGTTATTGTACTTACCAATCAGAACCATGTCCTGGGTATGTGTTAGGCAAATGAAGTTTTAGGCATATGAGTAGTAAGTTTATTAGCCATTATGTTGATAAAACTTGGAAGCAGTAAGTAAATTTCATTCATAATTCTTTAGTATGCGTATCGCAGCATTTCATATTTCATAAAAAAATAAAATTAACGCTATGTCAACAATTGAACCCGCGGTTTGCGGTCATTAGCTTTTGCATTATGAATTATGCCGCGCTAGCAAAGAGCTCCCTCTTGAGTAGGCTGCATAAAGCAAGGAGGCAGCTAACAGACGGTCAGTGTCGCACTGTCACGTGATTAGTTCCAGATTTGAGGGATCTTTATGACATTAAATCTTGAAAACGCTGATAATGAGCTACGGAAAATCCATATTTCTATTCTCGCTAGACAATTTTAAAGACATTGTAAACTAGTTTTCACTCTGCTTGACTTTAATCATTAGCATCTGATGCCAAAACGTTTTTAACACGATAAAACTGCGTTATGTTTAGCTGTGGTTCATACATTGCCTATCTCAAATTTCCTGTATATTTGGGGTGATGACAGAGATTTCCACACACAGCTTTACTGTTTGCTCTCTTATGTAGCCAAGTTTCATCAGCAGTGATTACCTTTGAAAGAAACCCC
The DNA here is from genome assembly GCA_030762175.1 of Metallyticus violacea. NCBI lineage: Eukaryota > Metazoa > Arthropoda > Insecta > Mantodea > Metallyticidae > Metallyticus > Metallyticus violacea. Next base: position 21,582,715 of record CM060844.1, read on the forward strand.
GCATCTTCCTGTACATCTTCAAATGCATGCGCCGGGAATCAGCAGTCTGAGAACACTCATTTGCAACTTTTCAGTTACCAACATGTGGCTGGCACCTGTGAAATTTTCGGAAACTCTGAAAGGTTCTTAATGCTATTCAAAGACCCTGTCTCATAATGAAAGTAGCAGTGAACATATTTTATTGCATAGAGCACAAACTGGAGCTCAGGATTTACCTTCCTCTATAGGAAACATGCCTTATTTAACATTGCATGATCTTTAGCTGAAATTTGTTTAGATGAATGCCTACTTTCAGGGCAGCACATTGTTCGTCGCGTGTCACTTCTTATTGCTATAGGCGGAACTGAATATGTCTCAACTTGTACATCTTTTGCAGGGCAGAACTAAAGTGAGTGTAATTAAACCAGCGCCACTATTCATTACGCATTAAGCTAACAAAATATTGTAAAGTTAAATTTTAGCGCGAGATATTAGATCTGTAAAAATTACGAGACTTATTTGTTGATAGTTTAGCCATAATTCAAACAATTTCTGAAAATATTCATTGTACACTCTGATAAGGTTTTATTTATTATTTATTTGTTGGTATTATTAATCTCAACTCCGGTTATTATCTACCTTTCGTAATGATAAAAATTATCAAAAATGATAAACATGCAACTTTTATGGACCTGCTATTATAACAATTTTGTCGGTCCTAGTAGTCTGTGATAACCATAATTGCCTTCCAAACCCAAGATTACGAGTTCAATCCAGGCCAGGATCGATGGATTTTTTTGGGGGCTTAAAATCCTAAGTATGGTTCCTTCGGAAGGGAAGTAAAGCCGTGGGTCCCTTGTCGTACATTTATGCACGAAAAAGAACCTCAAGCCTGAAAGAAGAGGTCTCTGAGCAAAATTTATCGGCCCGTTTCACACCCTGAATTGAATGGGACACTGACGACCTGAGTTGTTAAAGGGCGTCGTAATGTTCCACACATGTAAAATACTATATTTCTATTCAACAGCACGATAATACACTGCCGTACATTGCAAATATTTTCCCATATTTATGTTTCCTTAAAATCATCAATTATAAAATAAACATGATATTTAAATAAATCAAACCAACAACAAACAAAGAACTTAACGATTTTGAAGTCAGGCGTTTATATGTTAAACTTCTCATACCATCTTAAACCATGTTAAATACTCTTTGATATGAGAGTGATTGTTTTGAGTAGTTCATATCAGCTATTAAGTGTGTAAAATTATATGAATGCTTCATTTATTTGCGATTTAAATTAAGAATATATTATTCATATGCAAATTGTTTAACTTGATACCCAAATAAGGTTAACAGTTAGATAAGTCCTTTGTTTGCTCACTTCTGTTTGAGTCTTTACATTGAAATTGGTAATATTCCAATTAATTGTTAGGTATTTTACAATTGTTAAATTCTATTATATTTTGCATTTGAATTTGTCCTCCATACTCTGTAATTAATTAAACCAACCATATACAGCGGATGTACCGAGTTTCTTGTCAATTTCTCTTCACCATCAAACCGCTTGTACTTATTTATTCGTGGCAGCCATTGGCCCTTTCAGTCAGTTTTTTAAAATGTGACGTGTTTTATTGGGTTTTCATTCAATTTCTAAACTATTTGTTTTCTTATTTTTTATTTTATTACATTTTTTAAATGTATTGCATTTTACTACAAGGAATTATGAGAATGTAAGCAGAAACCCTGAAAGAAACTGAATAAACATAAGAAGGGGGTTGATAAGTCTGCTAAAACATAGTAATTAACTTTTTTTGCGACAACAAAAATTTATTTCTCAATATCATTTCATTTGAGCTTAAAACACTTGATCCAGTGAGATTCCAATTTTTTATTCCCTCAGATAGGACCAAATCTGGAGAATATGGTAGGTGGCATTGCAACGGCCGACATGTAAGCAGCCCCTTTGTCTCCTGGTGGTGCGCCAATCTTGGTCGCTTCTGCTGCAACTGACTAAACAAACGGCACCATAACAACCAGTCACTGTTTTATTCTTTTCCAAATGGTCAATCATGATGAGACCCTGTGAGTTAAAAGAAGACTAGTTTCATCTCCGAGGTGCAGTGGTGGATCCGAGTTTCGTCTAAACTCAAAGTCATTCGAATTATGCTGCAACTTTCCATACACGATTTTGGAGTCAGTCGTCTCGGCAATCTCACGACGGTCTTCTATCACGATATCATGCGTTTTATCGATCATTCCTTCTTAAGGTACCTCAATCGGGTATTCGGGTACTGGAGCAATTGCAATGCTAGTACGGCCACGTTTAAATCAATTTATTCAGTGCTGGTGCAGAGGCTCAATGAACTTCCTTTAGTTCAGTTTGTATTTGGACAGCAGTTCACTTTTATCAACGCACGATATTGGTCTCTCCACTTTCACGAAACGTGTTACACAATAAAGCTCCCAACAAATGCGTGCGCGTTGCATCTGTTTGAACATAAACGTTACAAGAATCACGCTCTCCAACAGTTACCCTGCTTAAGAAAGTTGCCCCCCCATTTCGTGCAAATAAAAAATATGAAGGCTCCGTTTGAATGAACTTTTCGTAGAGATCATTCAATTTCATCTAATACATTTAAAGAAAGGTTGAACTTTACCACACTTATAAATCACAATGAAGCGAAAAGTGCTTTATAAGGTGCGGTGGTTAACACTGGGAAAAAATATCCCTAATTTTGCTTCAAAAGGTTACAAAATTGAAAATTAATGAATATTTAAATAAAAAAAAAAAAAAACAAAACTATTTCTAGCTCTAAAATTAGCATTGAGAACGAAGGGATTCAGAAACGCAGATTTACTGACATGTTTTATAACGTAATTAATGAAGATCAAAGTGGTTCATAGTCTCTCACACAAGTAGCGCCGTTAGTTAAGGAAATGACTAATTAGGCACTCTATGAAGTTTAGCAAGTAGCACAGTGGTCTTTCCAATCTCACACCAAAGTCTGTAATATGCCACACCTGATACCAAACTAAAGCAAAGTAAAGGAAATGTTCTAGTACCTTTGAGGTTTAAGTCAAAGGACCGTAAAGAAGAAAAGATAACAAAATTACCAAGGCGAGAGCAGTATGTGAATACAAAACCTTACAGAGCTATATAGTGACAGTAGGAAATCAGAATACAAAAGCTACCCTAAATAAAAGAAGTGTTACTGTGGAAAATTATATGCGGATTTGATACTTCAGCTTCATTAAAGCATTCATTTTATTAATCAAACTACCACTATCAACATGTGCACATTTTATCCTGTAACTTGTAAGCTTCTGTCACTTGTTTAAAACACTCATCATTTAAAAGATCTTTTTCAGTGTAAACTAAATATGAATCAGCTGGTCATGCACATGTGGAATCCATTGAAAACTTTGTTTTAACAGAACCAGAAACATTACCGAACTTTTCGTGTAATTAAGTATGTGTTTTGCTAATACAGTACCTGTATAGATGACGTTCCTCCATCTTCTGTAAGGCGAGATGGTGTACAGCGTAGATATGAACTCTACCGAGAAACTTTCAGATGTTGTTCAGGAATGCTAGCTAAGTGTTTTGATATTAGACACCCAAGTTCTCCGGTACTTTGATTTTTAGTGTTTCTCATGTATTAAGTCTGACGATGTGCCTTCTAAAAGTATTTGGTCTGACCAAGAAAACACAAGATAAGAATGTTTTTTTCCAACATAGTCCCCTTGTAAATTAATATGTTTAGTTCAATGACTTAATGCCCTCAGTAAAATAAGATTTGTATATTGTGAAAAATAAGCCACTGTCTAAGCCTCAACCTCATCATTTGAAGTGAATATTCGTCTACACAGAACTTTCTTGAGATTTGGGAACAAAAAGTAATTGCTGGGAGCTCAATCCGGTGAATAGATGGATGTGAAGGTATTTGGCAGTGAAGACCATGTAGCTTTGTAGCTACAATCCCAGACGTCTGTCCACGCACCTTACGTGGACAATTAGCCTGAATAGCATCCTTCAATTGGTGAAGTATGAAGCATAATACTCCCCGGTGATGGTTCCGCCCTTCTGGAAGTAGTCTACGAGCACCATACGACATTAATCGCAGAAAAACGTAGCCATGACCGCAGGGGGAGCCTTTTTTGTGCACTTTCATCTGTAGCCACCCACCCTTTGATCAACTCCTTCCATCTTTGACATATAGTGATATATCCATGTTATAAAACAAGCTTAAACACTCTTGCGAAATGTTCATTCGAATGTATTTTTGGTCCATTGTTAACAAACGCGGCACCTTCAAGTGGGAGACTTTCTCGTACCCAAAACTTGTGTAAAATGTAGTGAACACGGACTGTCGAGATATTTGCAATGTCAGCCAACTCACGTGCCTTCAACCGGCGGTCATTGAGTACGGCATTGTGAATATTTGTCACAATCTCGTCGGCCGTAGCAGCTTTGGGACGCTCTGGGCGTTCGTCTTGTATGGATGTATGACCACGTTTAAATTCACACTGTCAAAAACGAAGGGAAAGAATGCGTTAATGTGGAATCTGTATTTCTGTTAGGGTGAAACTCTTCTAAAGGCAGAACTAATGAATCATCCATCCTTAGTCGCGACCTGGCACCATGCGATTTCTTCCTGTTTCATACTGTGAAGAACCGACTTGGAGGTTACCGATTTTCTAGCCCCGAAGAAGCGGTTGGAGCATATAGGGAATGCCGGAAATTGAGTGGCGTGGATGCTTCAAGAAGGGTTTCTATAGGATGAAACGTTGCTTACAGTGCCATGGGGAATACTTGGAGAAACTGGGATAAACAAAACATTTCTATGAGTACATTATACACTATCTCAATACTTATCTAGTGACTGTCATCAGAAGGCAAACAAGTATTTGGAGAGCTTCAAGGGTTCCCACTTCCACAAGAGAAACACGAAACTTGGGAAAAGTTGCAGCAAGTGCTTTGAACTTCAAGGGACAACGTCGAAAAATAAAGTACGTTGCAATATTAAACTTGTTCTCTTTAATATAAAACCAGGCTACCTATCAACCCATCCACCTATGCCAGAGTATCACTGAGGCGACTGTGGTCAATATTCAAGATTTGGTCAATATCTATTGGTAGAAGGGAAAGGTTGGTAATAAATTCAACTACACAGAGGTTTAATATGCCTTCGTGTGTGAGGATTAATAAACTATACAGTGCCACAAGCCTCATCTATCAGTCATCAGATATCCATATCACTTCGGAAAGCAAATGGAGAGCAAACTGCTTTCGGGAATAGAATGTCGAAGTATTGCGCCACTGTGGTTGAACTAACTGTGAGCAGATACCTACTCGTGTATTGCATGATGGATAAGAGAGAATTAAATGGAGGGCTAACTGTTGTTCATCATGATTTTGTTAATGAAGACACATGTGATTCTTGCCGCGTTGACAGCCAATGTTTATTAAACAAATTACCTCAACAGACACGCAGTAAATCATTCGACTCTGCAGCATATGCGTGCTGAATGTTGTTTACATTAAAATGTTCCAAACGGTGGCAGCTGATCTGCGACTCTTCACATCTGCTTCGCGTAGTTTAACATTGCTACAAGTATTCATTTCAAATCTGATCACATACACCAGAATAAATTGGGTAACGTTTTCGGGGACTCGGAAATTACTAAATAAATTTCCCTTGCCTAGTATATTTAAACATATTTTTACAGCATTTTTAACATTCTCGCTTTACGAATTAATGCTAAATGCATCATACATTACGTATAAACACCATCAAGCGCGATGGAATGTTCTGTGAATGTCGCCTATTGCGGTTGTACCCATGAAAAGATTTTTGAGAAATTTCCTTAAGTCTCTATCGATCCCCCCTACTAGGCAACAAAAATTACAATGAAAACAAAGATATCCAAAACAACAATAACTAGATGACCATAAAAATGAAAAAAAAATCACTTATATTTACAGACAATCGCTTATTATTTTAGTTATATTGTTCATGGTGTTATTTTATTTTTCATATATATACACGTCTGTTAACGCTCTAGAGGTAGCAATTTTTGTTTATTCTCAACGAAACTCGGCATATAATGATCAATTAACAAAAGATTCGCAGAGTTCGTTAAGAAGAAAAATTGAACCATTCGGGGTGGGGGTTAATCTAAATTGAAATTTTTTTAAAAAATTAAAAATCGGGCCGCAATTTTTATTTTTCCTCCTCGAAACGCGATATATTTTATTAAAATAAATTAATAAAAATAGCTTCTGAAAAATGAGCGAAATGACACTAATAGGAGGAAGGTTTACCTGAAATCCAAAATTAACGACTCGCTCTAGCTGCATTAAAATTATTTTTTTTTTGCAACGAAACTCCGTATCTCCATTTAAATAAAAAAGAAAAACATTTTCTGAAAATGAGACCATTGGAAGTAGGGATATATCTGAAAACCAAAATTTCGAAAACGCTCTAGTGTTTAATTTTCTCTTTATGATTCAGAATAAAAGGACACGTTAACTCAGCATATAAACTGTATAAGGATGCGCAGGTTTTATATTTAACAAAAGTTTTGTCGTGAGGATTGCAACTGTGAAACATTATTCTAAATGTTTGTGAATTTATATTTGTATATAAGAGATCCATGTAATAATCTTAAGAAAACTGTGTTACATATTTTTACTACAATTATATTTAAATTAAATTTCAGAGCCACTGAAAAGAGATGGTACTTAGATTGTATATTGCTGATTATCAGTATTTACATAGTGTATAGTAATACTTTTTACACGATAACATACTTTTGTTTTAATGAAACATATAAACATCATCTTAAATACACAATGTCACTCGAAATGTCCTGTTATTTCTCTCTATTTTAGTGAATGTAAAGACGATACCAAACCTCAGTTCATGAACCTAGTTACATTTAAAAATGTTTAAAAATATCCACACAGTGTAGCTTTGTCTATAAATGGAGATATATTTTATTTAATTAAATGCATACCATTGTTTTTGTGGTTTAATTTCAACAACAACAACAATGATAATAATAATAATAATAATAATAATAATAATAATAATAATAATAATAATAATAATAATAATAATTCTAAAACGTGGTTTCTCTTTTGTGGTGCTTATAGATTTCAAGAATTGTAATTTTGTTCCCATAATACCACATAGTAATGCCATAACTTATTTAATTTCATTAATTAATAAAGCCTAAATTGGATTTTGTATTCTTTTTTAAAGTATTCAAGTTGCTGAAGAATTCGCTTGGTTTATGCAGCTCCTGCGTGACGGAATTTATTTTAGTTCACAGTGAACAACTGCACACAATTTTTTCATATTGTAGTTCAGTCAAAGCGTATGTTGCGTGATCATTTAGTTGAGATGCCTATATTTTCAGTTGTCTTATGCATTTTATTCAGTTTTTTTTCATTTTAATAAGTATTTTTTTTATTTGAGGATACAAAATGAGTGTTTCCTAGTGTTATCGCTGATGGAGAGTGTTGAATTTGAGCATTGTTACTATAAATATAGTATAGCTTAACAATGAAATAACTAACTTCCACATATTTTATATGATAATATAGCTGTTATCATTAATATATTATTTTACTGTATTTATCTAATGATATTTTAAAATTATTTATTCAACATTGTAACGCAACAACAATCAGTCATACAAATCTGGAGGCAGACTTTCTCGGGTAAGCACCTTTAAGAGATATGTTTCAGGTGGTGCATACACATAATGACTCTTATGGGTAAGAGGGTCCTTCTACCTCTTTCTCTTACCTCCCCCAACATGTTGGTTTGTGCCGCTTGTGGAAAGTAAGTCCCCTATAGATAATACTGTAAATACAAATATAGTGAAACCTCGCTAACCAGGACATGTATGGTTCAATAAAAATTGCTCAATATAACGAGATGCCCATGATAAATGAAAGTTGGTTTTATAGAACTTATATACATAATTTAAGGGAAATTATATATTTGTTACACGTTAATGTTCAATAAAGGTAAAAAAAAAGTTAATATGTTACACTTATTCATATTGAAACTGTGCACACAGAATAAAAGTAAGCTTTTGCACTTTACAGCTCAACAGTAGCTGAGGACCACCTTATTTAGGCGTGAAATCGTTTGCTTCAATTAACACCTATGTACAGTGTACTTTCTTGAATGTATTTTGTAAAGAATTGAAGCACAACAGTATAAAAGTTAAAGAAAAACTCACCCTTTCCATACCACTGGTCTTAATGACTCATTGCAAATCATAAAGGTAAAAGTCAATCAAGCTCAAATAGGTAGCATAAAGCCAGTAAGGGGGAAAAACATCCTTTTAATGTTACAGTACTTTGTACTTACTAATAACTCACTTAAGGCTTTAAAGATAAAAATGCCAATCAAGCTTAAATAAGTTTGCTTAAATAAATAATAGAAAAAGAGATTAAGTTATGACCATAAGGGACTACCGGCTTCCAGGATTCAGGGATGTCCAACATAGAGAATGTACTGGAAATGCTAAAAGCATAGAAAAGATGTAAAATATAATTATATATTTAACATGCAAGCGTGTCCATATAGAGAGGTTTTACTGACTCTGGGAGAAGATAAAAATCACCCCGCTTTTTTTTTTGTGCATAAAATCATTTCAAGTAATAGTTCAAATGTTGAACTGTTTTAGCGCAAACTAGGAAGTCCTAAAACAGCGCCGACAATGGCACCAAACTTTCACTGTGCACATTTTCACGTCCTTCCATGAATCATGCACGTCGATGGCAAAACATCTGAATGTCCATACGCGCGGAGGTAGGTTCGTTTTTTTTCTATTGACGCACGCAACTCACAATCAGAGAAGCTTTTTATGGCGTGAAGTCTGGTATAATGCTCGCTATTTATTAAAGCTGCTTCAGATCTGCGTACACAACTTAATGACATTTCTTATCCCATGAACTTCATTGTTGCCTTTCGTTTTTCAGATATATATAAAAGGAAACTTATTTAATGAACCTAAAAGTTGATTCATTAATTTTTGTTAAAATAGGCAGGCAAAACGGCACTTAAAATACTGAAAATAGGTATTTATTAAAGTGAAAGCAGAGAGTAATGCCATTCATTATTAATAAAAATGTGTATTTAAGGTACTTAACAATTACTTTATCACATAATTGAAGTACTTAAGCTTACTCTTCTTAGTTACAAGCAAAAATAACATGCTTTTCAAGGTATTAACTGTCATAGTCAGCCGCTTGTCAGAGAGAACATTTTTCATCATGGAAAAAGAACGTTCTACTTCCACTGAAGTGATTGGAGCATAAAACAAGATATTTCGGAAGCACTGATACCAGTTACAAGAACATTCATCTTTTAAGACATCATGGAAATGTTGATCAATAGACAAAGTAAAGTAGTTTTGATTAGTACTTGCGAATGAGCAAAAAATACGTAGTGGTTTCTGGTAGAGTTAATTTTCAATTTATACGTTTATAGGAAAATCAATTCCGTAATTGAAAGTCCGTACGGAACACATTGTAGGGACGGTTTATTACACAGTTGCACAGCTCTCATCTTTCTCCCTTGCAATTGTTTTTGCATTTATGCAGCTCAGAAGTTACCCCTACCACATTTTTCCTAGCATTGTTTCGTGCAGATCGATACAAGGCCATTTGCCAGGACTATTCAAAACTACAGTACTTCCCTCATCCTCTCTATTTCCTGGTATTCGTATGCCCGAGGTAACTGTGCGTTCCTTTCACTAATGAAGGTTCTGATATTTAAAGAGTTTAAGTGAATGGGTTGAGGAGAAATTTTTTGATTGCTTGAAAAGAGACGTATAACAAGATTCTCAATAGATATTTTTGTGAGGTGAAGATGGCATTTAATTGTTATAACTTTTTTCACTTCGATATATAGAAATTTCTTTTTTTTTAATGCGTAAATAATAACAGGAAAAAATCATAACGATCTAAAACAGGCAAAAAAGAGTTCTTAAATCTTAAAAATAGGCAACAGAAGCCATAGTAGGGGAAAAAGGCAAATAAAAACTGGCACTACCGACCACAAATGTACGGAAACACGTTCATTAATATCTGACTCTTAAATATATCCACCAAGATAACTTACGAGCTCTGTTAATGACATTTAACATTCAGTAAGATCACCCGTGTGCTATCTGAAGTCGAAATGACGAGATTACAACGTGACCCAATTGAAAGACCAGCTTTCGCAAGAGTACCTGTGAACTGATGAAGACAAATTAGAGCTGTAGCGTGTTTACACGTGACCCGGATTGCAGTAGCATTCTGCAGGGAAACCAACGCACAAGATCCTGCGTGAAGATTCGCATTCCAGCAAACGTGGCTCCCCTGTAGGCATTCCGCCTGATAATTATGTGACACTTTTATCTCAGAAAAAACAAACGGCAAGCGCTGAGAGTAAAATAAAGCCGCAAGAGAGCGGTGAAATCGGCTCCTGTTTGTAGACACGCTTATTTTTAGCACACATTCTTGCTTCACAAGAGTTGCTAACATAACGTGACGACAGTGAAAATTTAGGCGATGGATGGGTGATGAAAGAAATTACTGACTTTAATGGCGAGATAAAATAGTGCGCAAAAATATCTCAGACAATAATTGAAAGTTATATCATCTTAAATTATTATTTTTAGCAGACATGCTGACAGTTTTAAAGAAGTGACTATTTAAATATGGAGGAAGGATATATTAATGCCAATAAAGAAGCGGAGCGAAGAGATGACGCACGCAAAACAATTTCCAAAAGAAACGTGAAGCTGTAAGCTTTTTTTTTTTTTCTTCTTTGAATTGTGTTTAACACCCGTTTTTACTGCTGAGGCATCACAGGCGATGAACACTGAGGATACATGAGATGAAATGATAAATTGGAAATGACTTTTTTAAGGAAGGAAACGTTCCAGATCTAAGTTTAGGAAGGGTACCTCCCCGGCATTTTCCATCATTTATGAGGACTGAGGAAAACCTGGAAAAAACCTCAGTCAGGGAGGACGGTCCTGGCGAGATTTGAACCCTAGACTTTGCGCTCACGAGTCCGCACTTTAACGACCTCGGCCACCCGTGGCGATGTATATAAGCTGTTGATACAGAGCAGTTCATATAGGTATTAAACAACAACAGCAATAATAATAATGATAATAATAATGATAAAAATAATAATAATAATAATAATAAAAATAATAATAATAATAATAAAATTAATAATAATAATAATAATAATAAAAATAATAATAATAATAATAAAATAATAATAATAATAATAATAATAATAATAATAATAATAATAATAATAATAATAATAATAATAATAATAATAATAATAATAATAATAATAATAATAATAATAAAAATTGCCCACAATATATCAAAGTTACTGCTCTGTGTTAGGAAATGCTGCTAAGATAGCCACATGATGCAAAGGGTAATTGGGTTTTGCTAAAAATGATTGAATTTAAGCTGAATGTAATGCGTTTTATGCAAGTATTTGAAAATACATATGTATATGTACATATAGTTTTAAATAAATGAAAATACATATGTATATGTACATATATTTTTAAATAAATGAAAATACATATGTATATGTACATATATTTTTAAATAAATGAAAATACATATGTATATGTACATATATTTTTAAATAAATGAAAAATGAAAATATCAAACTTTCTAATTGGCATTTTATAACTTTTACAGGACAACTCCCCCCACCCCCAAAAAAAAACCCTACGCATCTCATAAATATTTAACTTTTTACACCCAAAATCATTGTGAAGACTTTATTACTACAAAATTATTTAGTATAACAAATCGTTGTTAAAATATTATGATCAGGGAGAAAAAATTAATAAGAAGTTTCTGTGTGCCATGTGATCGAAGAGTCTATTACAAGAGCCATTCAAATTTTAGTTACTTTTATTTCAATTTTTAGAGGGAAATAATTACAAAAATAACATTAAAAATTAGTAGGGGCATGTATTATAATGTTATTAAGGGCAAAGGTAAAAAAAATGTGTTATGAAACGTGTACAAGAATACCGGTCTTCATATTTTCTCCTCACAACTGACAGGAAGAGTTCAGTTTTTCATTCTTACACAGTTGAAATTGATGTCTCATAAAACTCTTTGTGCTATTCAGTAAGGAATGGCAATATGGACGAGAGGTCTTTTTTTTCAACCGATAAACTGGATCGATCTTTCAGACGAAGTACAGGTGACTGTATATCAACCACTGGTTTTCCTCTCTTTAAAACTTCAAAAACCTCCCCCGCTCTAATGGCGAGTAAGTTCTTTTAATAACTATTTGAGATGGATGAGATTGAGGTACTTTCAAATACTGTGCATTTTGAAATGTTGCACATATTTAATGTTAAAAGTGAATCGGCAACATTCTTAAAATCAAAGAAATCACTTCACTCCATTGGAACTACATGAAAAGCATTTATAGCTTTAGCTTAACCTACAATTCTATGAAAATCTTGGGGAATAAAGGCCTTACTTACCCGTATTCTTTTTTATATAATAGCAAAATAAGTGTCGTAACTCAAAAGATTGTGGCTAATTACTAAATATTTCTGTACTATAAACATTTCCCTTAAAAACTAATATTATCATGACATGGCACTTAGAACACCAGATGGCAGAATATCACGGCTTTTAGAACTACGCTATCTGTTAAAAAGTATCTGAACTACTTCATCCGTGTATAGACAGAAAACGACTAGGACGATGCATCTGGGCACAAAAACGCGCTTTGGAAAAAAACGATTAAATTTAAAAATGTCGCTTAGAATGTTTAACATATTCACTCTTTTTATGTCTCTATTATATAGTATAACATTTAAAATTCAAGTGAATTTAATACTACATTCTACGTTCTTGCAAGTTCCTTTTACAAATAAAATACACGTACCTCTAAATAGTCCTAATCCTAATTATGAAACCTTTGTACTTTTCCTCATTTAATATTGAAATATAATAGATGAAGTTTTACATTATATATTTTTAAGTAAAGTTAATTTTTAAAATTGTTTATTATAAAGTTTCCTAATTGTTTAACTCTTTCAATTTTAAGGATATTAGTAAGACGCCATTAAAAGAAGGCAATTAAGAAATTGAACGTGGCGAAATAATGCTGAAATTTTATGAAACACTTTAGACATGTGTCATCAGTTATTTAATTAAACTCACACCCAATCTGCACATGCGTACAATGAAATTAAGGATCATTAATAAAGCCCTGTGAAGAAATTCCACAGATCCAAGCGAACAACAAACCTTAATAGCTGGGTGGAAATGTTACAAACATGCCATGTACGTAAAACGGGAGTTTTAATTGAAATTCCTTGTTTATTAGATTTCCCTTCCTGCACGCCACTAAGCAGAAGGTAACCCAGGAAGTCTTGTCATAAACTTAAGGGGCACGAAGCACGTTCTAAATGAGGAATGAGTACATAGTAATATCAGAGTTATTTCTAGTATTGTCGCGCAGGTAGTCGACCCTCTCAGAGTAGCTGTTTGAAGCAATGACCCTGGGCAACACAGTCATTCAATGATAAGTTTGTTCAAAAAGTGACCACTGATTTCCTGGATTATGATTAAAATAATATTGATAAAATATTGCCAATATCCACACATTTTCTTCATAAACTCAAAATAAAAATTTAAATATCTGTAGAAACATTGCACGAGGACTTAACCCTAAATATCGCTCGATCTATTTCTTGTTAATCTGAACTTTATATTTCATGGCAAAAGAATGTCTGAAATGTAATGAGGTTATTTGAGTTATGGGCCGCCTGAAAGCGACTGCTTACTCGGGCAGTGCAACCGCCGCAACCGGACAAAAGGAAAATAGAGTCGTCCCTCGTTAAGTTAGTATTTTTTTAGTGTTTATATTTTTACTGAAAGCATAACATTATACTATATTTAAATAGTAAAATCACTCACCTGTTATTAGAGACGCTTTATTCCACAGGAACCCTGTATTTTGTCATCGAGAGATCCTGTCTCTCGTAACTTTTTAACAAGTTGGAGAACAGTTTCTCTATCTAGAACACGATTACCAGAATTTCTCTACAATTAGCGTTGACATATCAAATATACAAGAAACTCAATACCATAAGAACGTGGTCAAATAGCTAGCAGCGATAAAACAAAATCTGCCGACTTAGAGGCATTGCCAACAGCCGAGACACAAGGGGTATACAATAAATAACGAGTATATTTATTTTTTATGACGTAACTTTACAAATCCTCATAATTTTTATGATATTTCTCAAAGAATGTCCTAATCTTCCTGACAATCTTCAAAGACATGCTTGAATCGCCTAAGCAACCTTCACCTGCAAATTTCCTTCCATGATGGGTTTCTTCAATTTGGAGAAAAGTAAACAGTCACACGAGACTAAATCTGGACTGTAAGGAGGGTGAGTGACACCTACACATGTATTTTTGTGATATATTCAGCAACAACGTTTGTGCACTATCGTGGTGCAGTATCCAGCTTGTGGTAGGGAAATGTGATCTTTCTGCATGCGACATGGCCTTGCAGGTTCTGGGGACATCTTTGTAATTATTACCCAGTTACAGTTTTGTGTGCAGGTAAACAATTCCTTGAGTATCGAAAAATGAGATGACCACTTTTGCTTTTTCTGGTGTGATTTCTACACAGAGTTTTGCTGTTTGCTCTCAGGATGTTGACGCCTAGGTTCATGAGCAATTTTTTCTGAATTACGATTTTGTTCTGTATCTCAAATGTAGTAGAAATACAATCTAAGACTCGCGGTATGTGGGATATTTTGCTTCAATTTAAGACACCCCGGAGTGTTATGCTATCTGGGCTATTCCCAAATGGATCACATTGCCTTGTATTGAAAAGGCGTAGTCAACGCCCCTCCCTACTCGATTAGTCCAGGTAAATAATCCGCGAGAAAGTTGTTGCCAATATTTAAAGACGGGGCAAGAAAATGCAAGCAGTCTTGCAAATCACATAACATTACTTGTCTCTGTCAACAAGAAATTTTTTAATGAAATGACAGTATAGATGAGATAAAAGGGGAAGGAAGTAAGTGAAGAGTCATGATGAAAAGGAGGAAGGGAAAGAACGTGGAAAATAAATAAAATAGAAGAAAAAAAATAGATTTTTACCACAATATTACTTCTTCGTTTCCAGTATCAAATTCTGATTCGCAGTTTATTTTATTTTTTGAATCGCCGTTTTTACTGCTGAGGCAGCACTTATGGCGGACACTGGTGACACATGAGATAAACTATAAATTGGGATAATATTTTTTTTAAAGGAAAGAAATATTCCAGGTTTAAATTTAGCGATTTCCCTGGCATTTACCATTTCTAAAGGCTTAATAAAAACCGCAGTCAGGAAGAGAACAGTTCTGGCGGAAATAGAACCTTATATCTCCCACTCAACGAGAGCGTGCCTAAACGACCTCGGCCACCCGTGGTTGTGTTGTGGTTGTGTTAAATAAGAACTTAGAGCTGTTTCATTTAATTATAGAATATATACTTTCAGGTGGCTCTTAATTTAAGTCAACACAGGTTCGTGTAGAAGAATTTTCTCTCACACTTTTTTAAAGACTCGTATAGTGAAGTATACAACACTCACCGTAGCGAGAGTACGCGCCTGTAGGTAGCAACACTGGGCTCCACGTGGGTGACCTCGCAGCGTCGTTCCCTCCATTCGACGTGATAAAAATTAATTACAAATATAAATCCAAAGCAAGGGAGGAAAAATATAACATAGTTGGAAAAGTTTTATAACTCGAGTGTGGAAGTTGGGGCACAAAGTGTCCAAGAACGAGATTTTTTTAGCGTTACAAATTTCGCAACAAAAGTTTTTATGTCAATACATTACTGAAGCCTGTGTAAAAATTAAACATTGTATACACCTGCGTGACTTTCTGAATTAATGACTCTTTCATTGCAAATAAGCAAACAGTTGTATATTAATATTTATGTCTGAATATAAACGAGCAGTAAAAGTTTGATAATAGTGAATAACTATGAATTTACATTACAGTATAAAAATAATTTAAAAATGTACATACGAGCGTCTGCTCAATATTTTTTGGAGTGGAGCAAGCTACTTTTTAAATTAGTGTGAATATTCACCTTTATGTTATGCTGAGTTTACAGTACTATTATAATGGATATAAGTTATTTATCATGATTCAAGTTTGTACTCTATTGTATAATGAACTGAACAATAATTTTATAATAATAACATTTTGGCATGCATGATCAGAATGGAGCATACACATTACCTACTAATACACTATTCAGTTTTTGCACTTCCATTACTGCGGAATATGTTTTGAATAATAATTTCTGTTTAGCTATTACATATACAGATCTGATGATCGAAACAGGTGTGTTTGTTTACTTTTTCTTGACGTTGCTTTCACCACAACTTTGCACTTTCACTTGTAGATTTTTCTATGCTTTGTTTTTTTCTTTGCTATGTATTATTTCTATGCATTTCATGTGTGATTTGCACTTCGATTAATCACTGATTTTATCATTTAGTATTTTTTGGCATTATTTCCTGAAACATCAGTTAAAAGAAATTATCAATATGCACATGTTCCATACTTTCGAC
This sequence comes from Metallyticus violacea, assembly GCA_030762175.1. Classification (NCBI taxonomy): domain Eukaryota; kingdom Metazoa; phylum Arthropoda; class Insecta; order Mantodea; family Metallyticidae; genus Metallyticus; species Metallyticus violacea. The sequence continues at coordinate 21,599,373 of CM060844.1, forward strand.
CGAAAATATTAAGCATGTTACTAAAATTTTGTCATTTACAGATTGCTTAGTCTTATGCCAATTTTGAAAACGTAATAAGGAACACAATGACTCACGAGAGGGTCTGAGATTACCGATAAATTCATGAACGTAGTGAGGTGGAAAGCTCAGGCCCTCGAGTGATATTTATTAGGATTATTCCACGAATAAAATAAGAATTTTATTATAATTACTCTAATCGTGACTTACAAAATTGTAATAATGTATATTTATACTTAACCTTTTCAAGCAATCTTGCGACATAAGAATGTCGATTGCAAGTAATGCCAATAGAGAAGAGGAAAAACGGGCTTAGGACTGTTTCATAAATAGAAAAAGAATAAAAGTAATATACATATATCTGAAATTCGCGCACAGAATATTAAAACGTGTATAAAACGTTATACTTACAAATATCTATTCTATTCAGAAATCATGAGACTGAAATGGATTTATTTATGGACGCTCTTTAACATCTCAGGTCATCAGCGTCCCATTCAACTCAGAGTGTGAAACGGCCGACTAATTTTGCTCAGAGGCCTCTCTTTCAGGCTTGAGGTTCTTTATCGTGCCGTAAATGTACGACACGGGACCCACGGCTTTACTTCCCTTCCGAAGGAAGCCACACTTAGGATTTTTACGCCCCGAAAAAAATCCATCGGTCCTGGCCGGGTTCGAACCCGCGATCTTGGGTTAAAAAAACGGTGTCTCTATTTTTCTTTGTATTATGTGGTTTGGAATTCATAATGATAAGATGAACTTGCACATTTGACGCATCACCAAACGCTTTGAAGAACCTTCCATTTTGCTTTATGATTGTCAATTGTCCACGCTTTTGTTGCTATCAATAGCTCCCCATCGCCTCTAGCAAAAGTGTCAGTGATGCGTGTTCAGCAATTATATAGTGGAGGTATAGAGTTGGATACGCTGACCACAAGGCATATGCACGTTGGGTGATAAAACGGATTTCATTATTTTTTTTTCTCGATAATTTCACTACGTAATGCGCTGTGATTGGTTCAACATTCAAAATTTTGTTTGTTTCATTGGTCCATTTTAAGATGATGTCACATGAGTGAAATAGTCACGATAACATCATTCTTACTGTTTCTCCACCAAGAACCTTCTCACAGTTTTCGTTCTCCGAAAATTCAGAAACTTTCTCTTTGTTAGCATCGTCGTTGCCGTTTTGTTTCTTAGATTCGGCGTCTATTTTACTCTTTTAGCGCCACTGCTAGTATCCTGACTCACTATTTGCAATTCACTTTGTTTGAGAGACATTGAATTTCCGTGGTTTACACAAGCCCAGACATACTGAAACCAATAACTGCTGCTTGCCTCTCAGAGCTGCACACAGTAAGGAATCGTAACAAATTAAAGCAACAATGGCACAAAGAGAACGAAGATTCAATTTTAAACGTTTAAACACATAACGTTGTTTCCACAATTAATGAGCAAAATTTCGAGACAATGATACATTTACATCTTTTTAAATGACCTGAAACTAAAACTCAGCAATAAATGTAATGATGTACACCAACTGTAAAAATGTCATGTTTCTATGTTCATTAGTTTATTAGATAAAGGTACATATGTTGTAAATTTTTCACTGATGACTAAAATATCGTTAAAGTTAATACAACTAATGATCAATTTACATACTAATTCATTTCTTGTACCTGCATCTTCGCGCAAAGTAATATTACCATCAACGGAGACAGTTTCACTCAACACTGTAATTAAAATATTCAAGTAAATCACTTCATTAATATTTCCTTTGTTGTCTTCAATATCTTGCATATGATTATCAGATATCTTTTTCTTGGGAGCACTAGGGAAGTGTAAGTAATTGATTTATCATTCACTGAATTATTATTTTTAGGCGTAGGCTTATTATTTTCATTATCACTACTACTATGGTTTAGTGATAGGTTTTGTAATGCCTATTTCCTTGTTTTTACATTTTTTGTAAACCCTGGTGGACATAGGCATGAAAGAAAATTGGGATGTATAGCTTGTAAAACTGAAAATAAAATCTAAACTTCCAAATAGCTTCAAAACTAAATAAGTAGCTATTATTATTATTATTATTATTATTATTATTATTATTATTATTATTATTATTATTGCCTTTTGAAACAGTAATTTACCTACAAAATACATCAAACCATAGCCTTCTGTAACAAATGGTTTCAAAAATATTTTTATTTTTGTGCAATAGTGCGGGGAATTTGAAAAAAAGTAGTTTTACACACAAAACACATTACGTCATTAAAAGCACTTATGCTTGGAAAATTTAAATAAACGATGCACATAATTAAGCAGAAAATTTCAAATAATGATTTGGTACAAAAAATTAAGTTTATTTTTTTTAAAAAAAGTTGACCTCTAGCCTTACCTTAAATTAATTGTTAAATTATATATATATATATATATATATATATATATATATATTACTATATAGTTAGTGCAAAATAAGCATCTCTGGCTGGTATGGGTCATTTAAAATCAGAGGGTGGGATGGTTCGATTCAGAGAGGGAAATTCCCCCAATCCTCCCCTGAAAATTGCACACTGGATGTTTTAAATTTTGCTAATTGAAAACTTAAATAATAACGAAGATCCTTATGGGCAATGGAGTGGAAAGGCGCGAGAGCTGCTATTTCGCTTGTTTTTGTTTTATTTTATGTTGTGTATAAATGTATATTTCAATCTTAGCTAATTTAGAAGTGTTTGACTCCTCTTGGACTTGAATATTATTATTATTTTTATTTACTTTACTTTAGTGTAAATAGTAACTATTTCGGAAAGTTTACATTGGGCAATATTTGTTATTAAGGTTCCGATGGTATATATAATGTAAATATATTATATATATAGAAGTCAATTTATGCGATTTAAAGTGTGACTTTATCTAAGTGTTTTATCCTTATCTACTTTTATTATTACTGTTAATTTATATATCTGATAGCTATTAAATTTATTAAAAAGGTATGCATTTTCTCGGTTGGTATTCCATTATGCTATCCCCCCCCCTTTTTTTTTTTTTTTTTTTTGCAGAGCTACCTGAAAGAGAATACAAATAGTAAACCCAAATTTGTGACATGCGCACTTAGAATTCAATCCCATGAAATACGCAAGCTGTCACAGATCGTTAACAAGACCGTATCTATCGTCAGCAAGCTAACAATGCACTTAAACCAAGAGAAGTATCAGAAATGAGTGCCTCAAAGTTGAAATAATAAAATTAAATTAAAATGGAAGAAGTGTTATTAAAGTGATTAGTTACTAAACTTTTCTCTAATCTTCAACCAGCTTCATTACTAGTTATGGATAACGCTAGTTATCACAGTGTCCAACAGTTGGTTTCTCATTGACTATTACACAGAAGCCTGTAGCTCAGATAACTAGGCGAAATGCCTTTTTTATTTACGTGGATATATATAAAAGTCATATAGTAATGAACATGTTTCCGTACATTTGGGGTTTTGATTTTTGTTTCATTTACGGACACTCTTTAACATCTTAGGTCATCAGCGCCCCATTCAATTCAGAGCGTGAAACGGCCTATCAATTTTGATCAGAGGCCTCTTTCAGGCTTAAGGTTCTTTTACATGGCGTAAATCTATTACATGGAAGCCATATTTAGGATTTTTACTCCATAAAATATTCATCGATCCTAGCCGGGCCAGTTTTTATTTTGCCTTTAATGGCTATTTTGGCTTTTTTAAGACTTAAAACCTTTTTATTTTTGCCTGTTTTTGATCGTTATGGATTTTTTCTACAATTATTTAAATATTTTAAAATTATAAAGTCTTTCAATATCCGAAGTGAAAAAAAAAGTTATAACAATTAAATGGCATGTGCACCTCAAAAATATCTATTAAGTATCTTGTTATACTTTTATTTCTTTTCAAACAATCAAAAACATTTTCCTCAACCCATTCACTAAGTTATTTAAATAGTAGAACCTTCATTAATGAAAGGAAAGCACTGTTATTTCGCGCATACGAGTACAGGAAATAGGGTTAAGGAAGTACTGTAGTTTTGAATAGTCCAAGCGAATGACCTTGTATCGATCTGCGCGAGACAATTCTAGAAAATTTGTGGTGGGTGTTACTTCTCAACTACATAAATGTAACAAACAAATGCAGGTTAGACAGATGAGAGCTACGTAGCTGTTCTATAAGCCGCACCCCCCCCCCCAATGTGTTTAGTACAGAATTTAGTACAGAATTAAGAGAGATACAATTTGATTCCCCTGTAAACGCATAAACAGAAAACGAACTCGATCAGAAACTACTGTGCATCTTTTTCTCATTCGCCAGGACTATTCAAAACTACTTTACTTTATCTTGATCAACATTTCCATGACGTCCTGAAAGCAAATGTTCTGTTGTCACTGGAATGAGTCCTTCAGGAATAACCTGTTTTAAATATGCTCCAATCACTTCAGTGAAAGTAGAACGTTCTTTTTCTATGATGAAAAATATTCTCTCTGACAAGCGGCTGGCTATGACAGTTGATGCCTTGAAAAAACATCTTGTTGCTTGTAACCAAGAAAAGTAAGCTTAAGTACTTTAATTATGTGATAATGAAATTATTGAGTATCTTAAATATATATTTTCATTAATAATGAATGAAATTACCCCCTGTTTTCACTTTTAATAAATGCATATTTTCAGCATTTTAAGAGTCTCTTACCTGTCTATTTTAACCAAAATAAATACCTGAACTTCCGGGATGTGCAGGTAACCAATTACAGCGTATCTATTTGATACACTTTAGTACCAAACATAATGCAATGTAGTACTAAAAGAACTTCGGCATGATATTACATTTCAAATGCTAATTGTAATCGTGTGTTCACTCAGTCACACAAAATCAATTGACCGAAGCCTTCGGGAACTACAGCTGCATCATGGGAAATTGTGACCATTGCTATACAGCTAAGTGTAAACATCCCCTTATGCTGCTTTTGCCTGCTTGCTACGGAAGTTGTGGTTAGCTATAACCCCTATAACTGTTACCAACTCTAAGGAGCTAATAAGTTTTTTCCTTGGTGTTAGCCGGGATGCTGCTATTCTTCGTCCCTTACGTTTCCTCGTAATTCCATGTCACAGAATGAACAGACATCTAAATACGCCGAGACAAGATTTAGGAGCAATGAAAGCCGAGAACGAAAAAGGAGCGAATTAAGGGATGAAAGAGAAGGGGAAAAGTAATAAAGGGTAGGTAGACAGAATGGAGATGAATAGTCAGAGTGGGGATAGAAAAATCGCAATAAAGAATAGGGAAGATAGGTAAGGGAGGGAGGGAAAACTAACAGTGTAATCCCAGGAGTTGGTTCCTGCAACTTGTTAATTAACAGCAAGTCTAGAAGAGGATGATTGATTATGTGCAACTCGATCAGTGCTACCAACGAAATGTACTTTCCCTTCCAGCAGATTAATTAAAAAATGTCCCCTGACACGTGGCGAAGCTAACAACGTCCTCAGAAGCAATTCATTAGTTTAAAAATGTCTCAAGCTGCTATGCCTGGCCAGGGTTACAGAAATAAAATGTTTAAGGTAGTACATACATCATCGATACTTTAGTTTTGAATGTTTTTATTTCTCCGATTTTACAGTGAGGTTATTTGAGTTGATGGCACAGTGCGACTGCTTAGGTACTGAGGGAGGCCAGTTGTCAAGGCGTATAATATATGTGCAGGTATCAGCTTGTATTTAGAGGGAGGGCTTCGATATTCAATATTTATTTTTACTAGGTTCACTTGTCTTCTTGCCTAAGAACTGTTCGAAATATTGCGATATTAAATGTGTTACTTTCCTAGTGTTTTATCCTTTTTCTGCTTATCTAAAGATAGTTATTTTAGTTACATTGTTCATTGTGTTATTTTATTTTTGATTTATATCATATAACATACTTTTTCTATATATTTAGTAAAAAGTATTAATATTAAAGTCTTCAAAAATAAAAACCAATTTTTTTTAACTCCTGAAGGTATATACACTCCTTTAAAAATACCACAAAGTAAAAACGCAACACTCATCAGTAATATTGGGAGCCTTTCGTGTTTTATGATTAGTGTCACGAAAAAAGTGTTTCTTCTTTAAAATGAAATATTTTCCAAGTTTGTTAGTTGTGTGCTCAAGACAAAGTTTTAAGCGCTTGTTTGAATTTCAAATATATATAAGAGAAGAAAATACTTTTTAAAATTTGTATTTAAGGTCTAAGAAAAAAATTACAATCCTTTTATCTGAAATACTGTAAGGTACAATTCATACTTATAGATTAATGAACGAGTAGGCTTCCACGGCTGGAGTCCATTAAAGTTAAGTACTCCAGTCAAGGCTGCATTTCGAAACTTCGGTTTCCAAACGTTTCGCATACAAAACGAAACAGTAAAGCAGATTAGTAACAATTACCTTTGAAAAAACGAGAAGGTAAAGAAAAAACTAATTTTATCAATTGAAATTAATATCAGTTTTTATTGATTCTGGATTAAATTTTGCTGGTTTAAACACTATAAATGTTCATCATTTTTCTTTGGGCATATAAATTTTGTTAGCACTGGCATAACCGTCAGTTTATATTGCGTAAGGGCTTACCCTCTTGTTAGACTCTTAGCCCAGAGTGTCTGTAAACATGGGACGGCAGCAGCGCTAAGTTCGATGGTCGTATCAGAATTGGACGATCTCCCAAGAGACCTGGGTAAGCAATTAACAGAAGAACCACGATCGTATCCTGTACCCTTCCCACGTACATGCGGGGCCCACTTACTGCTTGTAAACCCCAATCAGAAACCATTCACCGGGATTTGCCGTCCAGAAAGGACAGAAAAATCCATTTACCCGCTATTCTTCACCCTTCTCTTCTTCCATTCTTTATCGTACCGCTTTTTTTTGTCGCCCACGGTCTCGAGAGGTGTGGAGTACATTACACTGGGCTCTTGCAATTTGATCGTGTCGTGGAATCCAGCTGCGATGGGATGAGATAGTTCTGGAAATGACCTTTCCTCCGAGGGTCTCTGGGGTGGGCAAAGTGGCCCATTCGAATTGCAATCGTCACAGAAACGGTAGCAGTTCTTTGTAAGGGGGGGGGGAGAGAAAGGAAGAAAAAGAGAATGAATGCATTAAAGTAATGTAAAGTGACGTGACGAAAAAGGGAAAAACGTTTAAGTTTATTTTCACCTCAGCATTATTAATAATATTTACGATTAATGACGGTAGTGACGCTCTAAGATTTAAAATACACCCCCAGAAAGTTTTTCTTTTCAAATTATTGGATTTAATTACACAGCGCGTTCATTTTTAAAGGTGTACTCTAATGTGAATACTGGGCAGATCGAAAGATTACAACGCTTTCACAATGCTGTGTTCGTTTCGTCTTCAACACTGGTAAATTTGATCATGTGACACCTCTACAATCAAATGCCATGGCTGCCTCTAAAAGAACATGGGGCTTTCCAAAATCCTTTGCTCAAAACCCCCCGTATCTGCAACCCCCAGTATCCGGCCCATGATGTTAAAACTTTTATTTGAAACAAGTTTTTATTTGACGCATCAGAAAAAAAGTTATTTTGGGTGAGTAAGGTAAATGGAACATCTTGTACATTTCTGATTACATGAATTTATCTTGTGTTGCGTATACGCAGGCATCACAGTTTACAACAAAGTATTTCTTGAATGTATTGAAGGTAATTAGCATGCTCGATCCTCCCCAGGATCGTCCTCCCTGAGAGTTTTTTTTTTTCTGCTTTTCCTTAGTCCTCATTTTTGGTAAATGCTGGAGAATTCGGTCCAGGACGTTTTCTTCCTTAAAAATAAGCCCTTTCCCAATTTGTCATTTCCTACCATGTATCATCAGAAGGGAGAGGGGGTTTAGCAAGCAGTAGAACGCTATGTTGGGTAGCCTGGGCTAAAGGGGATGGCAATTTTATATGAGGATAGGTCCATAAGGCCTAACCATTTTCTAGGTATGATAAAAATACTATATTTCACTCTTCAATATAGATATCTTTATTGCAATATACTTCTCACATCTTTGAATTAACATTTCAATTCTCCCTCCCAAAATAGTCGGAAAGTCTTGCCTGCAAAATGGGCATAAACAGTCCATCACTTCGTCACACTTAAATTTCCTTCCTTGAAGGTCCTTCTTGAGTATTGAGAAGAGGAAATATTCACTAGGAGCTAGATCTGGGCTGTAGGTTGGATGGTCGATCTCCTCGAAGTCACATTTGTTCACAGCTTCCTTTGCAACAAGAGCCGTGTTTCAGCTTTCCTCGCCTTTTCTCTTTGATGGAAACATAGTACTCCCCACTTACTGTGGTATTCCTCTTCTTGAAATAATGAAGAGTATTCCTTTAGAGTCCCAAAAGGTATGGCCGTGATCTTCTTGGTTGACTGAGTGACCGTGGTCTTTTGCCAGGTTTAGCCACTCTATTGGTTCTATTTTGAATAAGGGGTCATAGTAGAGGACCATAGTTTCATCTCCTACAGCAATGGTTTGCAGAAATTCTCTCTCGTTGCCACGGCAGAACTCCAAAATTGCCTAACAACGGATGACTCGTTGCTGCTTTTGGACTGAGGAAAGAATTCTATCCACCCATCTTGCACTAACCTTATTCATGTTTAAATGTTCATGAATAATTCAAAGGACTGTTGTATTAGAAAGCCCAATCCTGCAGCCGCAGATCTTCCATAATTTCTCCTTCCACAAAAACGATGTTTTCAGCAGTGAGCACCTCCAAAGACCGGGACCTGCAGTGCTATGTCTTCAATGCTATCTCGATCCATTCGAAAAAGTTAGGCCCATTCTTTTACGGTAGAATATGAGGGGGATACTTCCCCATATACACCGTCCAATCGCTGTTTAATTTCATTTGGAATAAGTGCTTCTTTTGTGACGAACTTAATAACAGTTAGATACTCCATTTTGAACATGTCACAATCTTCTACACATAGCTTTATTTATGCAATTATATCTGAACAACTGAACGCAGCGGAGCGGAAGTTACAGCTGAAATTGTTTATTAAACATATAGTGTATGACACCCTCGTATATATATATAAACTCTTAATTTACATGGCTTTATCTTCTTTCGTATAAGCAAGCGTTACAGCTTACAACAATATACTTCTTGAATGTTTTGAAGGTATGCATGCAATTGACAAGTGAATATTTTTACTCCGTTCTACTTGGCATGATGTAGTGGGTGCAAACAGAAAACATGCGATTTCAGTGTTGTTTGGGACTACTTCTCCTTATTCTACACATTTCTCCTTGTCCACTATTGTTCTATAGAGTATTTTTCAAGTTATTTCTGACTCTTTCTTTGGTTTGATTCAATGATAGTGACACCTGTTCTATTGACTGAAGAACGTCTGACAATTTTAACTTTAATAGCTGTTGAAATTTCTCTGAATATATGAGATTATATCTTTTGCTGTCCTTAATAGAGAAATTACGGTCCTGCTCAAAGGCAGACTATATGAATAAGTACATCATAGTATTGAGCATAATATACAGATGGGTCTACCCAGTCCCTCAACGAACTACAGTAGGCTTTGGAGGCAAAGGAATTCCAGGTGCCATTACCTCATATCTCTTGATTCAGAAATATCTTTAGATTTTCAGTAAAATTATCGACGTTCTAAAGCAGGTTCTAATTTCTTTCCCACTTCGGCGGAGGCCGTGCGCTAGACTGGTTAGATGTATTTCTTCCTAGGAAATATGATTTAAGTTTAAGTAAAGTTGCGCGAGTTTGTTTTAAAGTTTAGTAATGCATAAAATAAGTCAATATAATTTTTTCCCCCAAATTTGCATGATAATGGAAGCAATTAATCCGCAATTTTGGATGGCCTAATGTGATTGTTGGGTGCGGTAGATCTTAAAAGAGTTCTCCAAATGAAGGGTGACACAACATTTTTGCATTGTCAACCGCTTTCGCTTCTTTTCACCCTCCTGGTAGCTTACAACAAATCTGTTTGTTACATTTTTTTCCTTGTTTGTGGGTGAAATGTGCTGCGGAAAGTGGGCCCATATAAGTCGGCTTGCAGCGTCAATGAGGTATTCCCAGCTGAAGGTCGACATTGTAGTCTGGCAGTTCACACTTTAAAACAGCTGATGAGCGATATTGGTTCTAAATCCATGTAGTTGGTCTTTCCTTTATAAGTCATCTTGTGAAATTCGACGAAACAGTTGAATAACTTACCCGCTTGAGAACCAGGCACTTCTTTCCACAAATGGCAGCGGAGAAAACCGAACGCCGTCAGAGTTAGTTCCAGAGTTGTACTGTGACTTCCCCAACAAATGTAGGCGAATATAACAGTCGTAACGCACGAAACGAGAACTGGAATGCAAAATATTAACTTTTAGCATGCATTTTTTGAATACTGTGTAACCCCTTTTTTTTCTACTGAGGCTCCAAAGGCGGTGAACATTGATGATACATGAAATGAAATGATAAATTGGGAAAGGAGTTTTTTAAGGGAAGAAGTTTAAATTTAAGTTTAGGGTGCCTCTAAGGCATTTGTTATTTATAAGGACTGAGAAAAACCTGTAAAAAGCCTGTCAGGGAGGACAGTCCTGGTGCGAATCGAACCCCATACCTCCCGCTCAAAAGTCCGAACCTTAACGGCCTCCGCCACCCGTATATATAGCGGAATCAAATGGGAAACTGTAATATAGCAATGTAACATGTAAAGGAAGTAATTAATACAGGAAAAGGCACACGCTTTTAACACTTTAAAGTTGTGTTTTTTTTTTCTAACCTAAGTAATCTAACCTAACCTAACCAAAATTTGCAACTAATGTTAACAGTATACATTTTCTATTGCTTTGTGCTCTCTGGATTTCTTTTATTTCTTTTTTTTTTTTTTAACTTAGGTTAACCTAACCTAACAAAGCAAAATTCGCAACTTATGCGTTCACAGTATTAATTTTCTATGCGTTGTCCTCCCTGGATTTTTTTTTTAACTTAAGCTAAACGAACCAAATCAAAATTTACAACTCATGTGTTAACAGTATACCTTTTCTATGCATTGTCCTTCCTAAAAAAAAAGGTAACATGTTTAGCAGATAGAAAATATTTTCCTGTAACCTTTAGATGTACGTCGCATTATAGGAAACAAAGCTGGGACTTGTTCTTGCAAATTTACACTTCCCATTCTCTTCTGGTACTCAAGGACACGCCTTCCTGGGTGTTGACCTTTCCTTCTTCTCAGCTTGCCAGCTGCTGTAATGTCAGCAGTTTCGTGTTTCGTCGAGGAAATAAACACCTTTGCTATTCTTCCACCTCACACACAGCACAATTCTTTGCAGACCATGCATGGAGTCATGATCGTCACCTTGCAGTTTATTATGAGAGATATCAGGAGGCATGTCATTTCTAATTGTTCTGACGGTACCAATCACATTAGTTTACTAAAGAGATCTGTAGACGATTTCAGATACAATGTGTGGCCTCTGTCTAACAATTGTTCATGCATGTTTAGCACAACATTTGTACTTGCTGGAAGATTAGGATCTGTCACATCATCACCTACATGAATTATTAAGTACAAGCAACATCCATAAATAGATTCATACATTTTGTAAAATTCTATTCCAAATCTTGCATGTTTGTAACTATTGCATCACGTATGAAAGACGACCTTAGAATTCCATCAGGTTTTCACCTAGAGCTATGGCTTCTGTAGGAAGATATAATTCTGAAAATTGTCAGAAAAATACTAAATGATACGCCCGATCTTTTTAGCCTTCATTTCTGTTGTCGGTGAAATGCAGAAAACACCCATTGTTTCTCCAAATAATAGTGACTTGGTGACTTTCGCACTTCAGACATCAGAATAACTAGACCAAGGTATGCTCTAATCTCATTTGGTATCAAACCATTTATCACCCACCATCTTTCAATTTTTTTCTCTCTTCATTTTGCACACACAGTTTTTTAGAACAAAGGTTCAAAAATAAATAAAAGAAAACTGAAAGTGACTTTATTCATATTTTAAAGTAATTCTTTACATGCAACACTGTAATCACTGCATGGTATGGATAGGATTATCCTTTTTTGTTGAGTTCCAATCACTTTGTTAATTCAGCATAACAGGGCGAGCGCGTTTTGAAGGACCTGGAGCGTAATTGTCAACATTATCACCAATTTCTGAACTACATTCATTGACGGCAGCACTAATTGTATCTTCATTTTATGTGCCAAAATTAGAAAAATTGTCAAGTTCACTGTCACTATTTGGTACCTTTTCAATAAGCTTCTCAAATCCTCTTCGTTATCACATCTCGCCGTTTGTCTTTGCCATGCTGGATACTGAGGTTAGTTGTATTTTGCAACGAAAGAAGCAACTTCATAAAGCATATAACAGAAGACGAGAGCCCCAAAAGTTCAGGCATTATTTTGGTTGAAATAGGCAGGCAAAACGGCTCTTAAAATACTGAAAATAGGCAGTAATGCAATTAAAATAGGCATTCATTAAAAATGAAAACAGAGAGCCATATCACTCATTATTAATGAAAATACGTATTTAAGATACTTTTTATGACATAATTAAAGTACTTAAGCTTACTTTTATTGGATAAAAGCAACAACAAATGTTTCTTCAAGGTATCAAGTTGCGCAGGGGTTTTGGTCGAGTTCATTTTCCGTTTACACGTTTATAGGTTAGTCTCTCTCTTACTTCCGTACTGAACACATTGTAGGGACGGTTTATTGCACAGCTGTACCTCCCTCATCTTTCTCGCTTACATTTGTTTCATTTATGCAGCTGAGAGGTTATTCCACCATAAATGTCCTAGATTTGTCTCATGCAGATGGATACAAGGTCATTCGCCAGGACTATTAACTACAGTACTTCCCTCATTCTCTCTAATTTCTAATATTCATATGGCTGAGGTAACCGTGCGGGGGAGAGTTTAAACCTTAAAATAGACAACAGAAGCCAAAAGAGGCAAAACAAAGGCAAAATAAAAACTGGCCCTACCTAACCAAAATGTACAGGAATATGTTAATTTCTATCTGACTCTTAAATATATCCACCCAGAAAGAAAAGAAATTTTGCTTGATTTCCGGGCTCTGCACATGACGAGGCAAATCATTTAGACTTCTAAAAATTCTCATTTCCTTTGAATGCCACTTGTGACTTAGAAATGCACATACACGCTGTTATTTTGGCCAGCGTACACTTGCGGCTGTGCTTATCATGCGAGTTATGCCCCATTACTACCTTAAGCGAGAACAGCTCATCGCATGACTCGAATGCGTTAACAACCGCAGGCCACAACAGATACAAGGAATGGTCAAAGAAGCTTTTAGTTATACAATAATTAACCTCCTCTGGTTCTAGGTTTAGTATGATATGCAGCGAACTTTTACAAGGGTTTGCTGTGCAGGGGGGTATACATTACCCAGATACTCGAAACATGTCCGATCTATACTCCTTACTTCAACATACTAAACTTCGTTACATATTAAATTAAACTCCCTCTCCCTCTCCATGATCATTACTGACGCTTCAGCAGTAAAACGGGCGTTAAACACCATTCAAAAATCTACTAACAAAATTTCATAAATTTTCTTATTCCTTTTTATAGTATCTCAAAATAATTTTGGCAGAAACGTTCGCTATCTGAAATTGATGTGTTTGTTCTTCTCTATCATCCCTGAAAGTTTGTACCATAACGGGAACACCCAATATACCTAAAAGAATAAAAATGTAGTTTTCTAAAAATTGCAAAATAATAGACATTTACGGCTTACATTTAAAAGCACACAGTTACACAAATGAAGGCACTGTGCCTGATAACATTTAAAATTGTTATACTTTCCTAAAATACAGCAATATTTCTAAGAGCTTTGTCCGTGTATTGTAATCATTTATACATAATTTATTTCGAAATCTGAGAAAAAGTACTGTAATGAAAAGAGTCGAATCTCTTTTAAAACATTTGAGAGTAATATAAAAAAGGACTAAGAATAAAGTCACGTGAATGTCATTTATCTTTAGCAGCGGATCCCTGTCGTAAAGCAAGAGATAAAAAGGGCAATAAATCGGCCAATTTCCCGTGTCGTAAAAAAAAATTCAAAGAGGAAGGGTAAAAACTGGAATGTGAAAGAATAATGGGAATTAAGAAAGGAAGAGAGAGAGAGAGAGAGAGAGAGAGAGAGAGTTACGTTAAAGTTTCACAATTTCCTTCACTTCATCGTCGATGTTTCCACTGGTCACGAAGAAGATAAAGTTGCACATTACAAAAGACGAGCAGCTGTCTGAAAATGCTGAAACGGTTGTTTATTTACCTTCTATGCTGTGAGGTGTTGTGTAACCCACAACTTGACTACTGCTACTGCTGAATATAGATAATACGTTTCTAGAACTTTAGTTAACTAAAATCAGTACATACTTGACTGACGAACATAGCCAACAGGAGGAGAGAGAGAGAATTTAATAACAGCATCGTGGTAACGCACCTCTTCAACGGAACTAATTAGTCTGGTTTTCATGGCAGCAAACTTGTCGAACATTCCATATTTTCTAGAACTTACAGTCAGGTGAGCAGACGCTTCGAAGATCCTGTCGTTCTCGTCCTATGGGTAATATGACGATGAAGATCCGAGCTCCTTATTTATGGTGCTGGTGGGTGGTACAAATGGAGAGCTGGAGGAAGATGTTACGTGAGTGAGACACCGGGTGGTTAGGATCCAGGGCTGGTGATACAGTGATATAGACAGAGTTCCTAACAATATTTATAGAAAACCCACTTCCTCTAAGGCCTTCGAGACTGCCAAAAGGGCTGCTTCCATGCCAGGAGCTGAGAGAAATCTTTTCACAGTGCAAGCCACCATCACACTGCACTTAGCCCCCTTCGTCTGGCATTTGCAACTCTGTAACTGAACCAACTGAATAAAATAGAATGCAATGGCAGAGCGGAAAATTCGTGGAAAGGGAAGATTTAACCGTACATTAGCCTAAACGACCAGGGGAAACTACGGAAAAAAATATCAGGATGGCGGGCCCAGAGGACTTTGAAGTCGGAATCTGTTGAATGCAAGCGCTAAGCTTCACAGTCTGTCATAACAGTAGAGTCCGGTATATCATGCTACTGCCGAGGACCGCGCACACGCCGTCAGCCTTCTAGCACTAGAGAATAGCGCAATTATTGTTGTCCTTTCTTAACCACGATTCTCATTTATCAAGTTATGTCTGTGTAAAATTTCGCCGATTAACGTTCATTAGTTTGAAAGTTATAAAGGGAAGTGAGAGATCAAGAGCAAGTAAAACACCCAGTGTTATACATTAGTTTGTCGACAATTGGAAATAAAGTCTGTCCATTTAAAAATAAAACGAAGTCGTGCTTGCACAGGATTATGTGTTATATACATAGTGTATAAAAATAATCAGTTCATTTTTCTGATAGAGAACATAAAAATAAGCATTTTTCTTAATAAAGCAAGGTTAAAAATGCTTCGTTTTCAAATTACAGTGGTATGAAGGACAAAAAGAATGAAATATACATGTAAAGTGCATTTATTCTCTATGGTTACACAGTAACTTATTTTTCTTTTATCTAATACCAACATTAAGAAAATAGTTTTGACAAACTGTGGGAATCGTTAAAATTGCGACCGTCTTTCGAAGTATCTTCTGCAGTCGGTTATAGAGATCGTGAAAAGCAAGAATAATTCTATCAACTAATTCTTCTGCTGTGTCGATGGCTGTTTCATTAACAATTGATTTAATATGACCCCAAATACAAAAATCCACTGGAGTCATATCTAGGGTCAAGCAACTGGACTTGCTCTTCCTATCCAACTATTCGGAAAATGTACATTCAAATAATTTCGACAATTTAAACCGAAATGTGCGGGTGCGCCGTCTAGTGGAAAGATTATGCTTTACAAATATTAATCGGTACATCTTCAAGTAGCTCCGAAAACATTTAAACAAGAAAAATGCCATAAACGTGTTCATTCAATCGTGCAGACATAACATATGGCCCCACTAGAAAGTATCAACAAATCCAACCCAAATATTTATAGAAAACTAACATTGATTGCGAGGATTCTCTATAGCTTTAGGGTTAGTGTAATTCAAAATGTGACTGTTGTGTGTGTTAAAAAGCCATCTCTTGAAATCACGTCTCATCTACCCATAATATGCGGCTAACAAAATCAGGCTCATTGTTAACGGTATGTAAATAACATTCAGAAAAGTGTTTTCTGTTAGGATAATCATCTGGGATTAATGCTTGTACTTTTTGAATATGAAATAGATGTTTTTCCACACTCACTTAAGACTCTCCATACAAACACGTGACTGGTATTCATCGAATGGACAACAGCTCGAGTACTAGTACCTGGATTATTTTCAAACCTCTATAAAACCTCTGCTTCAAAGTATAATGTTCTCACAGTTCGATTCGCTATCGAATTTATTTTCTTTACCTGCAACTGACCACTATCTCGAAGGCGTTGATCCGTCTTGAAAATGTTGTGTGGCAAGGAATATGGCACCTCTTAAATTTACTTTGTCAAATTATCATTGCCATAAGCTGTTCCAAATGCCTTAGGCATGTGTACACATTTTAATATAATGAAAATAAATAAACAGATTTCACAGAAGATATTTTGTGACATACAACAACAAACTAACTTCAGTTGTTTATTTCCAGTAACAAGAATAGCTGAAACACAAATTCAGTCATAAGGTTAGCGATGAGCTCTGATTTTTTATGTTGAACACAAAGCATTTTCAGACACTACTTTATTATGAAAAAGCGTTTTTCATGTCCTCTATCACATCAGAAAAGTAGGAATAGTTATTTTGAAACACCCTGTATAAAGTGTACGCTGACCCCCATATCCGTTACAGCTTTTCATAGTCATTTAGTAAGATATGCTCTCTCCTTATTTTTATACTTTAATCATGTTTGTGCATGGTGCTGTAAGAACATGACGCTCGCTCTATTTTGTCTAGTACTGTACTTGCTGACTAGTCATTTATTCAGTTAGATGTGAAGAAACTATGCTTTTTTGCAACTCTTAAAAGCTTATACCTGAGGACAGAAAGATGGAGAAGATGAAGCGGAAGAAGAAAGAAAGAATAATAAATGTGCCACCTTCGTAGCTGAATCGGGTAGAGTCCAAATGTCCATATAAATAAATGGAACAGTTTTACCGAAGGAAGAGGATGCGGCGGGTGGCCTAAACTTGTAGGAGTTTACTTCTCCATAAATCAGGCGACCCCTCGACAAAGAAGCTTTTCCAAACATTAGCGGAATGAGAAACTCCATAAACCGGCGTCTTCCTCTGAGAGGAAATTGCAAAAAAGCGTCTCTCTAAACTTAGCCACTGAAAAACGAGCCAATCATCTTATTAACGCAACGAAGTTATAATGATCAGGGTGGCTATAAAGTGGCACAAACTATTCAAGAAAATTCTCGGATGTCAACTCACACTTTGGAAGATCTCACTCTTCTGAATGTGTTTGCGCTCTGAACAAGAAATGTATGACAGCTGCAGTAGAATTAAAGTGTTCTGAGTAGAGTATTTGACGTTTTAAAAGTCAGCAGGACAGTTATTGCTATCTTTTACAGAAACATAACTTAATTTTGTATACAATAACTATTAACAATTTTTACTGTTGATCAAAGTCGTTTTAAAATGCTACGTAATGGCACTAATTGGATAAAATTATCACCAGTTGATACCGTTCCTGTTGTTTCACCCCCATCTCAACGTAAATTATTTGTGTTTCCCTTCTTTCCCAATTATCTTAAAGCATGCCCGATAATGAGTATATATTCTATTTGGTATTTTGATGGAAACCTTACGTCTTTGTAATATGCAGGAAGCAGTGCTTTTGTCGAATATATCGTTGGAGAAAAGGGCAGTGCAAGGGGGAAATAGCCTTTGTTAAGAGCCTAAGGTAAACGGGCCAAGGTCAGTCTTTTGTTATCGAGGGGTGTCTTTAAAACAACAGAAAGTGAACATGTGATCTCCCACACATATAAAACCAAATTAAATGCCTGGGGAAAGGGAAACGACCACTGGACTAGAATGTGGTTGGAAGTTTAAAAAACCAAGTGGGAAAAAAGAAATTTAAAGATGCTACAAGCTGTCAAATCAGAAATAAACAGGCGAATTCATTATAGCCAATCTTAAGTCAGTAGTCCAATAGGCGCAGACGCGACTATTCTGCGGGAAGTTATGTCCCAAACGTTCAGAACTTGAGTAGCATATAAATGAGCGTGTTTGGGCATCCAGCGGTACTCTGGGACTCAACTCTCACTCTCTCGCACATTCTTCAAGACTCAGCATTCAGTTACTCTGCAAGCGGCTTTCTGGCACCCACATTCTCGCACGTGGCATTCTCAGCACTCTGATTCTGTATCCTAAGGACACTATGAGATAAGACAAAGCACTGTGTTATAAGAAGAAGTACCTGGAATAAACGAACGTTCAAAATAATCTTCGAAGCGTCTCTTCATTTGTGACGCCCGATTTCCTTCCTCGCCCCAGTTGAGTTTTAGCTCAACGAAAACAGCGGGAGTGTTTCTCCTTGGGCAGAAGCGGTGTTTCAACGCCTACAACAGGATACATCTTCGCAGCCGAGCAGACGACATCTTCGACACCTCCGCCCCAGACTACTATCACAAAGAGGGTCTGAGATTGCCAGGGATTCGTATGTTAGGGATCATTATTATCCCTCATCACCACACTTCACCAAATAGCACAACAATGATGACTCTTGCCCTTCTAGGAAACAGCATCCAAATATTTTGAAGTTGCTCGAATTACTCTAGGTGTTCCAAGTTCATGATTTTTTAATGCTGGAAAATCTTTAAACCTATGTAAGATATTCCACCGAATAATAATTAATACTACTATTAATACTCTTTAACATCATACCCATTATCCTTTTATTATTATTATTATTATTATTATTATTATTATTATTATTATTATTTCAGGTTATGCTAGACCTTTCTTAAGTTATAAAATGCTTCTAAGAAGCAGACAACTACACATAAAAAATTAACAGAAAAATTAGCCCAAGGTGGTATTTGTGCATTAAAATTTGCTCTTAAATAACACTTTTATTTTTTATAGTAATTTTGCATGTTACCACTCTCACCTCTTTGCGAAATTCTTCTCCCGTTCTCCTACTCCGATTATTGGGTAGTAAGTATCACATGGTAAAGCTGCTGTAAAGCTCGGAAAGCATAATATAAGATTTTCAGAGATCAGCTATTTACAGTAATTATTATAAAAAAAAGCTATGCTCTCCAGCTCCTTAACCCAACTTTTTTATATCCCGCTAAAATTCATAATAGCTGTATTTTCCCAATAAAACATAAAATAGGGACTGTGGAGAAAAAATAAAATAATATTATTATTAATAATTATGCATAAAATGCTTGACCGTCATTCAATAAACAAGAAAGCCGAAAAACCGCATTAAAATGCGAGATTTACCCACTTTAATGGCGTTTTATTTCAGTGACAAAAATTGGAATTTTATTTGAAATTAGAAAAGAAAAAGTACATTTTCATTGTAGTTAACGTTTTAATTAATGAATCTGTAACTTCTATGTTTATCAGCTGTTTGTTAAATACTTATGTTAGCTACATCGATACCAGCGGCAACAAATGGATTCATATAGAAGTAAACCCAACTGGAAGCGGATTTTAAAGGCAAGAACATCAACGGTCCCTACTGTAAGATTGTATACACGTTTTAGATAGCTTGTTTTGAAGCACGGTTACTGAAGGCACACTTAGTAACCGAGACAAAAACTCCGCTTGAACGGAGACCAAAAAACTTAAATTTCAATAGTCAAATGTTTGAGAATTTGTTGAACACTTTCCATAGGGAGGAACATGAGAGCCTAACTAAATTAGGAAAGAAACTAGCTTATGATTGATATTTCTGCTGCCACGTAGCCGCGCCAAGACGATATCGTTACTCGCTGTTCGTCTTCAGCGGCTGCACTCCAAGATCACCATCAACTTCTTCCTGTTCCTCTTCACTGTTTATTGCCATTTCTATTTCACTATCACTAGAATCACTGGAACCATCCAAGTTATTACAATTCGTTCCACTGCTACTTCCAGGACGCCTTTTTCTTTCCGCGCATTTTCTAACGCACGTTTCATATGTTCCACTACTTTGGTAGTTGCATTTTTCCTAACGCACGCCCTTTGCCTTTATTACTCCCATAAGGCATATTAAAGCGAGCTTTTACCTAAATCTATGACGAATATAAGAGAAATGTTCGTGAGAAATACAAAAACAAAACAGCAAAATTTAAACTAATACTTAAGTTGTATGTCCAGAACCTACAAAATCACTTTTGTTTGATGAATGATACAAAGCACAACCACTGCACTTAATAAAATACTTGCATACGAAAAATTAGTTCAGTAGACATATTTGAGGACGCGTTACCACTGGGGAATTCCCCATAACCCCGTAACTGTTGCAACGCAGATGATGTCATGCCTCTGACGATAATGTGTTTTGTTACCTTATTGGTCAGCGATATGATGAGTCTCTCGCCAGTCAAGTCGCTGGCATAAACACGGCCCAAGTGTCAATCACAAAGTAGTTTCTCTCCTACTTTAGGTGACATAGATTGAAGATGCGATGCGTCATAGAGCTTGGAATAGAAGATGATATTTAAATAACTTTTTATATTTATATTTATTGTGAAGTATGTTATATTTTGTAAAATTTAATTTATAAAGGAACTTGAATAAGAATAACAACAACAACAACAACAACAATAATAATAATAATAATAATAATAATAATAATAAACTGATGTTGAAATATATTAGTTATATTAAGTTTGTTAACAAAATTCATTTATAAGATAACCGGTTTTATGTTTTACAGCATAAAATACAGAAACATTAGTATAATTTTATATTATATTTCTATTCGTGCAACGTTTATTATTTACCCAATAATACATTTAAGCGTTATAAAATTTCTAATGTTGCAGTTTAGCCAGATAAAGGGACTTGGGGTCGTAAACTAGAACGTTTATAAGACACTTCAATAGCCTCATGTTCTCTGAAGTGAAAAGAGTGGGTGGAAATGGCGGCTATAACGTCACTCTACGCACCGTTTCGTTAACAAAGTTAGCAGTACTGGTTCCAGTAATAGAAGTTAGTGTACACAAACTTGCTCTCTAAGAGACGAGGCTAGACATTATCACTGTGTACTGGAAATTGCTTCTGAAAACCAACACACTCAGGATGAAATTACATGTTTGTACTTGGTCTAACTGAAACTTGTATTTGACTGGAGAAGCTAGCTCGAAATGGTCGACTCGCCAAGCTTTATTAGCGAATTCCAAATATATATATAATCGTCATTTTTGGTTTGGTAACTGTTGCTTTTTGAAAATTTTATTCAAATCTCAATTGATCCTACTTTCTAAGCACCAAAAATGACTATTATATATATATAATGTTTGTGCGTGTTTCTCTAAGTGTTAGTTAACTCTCTAGCGGTCGCAATTTTTTTTAAAAAAAATGATATATACAATTGAAATAAAACAAGAAAAATAGTTTCTGAGAATTTTTTTTGCAACGAAACTCGGTAGATACCTTCTAAATAAAACAAGAAAATACTTTCTGAAAATGAAGGAAATTGGCCAATTTGTAGTGGGAGTATACTTGAAAATCGAATTTTTGTCATCGCCGAGGAAATCGATTAAGGTGGCTCGGGGGGGGGGGGTTGTGCTTACGGGGGATTGTTATTGTTAGCATGAACAATAAGGTATTCGTGACAAGCGATAAACTCGGTGCCATGTGGAAGAGGATGAGTGTCGGAAGGATAGTCTGCACATGCGCATGAACGAATAATCGGACTTGCCCTTACAGGAAAAAAAAAAAAAAAAAAAAAAAAGAAAAAGAAAAAGAAAAAGAAAAAAAACGAATTTCAGCGAATGCTGCAACTATTCGGAGCAATTTACCCTATCAACCTTGGTAGTTTTTTTTTTTTGATTTATTTTATTTACGGACGCTCTTTTAACATCTCAGGTCATCAGCGTCCCATTCAAATCAGGGCGTGAAACGGCCGACAAATTTTGCTGAGAGGCCTTCCTTTGAGGCTTTAGGTTCTTTATCGTGCCGTAAATGTACGACACGGGACCCACGGCTTTACTTCCCCTCCGAAGGAACCAATACTTAGGAGTTTTACGCCCGAAAAAATCCATCGATCCTGGCCGGGTTTGAACCCGCGACCTTGGGTTACCTTGGAAGTGTAAAGTGTACAATAAATACAGACAAAGAAAACACAATGGTTTCGGGAACAGAAAAACAAGCAATCGTACACCTAAAGTTAACTATGTAGCTTAAATAATCACATTCCGTTTTAGTTGTTATACATCTAAGTCTAACTGAAAACGTTAAGCTAACAAAATCACACGCAAATAAAATAATACTGATACGGGAAAAGCATATACTTTTATGTCTGAAAGATGTGTTTTTTTTTTATTAAATACATAGGTATGTCTCTTTTCCCCCCTCTCCCACATTCTCTGCTCTAGCGCGCTTCAAATTGCTAAGGAATTCGCTTAGTTTACGCAGCTCCTGCGTGACGGATTTTTTTAGGAGCTGTTGTGTTTATGAAACACAAACTATGCTCTCAAGATCTCATATATTGCAATTAAAAAACAACTTAAAACAGTTTAATAACCGATTCCTGAGTCTTCTTGCTATAAACTCCAAATGTATCTATTAAATCATTGTCCATATTTCATTTCACGACCTTTTTGCATCCATCACTCCATTAAGTCAACGCTTTCTTTTCTTCTCTTCTCTCCATCGGCTTCCAATTCATTGCGCATTTCCTTCTTCATACGGGCGATTCCTTATGAAAGAAATATTGCAAGTTAGTATTTCCTTGAAAACATTTATATGTAAAGCCGGTTAAGAGGTATATGTATTTTGTGGGTTTCTTTAGGTAAGTAACAATTTATTATGATATCGATATAATTTCTGCATTCAACAGGAGTTCACAACTTTATTGTAGCAACATGTTTTGTACATATTGACGAGTTATTACAAAAAGCCAATTTAATCATAGTTTTTCGTAGCAGATTCCTCCTAACTTTATGAAACACGTGCAAAATTTCATAAATCATGTAACACAGGGGAGGAAAGCTATATCTTGAACAACAGCGATGTGTAAACGTACTGGGATAACCTCTTTGATATTTATTATTTACTTATCTAATTCATCTTTGCTGTGTACTTGTCGCACTAAGCCTACTAAGGCATAGAGGATCCATGAAAACACGCAGGCGCATTGATTTTTGTTGTTGTTTTGGCTCATTTACGGATGCTCATTTACGGTCATCAGCGTCCCATTCAAATCAGGACGTTAAACGGTCGGTAAATTTTGCTCAAAAGCCTCTTCTTTCAGACTTGAAGTTCTTCTACACGCCGTAAAACTACGACACGGGATCCACGACTTTACTTCCCTTCCGAAGGAAGTCATACTTTGCAAGTTTACGCCCGAAAAATATTCATGGACTATGACCGGGATTGAACACTCGGTCTTGGGTCTACGTGGAAAATATGGTTACCACTACACCACCGGACCGACATGATGTGTGCGTGATTTACTAAAAGGAGATAAGGGCTTTAGCAACAATTAAGAGAAAATGATGAGTTCCCCCCCTTTTTTATGACAATTAATAATAGAAAACCTGAATTTAAAAAATGGCATTGAGGCAAACTTAATACAAAATTAAATAGTAAAATTATTTAAAGTTTTACATACAATAAATTATGAATCACTGGTAAAAATAAGGATTGTTTGTAATGAAATATTTAAACATTTTCTTCGAAAGAGTCCCATTTGCTACGAAATGTATTTGCTAAATTTATCTAATACCTCATAGCACAAAAACGTAATATTTTTATACTTCTTCAGGTATTTAGACTTCCTAATAGTTCAGTAGGAAGGCTTTTTGTTGTCTAACTTTTTAACCATTTTCTATGAGCTACACTTTAATGATACATGTCCTTCATAAACATTGAATCCGAAATGCTGCCTGGCATGTATTAAATGAACCTGTTTGGCGGTTTTTCAATTCCAGGAAAACACGCCTTATGCGACTGTATATTGTTAATGACGCAAAGTTCCATTAATTCGTGACGTTGCGAGCCATTATCTAAAGAGCATAACTTTTTGAATGGAATAGTTTGTGACCTCTTTAGTTACAAATCTCTCTCTATAAATATACATCATAAAGAATATGACTTTTAATTATAGACTTGTCTACATTCATGCCAGTATCTAAACCAGAGGTTGTGCATAGCAGGCTATAAATGTACTATCACGCTGGTAACAAGTTGTAGGGGGAGAAAAAGTTGCACAGGCATTTGTTTCAGCGGTAAGTTCAAAAGTAGAACATCGATGAGAAAGCGAGGATACATTCCTTTGTTTTTTATGTGTTATTGCTATTGCAAACTTGTCAAATATCTGGAGTTTGCATGGCGTGGGAAGGAACGTGAAGACACCGTCAACTTGCCTTCAGAAAATGGGTGTTGATCTGCAGCGGTGACCCGCAAACTGACGTACACTCCCTGCACACACAAAATGGACTGTCTACCGTTCATTTTTCTTTCAATACACATTCCTTATTATGTGCTTACCTTTTATCATTTATCTTATTTTTAATTTAACATTTTTTGCTTTCTTGTTGACTATTTGTATTTATGTTTATTAATATTCCATTTTCATTTTTAATCAGCTGTCACTCAATCCATTCGTCGTAAATCTTGGTTACTGTTACCTCTACTTGGCATTCGTCGTGTTTTATCGCCGTGGAAAATTTTTTGTAATTCTACTTTGAGATGAATAGAAGAAAGAAAGTAATCAGTAATATAACCACAGTATCATTATTTGAGTTACAGGCCGGTAGAACACAGCTAAGCCAGTCATCAAGGCCGTATAGGGTATGTGCAGGTAGAAGCTAGTAGTAACTTTGAATGAGGCTTTGTCAGTGAGCTGTGTATTCGTGCGTTACTCTTGCTTTCATTGTGTGAATGTAGATTTTGTGCTAATTGTTCTTTGTTAGTTACGTCACTACATAAATATAGTCTTGAACAGGACTTTATGTATGGTATATATGTGAAAACGTATTCTAAGGTGTTTCGCAAGAAATTAACCTGGAAATCGAGTTCTAGGTATAGAAACTATTAGCCAGCTTGTTAAAAAGTTACGAGAGACTGAGTATTTTAATGACTCTGAACTGCCGAATTCTTACGGAAGAAAAGTAAAATACAGCAATTCCTATGCAGATACCGGAAATATATTGCCGCTGAGGGGCATTAGTTTTTTTTTTTTTTGATTGATTTATTTATAGACGCTCTTCAACATCTCGGGTCATCAGCGACCCATTCAACCCAGGGCGTGAAACGGCCGACAAATTTTGCTCAGAGGCCTCTCTTTCATGCTTGAGGTTCTTTTTCGTGCCGTAAATGTACGACACGGGACACACGGCTTTACTTCCCTTCCGAAGGAAGCCATACGGTATTTTTACGCAGGAAAAAATCCATCGGTCCTGGCCGGGTTCGAACCCGCATTCTTATTAGTTTCTACATCTTTTATTAGAAAAATAGTGCTTATTATGAATTTTAAATATAGTATCATTTTATGCATTCAGGAATAAATCCACCGGACAAAAAATTAGTAACCTCCTGAAAAGAATACATTGATAGCTTTGGAGCGATATAGATGGTGTTGCAACGGTAACAGGGGGTCATTTGACTCTTCACCGTTGACACATGATCATTTTTTTTAAAAAATAGTGTTTAATGTCCGTTATTTTTTGATACTGAGGCATCACAGGTGGTGACGCTGATGATACATGAGATGAAATGATAAATTAGGAAAGGATATTTTTTAAGGAAGGAAGCGTTTCAGGCCTAAGTTTAGGGTACCTCTCCGGCATTTGCTATTTATTAGGACGAGGTAAACCTGGAAAAAACCTCAGTCAGAGAGGACGGTCCTGGTGGAAATTGAACCGCATACCTCCCGCTCACGAGTCCGCGCCTTAACGACTTCGGCCACTCGTAGCGGTAGATACGCCCATTGCAGTGAAATGGTGTGTGTGTGTGGACGCCGCGCATTAAGATGGATCGCAGCGAGAACGCGACAGAACGGCAAAAAGGAGGTATCGTTTTTGGACATACCCATTACTACTGAGTGAATGAAGTTGACCCTATTTGTTAGTGTAATAAAGCGGTCGGTCCAACGTATCTGCAAGGAATGGTGTACCACTGGCGGCCATGAAATTTGGTGTAACAATTGTGCTCGTAAAAAGATCCTGACCGACAGTCACACCTTGTCAATGAAAATCGGTGAAATTGCTGCTGTCAGTGAATGAAGGTCCATCCCAAGCAGTTTCCGATCAGAATATTGCTAAGGGAACTGCGTGCAATTAACACTTGGAGTCTGGTATCTTACAACGGCACATGAAGTTGTATGTCTTCAGAGAGCCAAAATACAACAAGAATGGACATTAGCAGCTATTTTGCCCCCTCCCCTTTTTTCAAATGGTGAAAGGAGTCGAGTACACCAATTGCCCTGTGAGGTATTTAACCCGCACTGTACATGGAAGGCGTAGGTCAGGCCGGAAGTGTTTTTGGGAGTGCGTTTTGTACTATGACTTGTGTCCACTCATTCAGGTCACCATGAACATGAACGCAATGTAGAACACCACAAAGAGATGAAGAAACGGAAGCGATCTCAAGTGTGGTGATAGATGCGAATAGAAACATCGACACAGAACAGAAAGAAGAAGCAGTAACCAGTAGAAGAAAATCATTGTAGTAGACCAATAGTAGGCAGGAAGTAACGGTAAGAAGAACACGACCGAGAAGAATCGAGGGAGAAAGACACAAAGAATACATCAAAAGAGTTGAAGTGGCCAAAAAGAGAACGATATCAGAACACAGAACACCTAAGGGCAAATGATAACTGATGATGAAAGCTACTAAGAAGGAAGTAGAAGAAGAGCACAAAGAAATAACTCTACCCAACAAACGCATTGTAACCTATTAGCCTAATGTTACCACATTTTCCCAGCTGAAGTTTCAGACCAGCAGCTAACTGTCTGAAGTACAGCGTGGGGTTCGGGTGGAGAGCAGCCTGAATGCAGAGCGACAGCTGAGGAATAAATATTCTAACTTGAAAGTTTTAATAGTCAACCAAATATTTTAAAAAATATTGTATTGTAGAGTTAATATTGCGTATCTTAAACTTAAATTACTACCGGTTATCAGTAGTAGTATGTTGTTTAAGGCAACCAGGAAGTGGAAACCTAAAAAAATAATGCAGTATACATTTTACACTTTATCTCAGAAAATGTGAAAGCGATCAATAAGAATTTTTATGGGATATTAAGAACAATTAACTAAAATGATCTGTACACTTTAATTCTCTAATGCACATAAAAGTTGTTTAAACAAAATAAATCTTATTTCCCGATAACTTAAAATTTTGACATAAATGTGTATTTTTTCTCAGGGTTGGTTGAACCAATCTTGTTGAAAATTTGCTCATACATAATGTATGCAAATGTGAAGTGTGGTAATTCGTTTTTAAATATTATTGTTAGTTAATAAAATCAGTTATCAATAAGAAATGAAAAATATGTTTATTTCTTTTTTCATATTTTGAAAATTAATTTGTTTTCAAGCAACTAGCATAGATATATTATTATAGTTCGCAGGATAGCATGTTGTTTGCAGTTTAACTAAAAATTCGATTCCACCAATAGTTTATAAGAAAAATGCATAATTATGTTACATTGTTGTCAGTCCTGTAACAAGATTTTATTTTGATTTAAAATTAAAAAAAAAAATATGTGCATTAGGGAATTAAAATTTACAGAGAATATTTAAGTTTTTTTTTAATATCTCTAAAAATTAATATTGATAGGTTTAAAACTTTCTGAGATACAGAGTAAAATATAAAAGTTACATTATGCTATGTTTACACTTCGTGGTTACCTTAAGAATTATTGAAGTACTGTTTACCAATACGCGGTATAATGTTGTGTTGTTTGAGCTTTTAATGTAAATTTTTAGTTCAGTTGTTTAGTAACGTAGATCTGTACACTTAATTATTTTAAAACGAATGCGTTATTTGTAAATGAAATAGCAAATAAAGATATGTGAAATAATATGTCATAATATATGTACCAGATATCAGGATGTTAGTATTGCAGATGAAAAATAAATGTAAAAAAAAGTTATGATTTGGGCCCATTCATTCAGGTTACCGAGAACATGAACCAGGATGTTTATTTGGACATTCTCAGCTACCAAGAGTTGCCCTTGATTTAACATCATTATATGTATACTGTGGACACTTCCATTTTCCAAGGTGATAACCGTGTTCACAAGACTGCACGCATACATGACTGGTTTGACGAACACGCTGCACGTCGACTGACCCACTAATCACAGGTTACCGAGAACATGAACCAGGATGTTTATTTGGACATTCTCAGCTACCAAGAGTTGCCCTTGATTTAACATCATTATATGTATACTGTGGACACTTCCATTTTCCAAGGTGATAACCGTGTTCACAAGACTGCACGCATACATGACTGGTTTGACGAACACGCTGCACGTCGACTGACCCACTAATCACAAAGAAAATGTGCGGAACTATCTGGAACAGCGGGTGAAACGCAGAAATCAGCACCCCCAATTTGATGACTCTACGGAATCAGATCATTAAAGAGTGGCTTCAACTGGATACCGCATATTTGCACTACTTTTTCCCGAATCAAGGCGGTTATTATCGAGGCTAGAGGCGGTGTTACGCGCTATTATAAAGTATCTCCAGTGAGTGCCCGGCGAGCTTATATAAACACTAAATTTAAAATCTAACTTTACGCCCACCTTTTTCCGGTTACAACGGCTGCACTTCTGCAATAAGCAGCCGCACTCGGACGGCGGGTAGCTCAAATAGCTTCACTGTTTATACCTTTTCGTTTTGTGCTAGGAACATGTGTAGACAGTTTGAGTGGCATACTTTTTGTTGTTATATAAGACAGCTTTTATTTCAATTCATATAAAATAAAACCTTTTATTATTGAAACTAGCGTTAGTAACTGTCCACACGAGATGTGCGAAATCACTGTAGGGTAACTAGCTAACAAACGGATGGTTGAGGCTTGTTCAGTGACAACATTTGCTCCGACGTTTTCACCCAGGCCCCTTTACAATTTTTGTCCCTGCGGGGAATACAAGGGACAATGGCAGTCACGGCAGAGAGACATTACGGCTTTCATGTCATTTGTTTCTCTCTCGTAAATTACCTTCATTCCGATAATAATCGATACTTGCTCACCCGATTGCCTCCGGAATAATTTAGAGGCACATCGCCGTGATTTATATAACATTAACACATTATCAGATGCTACCATGAAGATACGATGCTTTGAGCATTTGCATTCAACGTGTCAGTGTATTTATATTTAAATGTTTAGTTATAGTTGTAAAACTACCGTAATATAAATGAAAGCTAGAATACGATATTTTTCCTAGCAGTTGTACCTTATGTTAGATTGGTTGTTCCTATGAAATAATTACTAAGTAGCATAATTATACGGTTTCTTTTAATCCATAGAGCAGTGTTTACGTTATCAATTTGTAAATGTAGTTTCTTTACATTACAATCAAATATTAAATTACTCTTTGTCTAATATTACTGCTATATGTGTATTTATTGATGAAACAATATCTACTCCTCGCAATTACAGGGATACATATGAATAAAATTTAGAAATGAAGGTGAACGAAAAAAAAAAAAAAAAAAAACAAATAAACATTGGTACAAAAGAAATGTGCATAAAAATGCAGAGCTTATTTAAAACGGCTCTATAAGATTCTTATTGGTTATTGTACAGCTGTTGGCGAAGTAGAAACGTTATCACGATCTGATTTATGCAGCTTTTCTGTAAATTAAATCTTTTCCAGATAGTACTTAGGGTTACATTTTAAGGTTATACAAAATCTAGGAAAGAAAAAAAATTATTTGGAACAATCTATGCTATTGCTTTTCAAAATATTCTCCTTTAAGATTTATACCAATGTGCCTGCGACCAAACCAATTCTCGATATATTTTTCCACTCTGAAGTTGGTATCTCAAAAACATGGTTTTTAAAGGCTTCAACAGCTTCTTGAGGTGATGAAAATCACTGTCCATTTTTCTTTTTTGGTTGACACTCGGGAATAAATACAAGTCGTTAGACAATAAATCAGGTAAATACGAGCAATGAAACATTAATTCGATATTTTTCTCCTTGAAATAATTGGTTGTTTGACTGCTGTGTGAGAGCTGGTATTGTCAAGATGAAGAATGATGCGACGTTTTCGGTCGTTTTTTCTGATTTTGTTAATGACTTCTGACAAACAAATTGTTGTATATCATTCAGCATTAATTGTTCTTCGATCCTCTAAAGTAATGGTTGCGACATTTCCAGATCAACCGAAGAAACAAACGATCATATTTTTGGAAGTACTTCGTGAACGAACAACTTTTGTGGGATTCAATTCATCTTGAATCAACCAAACAGTGGATTGTTGCTTAGTTTCCGATTCGGTTTTGCAACTTGTTACGGTGTTCTTTACGTATTTTTGCAATTCCTCGGTGGAACTTTTTGAGCATTTCAGTACATCAGTTAAAATGAGCGTTTTTTTTTTTTTTTTTTGGAGCTTCGGTGAATTTTATGCGGAATTTATTGGGAATAGATCTTTTTCACAGTTAAATGTTCATGCAAAATCGAATATATTGCAGTCTTCGATACCTCTATCTCCCTGTAAGCCACATGCCGATCTTCTTCAATCATGTTGAGCAACCATCGATGTTTTTTGGATTGATAACCGATTTTGGTCGATCTTCACGAAATTCATCACTGAGGGATGCACTGACGAAATTCAGCCAACAAATTGTCTTTTCTAATAGTGCTTGGCTACCAAAAGTTGAAATAAGCGATTCTATACATTGCTGTTGAATTAGGCCTTTACTAAAATCGTAAAAAATCATCCAACAAAAACCTTCATGTGAAATTTCCACTTTTACACAAAATTGTTTTTTTTTTAAATGCTTACTGTAAACAAACTGCTCGGTCATTACGCAATTTTTTTTACAATTAAAATGACAATTGCTGCGAAAACAGGAATGATATATCTAGCGGCACCAAGTGATCGTTTGTAAAAGGTTATCCTCGTAAAAAAATTGGCGGATAGTATTATTGAAGTTTATGTTCTGAAGTTGAAATTACAAATATCCTAAATATGGCATTGACGATGAAAACTACGACAAATAATAATAATAATAATAATAATAATAATAATAATAATAATAATAATAATAATAATAATAATAATAATGAAAATACGCAGCAACGCAGATATAAATCACCTATTGCGTTAGTGCTTGACGTTTCCAAGCGAGGGCGAAGGGGGCATTCGCCCCCCCCCCCCATTACCCACCCCTGCTGACGCTCAGACGTACGTACACGTGACTACGGTCTTTTACTAGAAGTTTTAGCAACTATTATCTGAATGTTTACTTTAATTGAAAAAAAAATATAGCTTTGCGATGTTGTGGGTATTAATTTTTTCTTGATATACTTCCTCAAGCTGGCCCTTATGTTTTCAAATATGATGGTAGTATGTATTATACAGAATGCTACATAAAGGTATGTCAAAACTTTGGGGAAACATAGCTCACATATACAAGATAAAAATATAATAGGGACATGGGTCCAAAATTGTTTTATATCTTTGTTAGAGTCATTCTACACCGGTACTACATAGCGGAATACTCAAAAATAGAATTTGGGAAACAAAAAATCGTATGAAATGCTTCAAAATGTCATCCGTTAGCACGGGTACATATCTCAACCCTCCGTCGCATGGACTGTCTGATGCGCTGATGTATCCCTGGAGTATCTCGTATTGTCTGACAGTCTTGCAGAATAGGAACACAAAGGCTCTCTACACCTTCGATTAATATATAGATCATATGAGCATCTGCCAACTCCGCATTTGAATACCTCATTTTACTGTACCTGGAACGAGATCGGTAAACACTCAGAACTGACACTACGTGCTCGATGCTATGTTAAGGAATGCAGTGAGTAGTATAAAGAGCAGATTACATGACAGAATGATCACAACAACGGTGAACCTAGGAACAGTAGCTACTCACCCCCATCCCCATTTAACCAGGGATAAAAACGAATGTTTACCTACTGTACGTATTAATTAACTGTTCTGTTTTTGGGTTATTGTCATAGGACAGTATGCTGGATTCTAGCTTGCATATCAGATCCTGTAAGCGGAGTTAAGGGCTGTAACAAGGAAATAAACCATTTTCGGACCCATGTTATTTAATATATTTATACTCTCAATCTGCAAGCAACGTTCCCCCAAAGTTATATTATACCTTTTGTTACATTTTGTATAATCAACATTGTTTGATGGAATTCTTCTTGAATTACTTCAAATACTCTGAAGTTACTACATCGAGCTATTCTGCGATCATTAATCGAATCCTGTGCATGCGAGAGTTATGTAGTATTTCTCCAAAAGGACAGGAACACAGGACTTGTGCAAGCGTTTTGGTCTCTGTGTGGCAGCGCCGACAGAGGTTGTTGTCCTGATAGAGGTCGTATAGCGGAGACGTGAGCTGTCATTTTCAGAGCTTCCTGCTCGAAGTGAAGCCTTCACGTGTCGAATCCATAAATTCTTGGTAAAGGTCGACACCAAGTCCTTTCTGCGGCAGTTTAGCTCAAGCGTGTACTTCATTCATTCGTAAAAGTTTTCTTATTCGTCAAGCGTTATACAATCTAGTTCGAGGATGTTTGGTTTCGTCTTTAACTTCTTTAAGTTTTCATATTTGACCAGGTATTAATAATATGAAAATATGACGTCATTGTGTTGATTTTGCTAAGGGAAATTTCCCGTACCGTTATCGGAAACGTATGCTTATTGGAAAGTCTTGGTTTAAAAAACAAAAAAATGGCTCTTAAAAGTGTACTTTCCATATACTTGTAGGAGTGCGAAGAATTCAAGTGCGGCTTTTTAAAGCTAATGCAATGTTAAAAGTATAGCGGTGTTAAAACACAAGCAACGTGTGACAGTTGCTGGAGGTGAAAGTTGCCATGGCAATGTACCCTCTGCTCTTGCTCTAGACAGTAAGTAGCTGTCACCATCTTTTCTCCTCGCAAAGTTGAACTTCGAGGATCACACGTTGCTACACATGGAATAGTACCAGTAAGTGAATAAAGAAAATGCCTAGGATGCCGTCAGGAGTAAATACGTCAGTGCATTAAGCCCGGTCTCTTCTAAAGCAACAAAAAATGTAAATCTTTCTTTTAAATGTTCATTCCTAGCATTGTGAAGACGAAAGTGATTTATTTTGGATCAGTAAAGAAACAAAAACACTTTCTTGCTGACTGAGATATGATACTTTAATGCGAGAGAAGTTTTTGAGTACCGCTCCATTAGCTCGAAATCACATCTACAGCTCTCGAAGAGTGGAGCATTTTGCTGTTGTAAGTAATGACGTACATCCTTAACATCACAACGTTTATATAAAAACGCAAAAAATGTGCCGTGAGAAACTTTTATCGTTAGCACCACAAGGACGGAGAAATGAGAAAGGTATAAAGTTTTGGAGTGAAAAGGGTGACGTGGCGAAGGGAAAGCCTTTTCCTGTTTATATCGCCCGGGAAATATGTCGGGCCTCACAGAGACCAGGAGTTAAAAGGAGGAAGAGATAAATCACCAATGGAAAAGAAAGGTTTGGCGGAAAAGTGTACAGTCTCTTCAGAAATTAATCGAGAGGATTTTGTGAAAAGGATGATAAGGAGGTTCAAGAGGTCCAGGGTGGTAATTTCGAAACTTTCGATGATTTATCACGAGATACTTACCATATAAGCTTTATTATTTTAACGATTACAGGACAGCTTTAAATTACAATTGTTTTTGACCATGCGTAATTAATTATTATAGCTAATTACATGATCCTTTGTCTTGGTTTAATTCTTTTTACAAACTTAAACTCTCTTCGTGTTAAAAAATCTTGGGATGTAATGTATAGAATGTTTAATGGCAGTAATAATAAACTGGTATGAATGAACAAAACAATGGCTAGATATAGGCTAAAAGAAGAGACAAAAATGTACCGTAAACTGCTAGTGTATGATATTTCATAGAAAACATGGTCGGCATGCCTCACTGCGTTTTTACTACTTCATTTGTTGTAGTGGTGATATCTTTATTGTTACAAAATTCTATACCTATCCATATTTTATGCATGGGTAGTGACCATATATGTTTAAGCATAGCAACAAATTAGAGAGGGAAAAATAATAATAGTATAAAAGAATAACATGAAATAAAACGAGAAGAACGGCATTTATATTATGAGTGGAAACAACTTACGCATTACTTACAATTACACTACTACTAACCAGAAAATAAATTCCTTCTAGCTTCGCACACTTTGACTAGAAAAATTCCCAAATTCAGACAATTTGAGTGATCCACAAACAGATCCCAGTAGGCCAGTCGACCTCTAATTACCTTAAGAAAATGTTTTGTAAACAGCGTTTTTCTCAGGTGATTCCAGTGGGTACATTAGGTCACAATATGTACTCTTTCCCCATGGGCAGATTCTCCTATTAGAACTATCCGTCATTATTCGAGTCTTCCAACTTCCCAGTCTAAACCAAGCCATTCCCTGATCTTGCCTTTCTCCCTAGAACGAACATATACACCTCTTTACACCATGTTAATGTAATTTTATTTGATAGGTTTAGGGAGACTTTCATGTTACATTATGCCATGTTTCCTGATAACCTCTAGCCTTGTTCTAACCTTCTTCCGTATATTTTTTTTTATATTTTACTTCGTTGACATTTCGAACTCATGCCAATTCCTCTGAATCCTCTTCCCACCTCTGCAGCTCAGTGTTATATAGTATGTCAGGTAGTAGAAACGTGAATATATCTTCATTCAGTTTGGAATTTCTTGTAAGAGAATTTAAAATTTTAATCGAGAGTTGTGGGAAATGCTTTGAAGAAAGACTACTTTGAAAAATGAAGTTTGTTGTTTCATTCTATCCCGTGCTTTACATGGTCAGTTTGGAAACTTATGGAGCATCGTTTACTAGCTTTAGTCTCTTTACGTCGTTGTTTGGGAAACTTGCTGAAGGGCGCAAGGAGCTTAGAGGCAGTCATTGACTGTGGCAAAGTTCACAAGGGAAACACGGAAGGTTCTGATTCGCGTGTAAACAAAGGAGCGAAAGAATGCACAGATTTTAGTTTATAATTTTGTTGGGGGGCGTTGCTTTTCAGAAGCGCTCGAATCGTATCGTTTGAAGACCCTTTTGTCTTTCAACGTCGTTAGAGCATTCCCTAACAAGCATTCCGCTTTCCGACGATCTTCTTCAGTTCATTACTCTGAACTTCGTTTATCAACACTTCGCTACCCAGGCGAAGATTTAATCTTCCAGCTGCAGAAGTTAGCTAAGTCCCCTCGCAAAACTCCAGATTCGCCTTACGCATTTGAAACAGTACGCCAAAACTTTCTTGTTGTTTTCCTTATGAGTCGTCTGACTTTTATAAAGTTAATCCTCTTTGTTGAAAGCGCAAACGACTTCTGGTGTTTTAAAAAAGTTAACGAATTCAATTCTTCAAAACGGGCATTAAACTCCCATGTTATAAAGCTATTTAGCCCTTTCAATTTTGATATCAGTAGCCTTAGTTAAACAAAATTACGTGAAATATTGTGAGTAAGACTGATTCGTAAATTAAAATAAGTATGAAAATAAAAACGGGTCAAATTATTACAGGCACAATGTAACTAAAAATTACTTTAAACGGCATGATCATTAAATTTTAACAAATAATTGTTTTAAATTATTAGTTATATGAATTTGTATGTATGCACATGCGTTCTGTATAATAAGAAAACAATTTCAGTAATTAATTGTTATATTTTTAAGGATATTTAATAGAGATATAATGACAATTTTCTGACCGAACCTCAACAGAACACATGCTGAATTTACTGAAAAACTATACTGTCTAGTCAAATAAAATTTCTCTCTTATTACCCGAATTAAAATCTTTATAAAAGATCTCCTAGAAGAGATGAACACGTTAACCATAAACATTTCCTTTATAAAATGAAACCCCCCTCAAAGTTTTTCTTTATGCGATGACCACTTGAAAAGTTCTCGGAATGGAGCATAAAATGATCGGATAGCTTTATGAAATTATTTTTATTTTTCAGCATACTCTCCCTAGACATTAATGCATTTTCAGCGATGCTCCAGAGCCTTTATTCTATCACTAAAGTCAATATACGCCTCAACTGACGATCTGAGCTCTTCATCCAACGAAAATGTCTTTTCACCAAGTAATTTTCTCAGTTTAGGAACAGATGAAAATCCTGCGTAGAATTGCCTTCATAAATCCGGTCTTTTCCCGCGTATTTTTGTTTTCAATAGGTCCAAAGGTTAGCATAATACGCTCCAGTGATACTTGTTCTAAATCGATTAAGAGTACACCCTGAGCATCTCAGAAAATAGACGCCGTGGCCTTCTCGGCAGATTTCACACACTTGGCCTTCTTTGGCGGTAAAGAATCGTGTGTAGTAGTATACCCATGTTTCATCATTGTCACAAATCGACATTTATTCCTGTCACTTCCAACTGTCGCGCGTGAGAGGTGTGCAAATTGAGACACAGTCAGTTCCGCCTACAGCAAAGTGGAGATCAAACGCGAGGAACAATACGCTGCTCTGAAATTCTGCTTTCGTTTCAACAAATTTCAGTAGAGGTCTATGGAAAGTTAATTTTTTTCTTACAGCACACACAGCTCGAAGATGGTTTAAAATGTTTAAAGAGAGGATGCAATCAATTTCTTTGGAAGGTGGACCGGACACTGCAATTTGTACTCTAACGGAAGAAACATTGCTGCTGTCACTGAGAGAGAGATGGCCGCCGATAACATTAAGAACACTTTCAGCAATGATGAAAATTTCACGGGGTGCGATACACACGGTATGTTCCAAGATTGCTAATTTCGGAACAAATTGCATGCAGTTGGAGATGATATTACAGGAAAATGTGAAATTTCTGCTGATGAAACTTGACCACATCATTTCGATTCTGAAGGCAAATCAGAATAAGAAAGTGGTTGTTTTTGCTGAGAAAGTTATAATCATCTAATTGTTCGACATTCAAGGAATGGTTTACCAGCATATCATACCTGGCATCAACATCTGTAACTGGGTAATACTACAGAGATGTCCTGAAAACTCTACAACTGCATATCACGCACAAAAAGC
The DNA here is from genome assembly GCA_030762175.1 of Metallyticus violacea. Classification (NCBI taxonomy): domain Eukaryota; kingdom Metazoa; phylum Arthropoda; class Insecta; order Mantodea; family Metallyticidae; genus Metallyticus; species Metallyticus violacea. The sequence continues at coordinate 21,636,823 of CM060844.1, forward strand.
CACCTGTAAGCTGCGCCACGATAATGCACGGCCGCACATAAAAATGTAGTTTTTGAATATCTCACAAAAATCAACGATGAAGTGTGTCCCCCTCCCTATAGTGCAGATTTTGTCTCGTGTGACACTTTACTTCTCCCCAAATTGAAGAAACCCCTTCGTGGGAGACATTATCTGTCATGAGAAGCAGAGTTGAAGGCTGAGGAGACGATTCTGAAAGACCTGTCAAAAATGGTTTCTAGCAAGTCTTTAAAATACTATAATAAATGCTTGGACTGGTGCATAATGGGGACTACTTTGAGAAAGATTATCAAATTATGAGAATGAGTAAAGATATGTTGTCAAAATTTGTGATCATTTATTGAAGTACCCTCTTAAGATTGTCGATGGATTAAATTAGATCTGGTTTGTGAACATTATAGCTCTTGTCTGACTTTAATCGAGGTTAATTTAGTACGGAGATCATCTGGTTTAATGTTGTTGATTTGATTTATTTACGGACGCTCTTTAACATCCCGGGTCATCAGCGTCCCATTTAATTCAGGGCGTGAAACGGCCGATAAATTTTGCTTAGAGGCCTCTTCTTTCAGACTTGAGGTTCTTTATCGTGCCGTAAATGTACGACACGGGGGACCCAATGCTTTACTCCGTTCCGAAGGAACCATACTAATGACTTTTATGCCCGAAAAAATCCATCGATCCTGGCCAAGATTCAACCCACAATCTTGGGTTTACGAGGCATGTATGGTTAGCACTAGACCATCAGGACTGACTGGTTTAATGTGAAAGCTATGAATATGACCCTTGGATTTAATGCGTAAGTTTGAACCCTCTGAGAATCGAGTGGGTTCTTTCCATCTCTGGCCAAAAAGGACGACATTTTCAACCCTCTTGATTGGAACAACGAAGCTACAAGCAGAACAAGAAGAAAGAATTTTAAAAGGAGGCGAGGCGTTTGTTTTTTACATTTTCATGCAAAATCACTCCCGGAATCACGTATTCATTCATTTGTAATAAAAGTAAGCCTCAAGGAACAAAGGGTGAGTTTTTCTGCTGATGCCATTGGCAACGTTTAATATGAAAGAGCCTCGTTATATCTATTTGTTAAACATACCTCTCGTCAGTTTTATAATGACAGTCTTTCTTCTGTGTTATTCTTATGATTTCTCTTTGTTTTTGTGACCTAGATACTGCGGCAGGTTTTTCTGTAAAGCAAATATCCCTGAAAAGAATGCCAGCGGGCAATGGAAGCAAATTTCTGAGAAATTCATCTAGGCTACATACTTCTGCATTAAATGATGATAAACAGAATAACTGCAGAAGTATGTAACTTAATTGTCACCATTGTTCCACAGCATCTATGATATAAATATCACCATTTGAAACACCAGCCTCTATCTGCAATTACTCCCTTTAAATGAAAAGGTAGTTATGCTTATTGGATAGGAAATATAATGATATATTTTGACTTTAGAAAATATGTGATGAAAATTTTGGAATAATTTTCACACAATTTAAAATGTGAAGAAATATTGTCGCAAAAGATGATGGTATAACCCAAAAGTCACATAGAATGACATTAAATATATTAAAATAAAAGAAAATACAAAGAATTGGAGAATGTATTTAACATTTTTAAAAGATCGAAAATCTGCTGGAATACTTATAATTAGCATAGTACACCACGTCTCAAGTAACTTGTTTTACTAGCCTGAGTTCGGCACCCTCCCATTGAAATCAGAAAAGTTTTAATTTTGGGGCTTTGCTTGAAAGGCAACTTAGCGGTATGAGGGAAGAATACATTTTTAATTTCTAACAGTGGAAAAAAATCCCAATGAAGTTTGATGAAAAATAAGGGTATATATGAAAATAGATTTTAATTTTGAATAACAACAAATTAAACGTTAAAGAACTTTTAACAAATAATTTGTTTAAAACTGTAACTCTTTAAAAGTACGAGCATATTATAAAATAAATATTTAAAATGCTGGGGCTTAGTTTCAACATAATACGTTTTCTTACTAGCACACTTCCTTAATGAGCAACTTTATAACAATGGAACCGTAAACAAATATAATAAAATAATGCTATTAACTTTACAATGATATATTTTGTATACGCATTCTACCTGGGTCACTGGGAGTAAGTTACGAAGAAGACTCTTTACGTAACAAATTTAAATTGAAGATCCAAAAGTTTTTGCATTCCACTCGGGCATTGGTGTCATATCTACCTCAGCCAACGACGAACGTGACTGCTCATCACACCATGCTTGCGTGGCAGCAGAAGGATGAGGTAAAAAGATGAATAGCGTATTTATCGGAAAACAAGAAACACGTGCAAGGACGGCACAATAGAATTGATTAAAATGAATTGAATGCTGGAAAACAACAATCATCCCAGATAATTGGCCACTTGAAGTTATATACTCACTCTTCAAAAGGAAAATGGAAAAATTAAAATTATACAGGAATAAGAATATTGAACGCGAAGCATAGAATATATTAAAAGCATAGGTGCAAGAAGACAAAAACACCAAGAATAGGATGGAATTTATATATTGTACAGGCAATGTGTTTACCTTACAAATACTGGTTATTATAATAAGAGAATTTAATCTACACACAAATTAATCTTTTGTTGACTACGTCAAGGTATTTGACAAAGTATCTGGAACAACTTTATGCCTAATTTTGGAAAAAGAAATTTTTTCACAGTATTTCATCAATTGTGTAAAAGTTAAATTCTAGAATACTAAAATAGTTTAATGACTTGGGACAAAAGTTTAGTAATTTCAAAAAACAAAAAAAAAAAAAAAAAAAAAAACAATCAGGGGTATAATATGTCACTCATACCTTTTAATTTATACATGCCACAGTGGAACAAAGAAAAAAATTAAGCATTTATTTAGACCAAGAGGCCTTTATTAAAACTTTGTAACCAGACCATCCAGTTATTTATAACAACTGAGGGCTGTCTTTTTAAGTTAAACTAGATCTGTTAAGTATTTCATTTTGAAATTTCAGATGAAATACCGAAGATCTAAATGATGATGATGATGATAAGAATAATAATAATAATAGTAATAATAAATATAAAATAACCAGTTGGAATTATTTAGACTGCAACGTCTCCTTCCTAGCAAGTATTGATATATAATAAAACTTATATAATATGACAAATTTTAAGTAAAAAAATCTATGATTAGGTACAATATTTAATCTTTATAAAGTACGAGGGCTTTTCAGTAAAGAATGCTCATAATTTTTTACAGGCATAATTTCTGATGCTAAAATTTAACCTTGCAATATTTTGTAAGCTTAATGCGAAATGTACAGGTTGTTTCATTGTTGTCCCTTTTGGTTTCCGTATGGAAGAGGTGTGCAAGTTAACACATGCTCAGTTCCGTCTACAAAAAAAAATGGAGCTGATATGCTGCTCTGAAAATCTGCTTTCGTCTCAACGAATGTTCAGCTGAGATCTATCGCACAGCTCGAAGATGGTTAAAGTGTTTAAAAAGGAGAGGTAATAAATTTTAAAGGAAGGTGGGCCCGACGCTACAACTTGTGCTCAAGCAGAAGAAAACATTAACACCGTTGCTGTCATTATGGCACAGAGTCGTCGAAGAAATTTGAAACTTTTGTTGGGAGTCATCCACACTTTGCTAATCGAAAAGTTGCACATGAGACGTGTTTGTGCACGGTGGGTCCAAGACTGCTGAATCCCGAACAGAAGGACAATTGTGTTCAGGTTTAATGCAGTTGAAGATGATGTTATAGGAAGATGCGAAGTTTCTTTCAAAGGTAATCACTGCTGATGAAACTTGGCTACATCATTTCAATCCTGAGAGTAAACTGCAAAACTCTTGTGTGGGAATCCTCATCACCAACACCAGAACGAGCAGTTGTGGTTGCTTCTGCTGGGAAAGCTATGATCATTTCACTTTTCGATATTCAAGGAATTGTTTACCAGTATGTCGTAACTGCACGCACAACTGTTAACTGAGAAATCGCACAGAAATGTCTTGAAAACTCTGCAAGGACATATCACACGTAAATGACTACATTTCCGTGCAACAAGCTGGATGCAGCAGCACGATAATGTATGGACGCTCAACGCAAATATTGTTGTGGAATATCTGGTAAAAATCAATGCGCGGTGTCTCTCATCCCCCTTATAGTCCAGATTTAGCTTCTTGTGACTATTGCCTTTTCATAAAATTGAAGTAGCACACATTTTCCATTATCAGAAGCAGTGGCGAAGGCTGCGAAGGTAATTCTGAAGGACCTGTCAAAAATAGCATCCAACGGGCACTGCTTAAGAAATATCATCAAAATTATGAGGATATGTTGTTAAAAATTATGGTGATTGTTTATTGAACAGTTTTGGTACATCGTGATGAACCAACTGACCTAAAAAGTGTGGTAGCATGCGCTCTTCAACTTTAATGATCCTATAAAAAGACGTCATAATTCTCTTTTGGTTCTGGAAAATGTCTGATCATTATACACAACATTTTTACAGTGGAAATATCTGCAGATAATATAATAATATAATAAATTTGCATATAATAATATAATAAATCTGCAATTATATAATGTCCATAATATAATAAAGGAATAATGTGATGACCCCAAATTCTGAATTAAGACACTTAACAAGCAATGAAATTCTTCAGTGACATTGTGCATTTAGTTTTGTGCCTCGCATATCATCAGATTTTTTAAATATAATTTTGGTAACCATTTGCAAAACCAATCTACAGTATTTATTGAGGTGCGTTTAGCTTTGAAAACACCAAATTTATATTCAGATAATATTTTTTTAACTATTTTTAAAAACTTAACAGTGAATGGTACTCAAGACTTCTTTTTCATTTTTTAATTGTTCACCTTTTCCCCCCCATGTGCTAGAAGCGTACATTTGCAGTAACTGCTGATCCAGAGGGACCGTCAGCACTCCAATTTGAAAATGTTAAATACTAGTTTTAGTATAGTCTAAAAATACAAACAGTTGGTTGTGCTTTCATTTAGCTGAGTTATTTAAATTTAGTGCTTATCTTTTACATCCGAGTCGTGTTCCCAACTTCTGCACTTGTCTGTGAATACTTCTTTTTCTCCAATATTTTCAGTTATAAACAGCAAACGGTTTTGGATTTGAAAGACCTTTAAACCATCAATCAAATCATGCAGAGTACGATTGGTTTCAATAGTCTAGTAACGCGCGAGGTATGAAGGAAAAGAAAACAATAAAACAAGGTAATAAAGTTATAAGAATTATATAAATAGAAAATTGTCTAATTATATCCGAAATTATATCCCATAATTATTTCCTTCCCCAAATAATACCCCAAAAGATTTTAACCACTGAATTTTTTCCTATAGGCTTAAAATACCCTAAATTTAAGGGGAAATCAGTGACAGCACTGATGTGGTTTGCTGCAGCTATAAGGCGAATAATAATAAAGTGTAAATTTTTCAATATACTGAGAGTTTAGGGAGGTATTGTATAGAAATACTCGGAGAGTTTTTAATATTTTTTCAATAATGACAGACAGCGTGGATATTTTTAATATGCTATGCCGAAGCCCACACTGTTCATAGTTCTTTGACGATCCAAGAGAGGTGGTTGTTATTACCAGAGTGTTCTCCGTGACTTCTTGAACGTTTCGGAACCATATGATAGAAAAATGAGTACGTTTTATGATATATTAAATAATATGGTTCAATCCCAGAGGTCATCGGCCCTCAAGATGTCGAGTATGGTTGGGGATTTCTGTTAACTCGTAACGCAAATAATGTTGATTGATGTGTGAGGGAGAAGGCTGACCCCACCAGCTATTTGTTCAGCAGGACGTGTTTGTTCAACAGATTGGTCCATAACTCCACCAGCGTTTCATTTTTTCCATCCCCTTATCTGTATTAGCAAACATCAGTCCAACTGGGGCACAAGTGGGGGGGGGGTCATCAGCCCGGCGTCGTCTGTACTCTTCTCTGCTCTTTAAATTTACATTCAAACTAATGATCTTCATCTCACACCTTCATGAGACAGATTCCCCTCCCCCACTTCTTTTAAGAAATCCTATAGATTGTCCTGTTTCAGTAAAAATGTTGCCTTCTTGTTCCATGAATTCTTTAGGACAGTTTCTTTTTGTGCATACCATGTCATTTAAGTAGCAAATTTTCTGCTTTTCCCATTTACATACATTTATTTTTCTCCAGTCACTGATTGGTTAGTTATTTTGCTTTATTTAAAGACTCTCTTGAACATCTCTGCTCATTAGCAGCCCATTCTATTCAAGACCTGAAACGCCCTATAAATTTTGCTTAGAGCTTCTTCTTTCAGGCTTGAGTTTTTTTTTTTTTTACATGCATAGGTGAGGAATTCGCTTAGTTTACGTTAACTTTCGTACTTATTTCTGTAACTGTTCATAATTTTAATCTTCTCTATCTGCAAGGTCTTTATAATGTTACATCGGGAGAAGAACGTTAAAATTGGTTAGGGAGAGAATCACAATAACAACAATAACTTGGAAAGTTTATCTGCGGAGAGGGAATCGTGAAGGTGAACCTTTTAAGGGTGAAGAGCCCATTTAGGTAATTGAAACATTCGCCCTTATTGTCGTCCGATCTCGTAATGGGGAATTTTGCGTTTCAAAATCACAGCCATAGCAAAAGTGTTTCGGGCAGCATTTCTCCTCTTTGTCGGGCACAAATTCGTATATAAATATACTTAAGAAACGTGTGATCACGTAAAAGTCGTGAAGTTTGTGCTTTTGCTTGTTTTTGTGGGATAAAGTAATATATATTTGTAAAAATAAACACTTTCGAAAAAACATAAACATAAACCAGAAAAGGCTTATACTAGAAATTAAAAATAATTGATAATATATATTTTATAAATATGAATGAACCGTATTTAAGATAACACTTCCACAGAATTTTTTGTTACAGTTTAACGTCCCTAATAATAACGAAGGTTAAAAGAGACTATGAATCAATGTTTGATGAAAGTCATACGTAAATGAATTCGGGTGCCACAACACTTAAGGTTATCTGTCATTCACCTTTGAGGGTAAGGAAAAACTCCGGAACAAACCTTGTCCAGGCTACTGACTTTATGGTAATTGGGACCTCCAAATTATCGTGCAGACACGCTAACCACGAGACCACGCAGAAATATAAATGAATTACTCCTAATTGACTTAACTTCTCCGAATACAGGAGTAACTACAATAAATACAAATGATTGCTATCTACCTACTTCCTACCTAACCACTCATCCACCCACCTAGCTACCTACAAAAAATTGTCCGTCAAGATCATAAAGCACACCGGAATTCCAGAATATGCACAAAAATGTACGAATTTGATCAACTGAATACTAAAGGGGGTGTTAAGTAATTCAATTGCCTTCTTATGATTGTCAGTACAATACAATTAAACATGTGTGATCTGAAACAAAGGGGGAGGGGCTGGAAATAAAAATAGTACATTTAATATGAAATATGTGGAAAGAATCGTAACAAACAAATAGACAAATTGGAATCCTACTTTCGACATGATCAAAAGTTGCAAGGGGAAGGTTTTGGGGAAAAATCAGGACATGGCGAAATGTTAGAAATCAATAATTAAATACATTTACAAGATTCTGCTGACGACAGTGACGAACTGCTAACTGATGAAGACAATGGCGAGGATAATGGACATGAGGGACACAACCACCACGGGTAGCCGAGGGCGTTAAGGCGCACACTCGTGAGCGAGAAGATCTGGGGTTCGAATCCCGCCAGGACCGTCCTCCCTGACTGAGATTTTTTTCCAGGTTTTCCTCAGTCCTCGTAAATAGCAAATGCAGGGGAGGTACCTAAACTTAGGCTTGGAACCCTTTCCTTAAATAAATTCCTTTCCCAATATATCATCTCATAGACGGTGCCTCAGTAGTAAAAACGGACCTTAAACGGAAAAAAATAAAAAAATAAAGGAACAGCACAACGCGTATCTATTGTAGCACTTCCACAGGATTAAATACCAGGTAAACAATATGCTTTATTTTGATACTACATGTTAGGAACTGTAACAGTTATAACAGACATGATGCAGTTGCGTAAGTGCGAGAGAGCGCGATAGATGTAGGGGGATACAAGTACTAGTGGCAGGTCTGCGTAAGCATTTACGTTCCATTGGCTGCAGCCAAACCCCCTTCCTATTGGAAAAACACTATAGATATAACTTTGAAAATGTGAGGTCATCGGTGTAATTTTCCATCCGATTTCACGTGCAATAATCCACGTAGTGTATGATCCTGTTACGTACAGACTTGAGCGAACCAATTCTTTACGGAAGCAAATGTCGAGACACCAATTGTATTTGCGCTTATAATCGAAAATACTTGACACAGAATGGTCTTTTGTTTCCTTGTTTCTTTATACTCCAATTTATTGTAAGCTGCAGCAAGAACGTAAGACCACAAATGACAAAATAAGTACGCATGAACTAAACTCTTTGTAATGGCATCTCGTCAACAGCATTTAGCCTTGTTACATGATGCGCTGTCTCTTTCTTAATTCCATTATGACATGTTTTGAAGATAGATTAAGGAGTATTTTTATGCCTGATCTTCATTGTACATCGTTACTGCTCGGTTTCCTCCGGCGCTTTGTCACTTCATATTTAACGAAAATGGCAATAGGAAGCTTTGGCTCGCTTAGTGCTGTGCTTTCGTATGATGCTTTAAAATTACAAGGATCTACCGTGATTTTACTGTTTTACATTTTGAAGTCTTCTTAAAGTAATTTGCGTGTACTAATTCCAAAAATGAGGCCCCTTTAGCTGTGTCACAAATCATTTCTTTGGAAGATTATTTAAACTTTATGTGAGCTCCATTTTCAAATTTCTCTTTCTTGTAGGTGAGTTAGTTCTACATACTTAATTTAAGAGAAAAGTGAATGGAGATATTATTACAAAAGTAATAAATCACTGGGCCCTCCGGATTCTAGTATTCACTATGTTAGTGTGTATATATACGCTAACGTATACATACAGGGTGGCACAAAGATAACTACACACTTAGTGAATTTCATTTAAATATTATTTCACTTCTTTGTATGTTATATTCAAAACGTTTTCCTTCTTCATGTATTTTTAACTGTACTGTATGTACTACGAGGGTAAGTCCATAAGTTTCCAGCCTCGCCGATAAGGACTATCATCTTCACAAAACCCTTATCTAGTGTCATACCTCATCTGTTAAGTAAATAATTGCAGCAGTAACTTCCGCTCCGCTGTGTTCAGTTCAGATATAGTTGCGTAAAGAAGGCTATGTGTAGAAGATTGTGACATATTCAAAATGGAGTATCAAGCTGTTATTAAGTTCTTCACAAAAGAAGGACTACTCCAAATAAAGTTAAACAGCGATTGAACGGAGTATATGGGGAAGCACCCCCTCATATTCTACCATATAAGAATGGGCCAAAAGAATGGGTGGAGAAAGCATTGAAGACGAAGAATTGCTGTTTTATTTCGTTTGGAGTAAGTTCTTCTTTTGTGAAGAACTTAATAACAGCTCAATCTTCTAGCTTTCTTTATGCAACTATATCCGAACAACTGAACACAGTGGAGGGTAAGTTACGGCTGCAATTATTTACTTAACAGATAAAGGTTAGTGTGAAGGCGATAAACCTTATCGGCTAGGTCGGAAACTTATGAACTTACCCTCGTAGAAGACAGAACGTCCCTCAATTTCATAAACTCCATATGTAACTTATCTGTTCTGTAATGCCTTCACAAATTCGACTTGCTGAGGAATTCGCTTAATTTAAGCAGATACTCCGTGACGGACTTTTTCATATTCAAATCGCCGCAGGGTTGTGCGGCCAAGTTTCTGTCTGACACTCTAGTTAATCAAAATTTGTTCCCCCGTCAGCTCAACCGCGATGTATATTCACATTCTTGTGTACAGATTCCATTCTTGGCGAATCTATTGTCCCAGTTGTAAACTGTACTGTGTGCAAGAATTTCTTGATTACATACCGCAGTTAAACGTCTATGAATTTCTGCAGGTTTGACGCATTCCTTCTACAAAAACCATGCAGTCCATTCTTGTATGCATGACGTAAATGACGTAACATCTGTCCCTACGAATAGGCATACCCATAGCTTGTGAGGTATTCGAAAATATGACTATTGTAAATCATTTCCGAACGCTCCTCGTAATTGAATCTCTCTCATAGAAGGCACCGATGTTTTCGGAACGAAACTAACTCTTTTTAACGAATTTAACAAGGACAAGCATTTCTTAAAGACTAACAGAGGAACAGCAGACCATCTGAAGCTATCGAAGAAAGCACTTCACAAGTAGAGCAAAGCTCATAAACGTTAGGAGGATTTAAAGTTGACTCTAAGGAAAATTCGCTTAGTTTTTCTACCATTCTTGATGAACACATACAAGGGAAAATTTGTTGAAACTGGGTGTCCCAAAAGTTAGAAGCTCTGCAGGGTACCAGAAATATTTCAAAGATGCAATATTTGGGAGCCTTACGCATATCTGACATCTACCAGTCTGATCCTCAAATGAAGGCTCAATACTCCTGTTGTATTTTCTCTAAGGGCAAGAAAATGGTCACCCCTTTCTTTCCAACAGGAGAATTTACTATAAAATCAGAAGACAATTGCTGAAGTATACAAAATGCATGAACAGTAGCCAAGAACCAGGCTAAGAGGCATTTTGTTGCGCCATAACAAAGCTTGTGGTCTTACTGCCAGCACAACTCTGGACATTTATAGAGCATAGGAGTAAACGTATTATGTTCCCGTCCTGGTTACTCTTTCCTATTCCCGAAGGTCAGTGATTTTCCAGTCCTTAAGAAGCAGTCGCGCCTGTGCTAAGAAGAATGGGCTGCAGTGCGGAAAACGAGTGGCTAGGCGCTTCCGGAAATGATTCCAGAGGACAGTGCCAAGGAGGGTACTTTAAAATGTGGTAAATAAAATTCCTCTGCGATATCTTGTGACCTTTGTAAAATGCAGTTGTGATAGCTCTTGATACGGTACAGTCTTAAGTAAAATGAAATTGACGTGAAAATAATTTTATTTTAGTTTTTTATGCACCACCACAGCATAGCAGTGCTAACTGCAAGTTTCGCCTACGGATGTTTATTTATCTTTTGTTTTTATTCTGATCATTCTCCTGTTTCCATTACTTTCCATAAAATAACATCAATGTATTATAGACCGCCACCGGTGGCGAAGGTCGTTAAGGCGCGGACTCTTGAGTCTGGGGTTCGAATCCCGCTTGGACTGTCCTCCCTGACTGAGGTTTTTTCAGGCTTTCCTCATTCCTCATAAATGTGAAATGCTGGGGAGGTACCCTAAATTTAGGCCTGGAACGTTTTCTTCCTTAAAAAATAAATTCTTTCCCAATATATCATTTCATCGCATGTACCATCAGTGTCCACCGCCTGTGATGCGCTAGCAGTAAAAACGGGCGTTAAACATAATTAAAAATGTATTATTTCCCATTTTCCTACCTTTCATCTTTTTTTTTTCTTATAATTTTTATGCGTCACAGCGCAAATTATTAGAGCACTCGTTCAACAATTCGCAATACAGCTGGCCGAACAAGGGAGAAGTTTAACTTATTGTATTGGAATGAATAGTAGTCATCTGTTATAAAAACCAAAAAATACGGAGAAAATAGCGGTAGCTGAGTATAGAGTGAGCATTAACAGATCAGAGCATCCAGCTGATTACGTCATATCAAAACTACATTGCCGTATTGGCTTATCGTTAAGCAGATTATCGAAATATGACCAAGCCATTCTTCTTCTAAGATCACCTTCCGACACACAGAACAAGAAGTAATAGAAATGCATGGTGCATGTTAAACTACAGAAACACTCATTATAGTGGTCTGACACCGAACTAAACGAGTTTGAATTTGGCGCATATTGTCTTACTGAGATACAGTATCTCTACTGCATATACCTCTGCCTGATTATGTGTATGGGTAGATTTTGTCATAGTGTTTTCATTAAAGCATTAAATATTTAAGCATTTAAATGTTTTCTCTTCTTTTAAGACAAACTTGTATAATACTTTCGTTTTTTTTTTTTTTCTGTTACTGTATTTAAAATAACGAATTCACTTGAAGCAGATGTTTTCCAAAAGAAAGTGGGATAAATGTATTTAACAAATGTTTTATTTCATTACATAACATAAATTGCAGCTGAATATATCGTTTCCATCCTAATGATGAACTTACATAAAGAGCAGATAGGGCGTGAAAAACCTACACACGCGGAAATCAATTTCCAAGGTAAAATCACAATGGAGGAAAGTTCGCCCGGTAGTCGCTAATAATTGCTGTTGATTTGAAACGAACCAATCAGTAGCTATTCCGTTTCTATGGCCTGGCGAAGTACTATCTCGTGCTAACGAAAATACTTATCTCGGTTTCACTCCCCCCTTCGTTTCGGACTGCTTCCGTACTCTGCTTATCCACACTCAAACCTTATGTATTTCTCTTTGCGCATGCGCAAAACTGGTTTTCCCCCAGTTCAAACATTTGCACAACACATTGAACCAGAACACAACTACCAGACCTACGTGTCCAATAATATGTAAACCCCCCCTATATTGTTAACTCCCTTACTGTCAACAATATTTATTTCATAATAACTCGCCAGTGTAACTGAATATATTTTAGGTAGGAATAGGCTTATTTACAAAGTCTGCTATGTCATTTTCGAGATTTGAAGACACTATGGAATATATAGGTTTGACATTGGTATCACTGGAAAGTGCGCGTCTAAACCAGCAACCAATGCGGAAATAGCTCGCGCCCTGAGCAAACGCTGATGTTTGAAAAGATTACAGAGAGTAGTTCCAGACTCTACTCCTTCACGTTTAGAAATCTATAGCTGCCTTGCATAGTTCAGAGCCATGAAAGGGGAGAGGCATATGGGATCGAGAAACGGTAGCCAGAGATGAAAACATCGCTTGTGCAGAAGCCATAGTGAAGATCGCTCCGGGGATACAAAGGAGTCTCTAAACATTCGTTCGTCATAGGTGTTTGAAATCCTACAAAAATATTTTCGTGTGAGGAAGTGTCTTTTTGTTGGGTATCCCACAACCACACAGAAGAACAAAAGGCAGAAAGAGTGGAATGGTGCCAGGAAATGGTCATCGTTCGTCAATGGCAACTCCTAAGGTGCCTATAACCTTCACAGGTGGCGAAAGTTGGGTTTACTACGCCCCGGAATCAAAAAGGTAATCGGCGGACTGGACCTTTCAAAATGACAATCCGCAAGTGAATGTAAAGTGATGTCGAAATATAAGTCAAAAGATGGTTGGCCATTTTCTTCTCAGCAAGTAACCATATTGCAGTCATTCCATTCCAAGAATTAAATACGATCACTGTCAACTGGTACACCACAGTTTGTCTCCACAGGATCTTCAGAATACTAACAGAAGATGTAAATGTAGGTTGAGAGAATTGTTGCTTCACCACGATAATGCCTCTGAGTACACCGCTTTGAAAATAATGAACCACCCGCCGTACAATTCATGTTTGGCTCCCTGTGACTTTCTCCTGTTTCCAACTGTCAAGGAAAAATTGAGAAGTTAACTTTTGGAGGCTGCTGCGTTCTACAAAGAGGAGGATGATTTCACCTCTGAAGAAGCATGGCGTGGCTGCTTGCACGAGAGTGTGGGAGAGCGCTGTGAAAGGAAATAGGCAAAGTAATGAATTATAGCCTTCTACTTAGTGGAATTCCAAAAATGAAATAGTTGCTCATTTTTATGTTTATGTTTCCTTAATTCGCTCTTAATTATTTTTAAAGCCGCTACCTGTTGCCGAGGTATTTAAGAGGGTTAGTGGAGTGAACAAATGATGGAATACATACGGAGTCTATCAGAGTTTCATGCTACCTGATGTTTACATTTCAAGCTTATAAAACTCCCTTACTAAGCACAAATTATTGTGCTGGGCTTTGCTCTATTTAGTACTGAGTATAATTTTTAATCCATTTGTTTAATATGGTGAAAATAGCTTATGTACTCTTTCCGAAGATCTCAGCAGTGGCCATTACACTTTAGATGAAGTGCATATTATACAGTGCGTTCAGTGATGCTTTCCCCCGCGGCGTGGGATTTTTCCTTGTGAGCGAGGCCCCGATCGTTTGCTACGCCGTGGAAGAAGTACTACTGACTGGCAGTAATAGTGCAGCTGTTCCCGGTTGTGTGTTGTGTTCATTTTTTAATTCGACAATATACATAAAGTGTATTATACCTCGTGTGTTTACAACGGCACAGGTGTCTATGTACGATTCACATGTGTTAACTCAATGGTGAAAGAATCATAGAAAAAAAATTATTACTTACGTGAATAACACAATAACCATTTTTCCCCCAGAGAATTAACCGACAGGGAGCGCGATCATGCACTTTTTTCAACAGGACTCTGCCACTGCTCGCACTGCGAATACTTCCATGAGAGCAATTCACAATGTGTTTCCACAAGACAGAGTTAGTAGGGATATGTGGCCATCGGTCCCCCGATTTAATAGTTTGCGATTATTACCTCTGCGGTAAATTAAAAAATGACATGTACAAGACGAACCGGTACACCATACAAGAACTCGAAGATAATATTCGCCAGAAAATTGTATTAATAATTTCCTAAAGATGTACCAAAATTATGTGAAGAATTAAGTCGGGTAACTTCAATACCTCATTTGATAATTTGCTAAGGAATGAGTCTCTTAAATTGGTTTGTGTATTGTTGTATGGTGTGTTTGTTTTTTTACCCTCCCGCTAATCACCGAGACGCGGCTGGCCGGCTAACCGTCATAGGCAATCCGAGGTGAAACAAAACTGATTTGTGGAGGAGGAGTTTATGAAATACCCTGTGTTGTAAACATCGATCATTTTCCTAAGAGGGTTGAAATCTCCCTCATCTAGCCCACTCGATTAAAACTCCAAAGTTTTCGAGCCCTTCTCTTTATTTGAATTGCTCTCTCCCTTGACGGCTATAGAGCGCGAGATATTCATTCCCAATACTTTGTGATTAGAACGCCTGCAAAGTTGGCAACTAAATGAGAAAACAGGAGTTTTAAAACTACGCCATCATTTTACAACAGTTGCACTAAAATCATAGCTAAAAAGTTTTGCAAGATAAAACAAAGAACCGTTAGTGTCTTCATTTACTCCCCTTCAGTTTTAGCAGCCGCTGTGCGAATTCTTGTGCAACATATGGAAGAGATTTACGTGCGAAATTTTCTAGAGAATTGCGAGGTCTGCAGTCTTTACTTTATAATTCTTTTCTCATTTCCTATCCCTCTTTCTTTGTCTCTTCCTAGGGTCATGAATTGTTAAACGGCTTGCAGGAAAATTTGTTCAGATTGACTGCGAAATGTTTTTTACCCATTCATTTTCCCAACCGAATTTCGTTCCGAATTTCGATAGGTTTGCTGTGTACGTGACTTTTTTTTTTAAGAGAAACTGCATGCGACTAGAGTTTCAATATCTGCATTATAGACCGAAATTCCTCGAAATCAACGGAGCAAAAATGATAGAAGTGAAAGGGTATGTGGCAGAAAATAAAGGTAGGATAGGGTTCACATAGACCAGGCCGCTGACTACATGGATATTGTGAAGAAGTTATAGCCATTCCAATGAGACAAATATTTTTTATTTAGAAACGTTTTAATGCTTCTACCAAATATTTTCAAAGATGCCTGCCCTAGTGTTGAGAAGCCAACCGCCGGTATTTAGATGTTTATTTTTTGTATTTTTTACTTGGCTTTTTCTTTAATTTTAATTCTAAAAGCACTTATTTACACTTTTAATCGAACATCTACAAAAAACGACATAGCTTTAATTACACATGTTTGGCACAACGAAGGAAAAAAATTAAACTTACTAGAAGATAAATTAAAATGTAACCATATAAGATTACAACTGTTTTTTCTGTTTTGTGTATATGAAGTTTGAACTTTAACAAAAAAATAACGGTAGTAGAAATGAAAATGTCAAGGAGTATAGCAGAATACAATATTTTAAATTAATTTAGGGAAGAATTAAATAGAACTTTTAGGAGTTACTGGAAGAAACATATTGAAAGAATGCAGAGTTCCCAAAATAAGTTTTAATTATAAATCAGTAGGTAAGAGGAGTGATAGATCAATGAGAAAGTGGTTACTACTTTTTTGACAAGTATATAGAAACCGTAATGAGCATCATGAACTTAAACCTTGAAATATCAAAGTAAGTTATTTCCTAAAATTTATTTTATATATTTTAAATACTTAAAGTTTATAAAACATTGTCTCTATTTATAAGAATAACTAATATAATAAAATAAAAGCGTATGGATGGGTGGAAACACTAAATGACAGACATACATGTAAGCCCTAAAAAGATAATTTAAAACCAATTGGTGAGGGTGTAAGGCAACCTGCCAAGTAATACAAAGAATCCAGAGGCAGACCAAACGGCAGGCTGTAGCGGTTATCACAAAAAATCAAATTCTAAGGCTTCCATTTCCGCAATAAAAAGAAAATATCAGGAAAGAAAGGTAAATCAATATTACGTTTGACCTCTTCCCTTCGGCTACTTGTTCAACGACTTCATATGTGTGTAGCGTTTACAAAAGGCTGACAAATATATAAGGTTAAAAAAACTAGAGTTTGCTGAATAGAGTGGGACTGGGAGGAGGGTTTGGGGAATGGGACAGTGTAATAAAAATATTTTCAACAAAATGCTTTAAAAACTTCAATATGAACGAATAAACGTTAACAATAATTGTTAAAACTACCTTCTTTACTTTTAATTGTATATTATATTTTTGCACATCTATCTTCAGACAATTCCTTTTTATAAATCTTGACCCCTCAAGCGAAGTTTTAAGTCTTAGCTAATAAGCATGTTACAGTCGACGATACCCTTTTTCAGCTTCGCTTTGTAGCTGGAATTGTCGTCCTTTTTCGCCAAATAAGCATTGTATCGAGAATACTAACAAGAGGATATGACTGAAGTAATACAGAAAAGATGCGAGAATCTGCCCTATACGTGTGGAAAATATTCAGGCGTACTGCAAGGGAACGGGAGAATGGAGAAAAGAATATCTATGACTCATTTTTTTAACAGAGGGAGTGGCAAACCAGACACATGCTGACAGGTAGAAAGGAGGAGGAGGGAGTAAGTACATTTTTAAACAACGCGAGACAACTCAGATCGGAAGAGGCGACAACCCGGAAGGGAGTAGGGGAATACAAACCACTTTACTTTTTTAAACGTTTATACATATACATACGGGAGTGTAATATATTTACTTTTGTATTGTTTTCTTTTCTGTTTATTTTATTTATGTATTTAAAACATTTTCCCATTATTATGTTTTTTCTTTTTTAATTTATTTGTTACATTAATGTATATAATATATATGTTATATTAATTAAGTATTGGTCGGGCAATTTCATGCATTTACTAGTGTATTTGGAAAGCACGTATGGTCCCAGGACCCATGTGACTCATGTGTTGAAAATAAATACATATTACTACTGCTACTAGCAATTTCTTAGTCTGACATAAAAAATGGAAACGTATTTCAAAACAAATGTTTATTTATTCTACATAATCAAGTTTTAACTCTATGCACTTAGCAAAACATTTATAAAGAATTTTTAAGACTCTTTTCTTGCTATGAAAACCACTCTTTCACAGCACTTATCACTCCTTCATTCGATGAAAATGTCTTCTCATTTAAATGTTTTTGGAAACAGATGACAGTCTGAAGAGGCAGGCTGAACAATTCAAATCCGATTGCCAGCTTTGTTAAGTTTCTGCATTGTTTCGCAAAACAAGAACGCTTTTGGAACACTTTCCCTTAATACGCCCCCACCTGTTGTAAATAATCTAATTCCTTCTTTATCCCATAAAAACAGATGCCTGCCGATTTTTGGGTCTCATGTT
Source organism: Metallyticus violacea (assembly GCA_030762175.1). Classification (NCBI taxonomy): domain Eukaryota; kingdom Metazoa; phylum Arthropoda; class Insecta; order Mantodea; family Metallyticidae; genus Metallyticus; species Metallyticus violacea. The sequence goes on from CM060844.1 coordinate 21,654,789, forward strand.
TCCATTCCTTTGATTATTCTTTTGTTTCTGGATTGTAGTAATAGATCCTCATTTCGTACATAGTTCCAATACGATCCAAAAGTTGAAAGAATCATCTTGAAGATGACTAGAAAGTTGACACAATTGAGTGATTTTTTAGACCAGCATAAACCGTTTTGAGATCTATTTAGCAATGCCTTTTTCCTAACCAAATCATGACGCACGATGTTAAAGCCGCGTTCACAGTAGTAGTTCAAATTTTCTGCTGTGTACCTCAGTCGATCCTGAAAAGTCATATTAAGCTCAGCATCAACATTTTCGGGAATAGTCACAGAAATGTGTAATCCAACATGATTTTCAACTTTAACATTCTTCCTTCCTTAAATTTCGCGACCTAATTTTCTTTATGTTGCCGTACAAAGCACAATAATCCATGTATCACTCTGACTTTCTGTATGTTCAATATTTCAACCAATAAATTATTACAGAAAAACAATTCTCTCACTTTCATTTGGGCAAAGCTTATTAGTAATTCTTATGCAATACAAGTATGTAAAATTTGCAATTATTATTATACTTTTTACTAATAATTTGTAAAATTTCTTCACACTATTGCGCAACAGAAATATTTTACAAAATATAAGTGATTTTACATATACAAGTATTTTGTAGGAAGTTCTGCAATAGACTCCTGGAGGCAAGTTGGTCCTCCGCAGCTTACCTCGTACATTAGTTGTTCCGTGCAGTTCACTTTATCGACAGTGTGTTCAACAGCGATACTGGAATGTGTTGCAGATAGACTGAACTCAAGGAGAAGACTTTTTATGTGTTAAAAGAGATACAATTAAGCAGCGGTTTGCCGGTCCTGGTGGTCTAGTGATACTGTCTCCTAAATTACCCAAGATCGCGACCTCAATCCCGGCCAGGGCCGTTGATTTTTCGCATGCATAAAATTTCTAAAAAGGACTTCCTTCAGAAGGGAAGTAAAGCCCTGGGTCCCTTATCGTGGATTTACGGCACGTAAAAGACATTCAAACCTGAAAGAAGAGGCCTCTGAACAAAATTTGTCGGCCGTTTCACGCCCCCAATTGAATGGGACGCTGATACCTGATATGTTAAAGAACGTCGTTAATAAAACAAATAAAAAAATGGACAACGGTTAATTTTCCAAATTTTAATGTAGAATTAAATGTTTTTGCTCTAAAGGATAGGCCAATGGTACAGAGTTGTAATCTGAAATCTGAAGCACGTATTTAATTTTTAAATAAATTTTCATAATATAGAAAGCGTTGAATGGAATTAAACGTTTGGCACGATATGCCCTATTTTGTTAGTCTATCATGGATATATTTGTCAATTTTCTTAATAGCGGATATGCTTAGCTGTAATTACAGCGTTTTACTTTAATAGCCACTCTTGCGATCTGTTCTTGCACGCCCAGAAATTTTATTCACGCCAATCCCTCGTAGATCTTGCAACTGTCGTGCATGCTTGAAGTTTTGGTCTGACATATTCTTATTAGCTCTCAACTTTTTAATTTCCTGGTTGTATATCGAGGGCAAAAAGAACACAAAACTTAATCATTGTTTTAAGGTTTTATTTTTATCAAATCTTCGTGCTACTTGAAAGTTATTTCAAAGCAAGTTGTGGTGAACTTTTTAAATTCCTTCTCTTCTATAAGCGTGATTTGATAGTTGCAAGCTTGCTATATCTGTCTCTGCCAACTTCCTGTTTGCTGTATGTACGTATCGGAAAACATAAAACATCAAATATCGTACAGTAAATTTAAATGATGAACGGGTTTCAAAATGACATAAATGGCATTACTTTAGAGGATTCTGCACCAGCATTTTTCGAAGTGAATATATACTTATTCAATACTCAACATAACAAATACAAAGTACAAAACACAATGTAGATATTTATATAATTTAAGTACTCATTTTGAATATACAGGGTCTTTACTTGAAAAGATTCCAGTTTAACTATCATAACCAAACTTTTAATTTAATTTAATTTAATTAATAAACACATTTTTATTTAGGAAAATCATCATGTACAGAAATGTCTGTAGACCTAAAAAGATTCATGAAACATATTTATTCCTTATCGCTTGTAACAAAAATTATGCTTCTCAGCTGACATGTGCTATATATTGAGCTATTGTCGAACTAAGAAACGAACAACACAACACACACTCTGGAACAGCTGCGCTACAGATTTGTCCATTCACCGAGCACGGAAATCGTGTGCAACTCTTGCTGTTTGCTGCTGCAAGTCCCGAGCGAGGCGGAGAGAGCCCAAGGTAGTGACTTCCATAGATATGGCGAGATAATAAGGCTTTCAACCATAACGGAATGGTGCCTCAGACGGTTAGAGCGTCATGCTGCAGTTATGAAGATAGTGGTTTCGAATCCTCACGTCCTGTTGACTTTTTTCCCTTCCAGATTTAAAGTAGATTTTTGGCATTACAATGATTTACTCGGTAACATAGTACCATGCGCTATAAATTGCTGTTTACGATTTTTTTTTCTGCTGGAATCAAAGGATATTTGCTACCATTATAGTGATTTATCCGCTCCTATAAGTTTACATTTACGAAAAGGAGGCGAGCTTAGGCAGTCAGGCCGTAGCGAACCGCAGTAAACCACTGGGCCACCGGTTTCTAGGATTTATCCGAGATTAGCGTTAGGTTAGTATGTGTGTGTGAATATATGAATTAATTGCGAATTCCAATAAGAACAGATTTGCCATCGTTACAATATTTTACCCATCTACTAATCCCCTATCAATTCGCATTTAAAAATTACGGAGAACAATGCATAGGTTATATTACGTTTAACAAAATTATAATATATGCAACATTTACAATGTTAGAAACGGCCGCGCAAACAATAGTTCGGCTCTCTCCGCTGAAGCTCGGGACTTGCAGCAGCCAGCAGCAAAAGTTGCACTTGATTTCCGTGCTCCGTGTATGGGCAAGTCTGTGACAGTCAGCAAGGTTAACAAGTAAGCAAGCAAGCAGGTTTGCCACCCTCTCCACGGCGCTCGCTCGAAGGAAAGCATCATTTATTGTACGGTATAATGTGTATTTATAAAGGAATAAAGATTATATTGAACATATCTTGTTTGGTTTACGTTTGCTGTTACTTAGGAGATAAGTAACTTTAATATGAATACATTGTAATAAAAGTTACCAGTGATTTTTTAACTTTAAACAGGAGTGATCCTGAAACTGTTTTTTTTTCTTTCAGAAATTACTTTTTCATAATATAAAACATTTTTCAAAATAATTTCTGTTTTAATTAACACTGTATGTTACAAGGTTCATGGAAAGAGTTGGTTCAAACATAAATTCCGGCTATTATTAGTTTGAAATGGACAGATAGAGGGACCTGTACCAGTGGGAGGTAATAGGTGGCGATGGAGTTAGAACAAAGAGGACATGGTAGCGTGTAGACTACTGAACATTATCAAAACCAAGTCGGTCGTGTACCGGATGACGTCCGGTCGGCGCCGGTCGGTCTGTATATGCAAAATAGTTTCCCGCCACTCATTAGTGCAGTGCACTTTGAAATCCCTCCTCCTACACCAAACCCGTTACAACGTGTGCGCCCTGTAATAACGCCATTCTTGCATTTTCAACCTTAAATGATGCAATTGAAGTAAGCGATTCCATTTAAACTTGCCGATGCAAGAATTCGCATTAAACTGTACAACCTTTTTCGATGGAAAAGCATTTCAATTTCAGAACTTCATATTCGGGAGCAATTCAAGTAAATTGCTGAAGAGGAGGAGAATAGTTCTCAGAGAGTCCATTAGAGATATTAGCGTTCGTGTACTTTGTCTCTCTCTCTCTCTCTCTCTTCCTTCACCCATTCGTCCCTCTCCACTTATTTCTGTTTTCCCTCTCTCTTATTAGCTCTTCATCCATTGCTAGTTCATTTATCTGTTTGCGCATTAATCTAATAATGTTTATATTAGATCAATAAATTTTTCAGCGTTTACCAATGTACGGTTATTATGGTTTAATGATTACTTCGCACCTTAGGTTTATATCTTGATAGTGGGATAAATAGACAAAGAAAACCAAGTTCGAAAATAAAGCTTTTTAAGTGTCAGTTGTAAAGTATCCTTGTTCATTCACTTGAAAATCTGCATATATATTTGTTAGTCTATGATTAAGGGATGCAAAGTTATTCGAAATATTGCGTCTTATATTCACTTACTGTCTATAAAAAGTCATAAATTGCTATTAAATATTGTACGCTTTGTTTAACTTTTCTTTCTGTAAATAAATACAACTATTTCGAAATATCACCTAATTTATGTCGCTTTTCTTTTTTTATGAAGAAAAGTACATACCTATTGCTATTTTTGCACGGCTTTTTTTCTATGAATAAAGATACACATTTATCCGTAATAGCGCATTTTTGTGATTGTTTTCTAGGAATAAGAAGGATACACAGTTATCCGAAATATTCCGTTTTTTGAGTTACTTTTTTATATGAATAAGGATATACAGATATCCCAAAAGTTACACTTTTTGTGACTTTGTATTCATACCTATTTGATATATCCCGTCTTTTGTGCGATTATTTTTCTACTAACAACTATCCGCAATACCGTGTCTTTTGTGTGACGTTTTATGTAAATAAAAACAATTCTCGAAAATATCGCATCTTTTGTAAAATCTCGTTGAGTATGAATAAAAATACATAATACACAATATCGCATCCTATTGTGTCTTTATTTTCTTTGAATAAGAATGCACAGTTATCCGAAATTTCGCGGTTTTATCTCTAAACGCCAGAGGCGAAGGAGCAGTCCAAACAATGGCAACAGGTGAAAGTGCAACAAAGAAAGCAAAAATGGTTCCATCTGTGAAAAAGTCATAGCTACATTTTCTGGGGTTCTGGTGTGCTGCTCGCAGACTATCTCCAGAACCATCACCGGGGAGTATTACGCTGGCCTAATTGAAGGTTGATATTCAGACTAAACGTCCACACTTTCTCTCCTCACGATAATGCGCCTTCGCATATGTCTGGGATTGTTACTGTATGACCTTCGCTTCCAAGTGCTTCCACATCTGCCGTATTCGCCGGATTTCGCTGCCAGCGATTACTTTTTGTTCCCAAACCTGAAGAAATGGCTGGGTGCTCGAATATTCACATCAAAGGACGAGGCTGAAGCTGAAAGAGACGCTTATTTTTAACAGTTGATAAATCTTATTTTACTGAGGGTATTAAAGAGTTGTAAAGTTGTTGGACTAAATGTATTGATTTACAAGGTGACTGAGTCGAAAAATGTTATATATATTTTTTTTCTTGGTCAAACCGATAACCTTTAGAGCGCCCCTCGTAAGAGAACTTAAGATAGTTTAAAACTGCACAATTGCTCATGAAGGGGGTCATACAATGTATTATTTTAGGCCTAGTGTGGAATATAACAGGTTGAATATAGAACTTTAAAAGGTCTATGTTAAGCGGCTTGTTAATATTTTCATAAAATATTCAACAAATGGAAACGTTCGAATATCAAAGATGCGTGTAACGTGGTAAATCGTGACATCCCCAAACTTTAATTTTTCAAGCAAGTGACACTTCGCTTTCGCATATCCACGACAAAACGACTTTAGCGATTAGGCAGCACTGGTAGTCTTAATTGAAAGACTGGTTTTTTGTTGTCGAATACTGAATTTCATTAAAGTGTTCTTGAAGACAAAGGAGAGAGAGCAAAGAGCTGAAGAAGTTGAGGGCGGAGTCCAGAGGGAGGAAAGATAACACATAAAAGAGTTACAAGAGACGAAAAGAAACGGAGGAGGTCATAAAGAACGCGGTTCGGTCATGCAACTCTCCGGGATAAGATAGGAGCAATTACTTTATCGGTAAAACCACCGAGACCGTTCGGCAGGGCAGTCCTCCAGGGGATATTGTCTGCGCCAATAAATTACCTTGGAATTATGTTAAAAGGGAAACCTGGTGGTGGTGGAGGTTTGACCAGATCTATTCTAGCGGATTACTCCCCACATAAACTTCGCTACACAACTGCCCTTCTGCGTGCTAAATTCCATTGGAAGATGCGTATGTTTCACGTGTGAGTTATACTGACTAATTAACCAGCGTCATTCTTAGTAAGGTCGTGCTCTGGCACCATGTGCAAGGAAAACTATACCTTATGCAAAGAATATGTGTACATAAAACTGAAAGAAAAAATTATGTAAATGAGTATATGGTTTTATATACGAATGGCATTAACAATATTTTACATGCAGCCTGTTCTTGCACAGTCACTGTCCTACAGTTTGTTGAGTTCGGTACCGTGTCAATAGCTGGTGAAATATCATGAATATTTCTAAAGAAAAATTTAGATTCCACATTTTCACACGCTGTAAGCTATGTAAAAGAGCGAAAAAAATCCACCAGGACTTGATAGCTGTTCATGGTGGTCCAATGTGTTCATTTGATACTATTGTGATCATTTGAAGAAGGGCGAGAGACTTTGAAAGTCAACCTTCGCTCTGGTCGTCTCCGGAAGCTGTGAACCAGAGAACGATTCAAAGGGTGAAGAAATTGGTGGCGGAAAATCGACATATTACTGTTGAAATTCTAAGTATGGAAGTGGATACTAATGTTGGCAGCATTGACAATATACTCCTGAATATTTAAAACTGCAAAAAATCTGTGCAAAATGTATTTCGCATTCCCTAACCATGAATGAGAAGAAGAGGAGAAAGGAATGTACAAGGAAACTGCTGAGCATGTTTTCACCAAATGTTCCTAAACGTTTGACAGATATATACACTGGTGATGAAAGTTGGTTTTATTACTTACCATCTCAAATAAAGCTGAGAAGCGTGTGGGTAAATGAAAATGAAAAAGGTTTCTGTTCTCGGAAGCGAATGTTCACTGTTTTCTTCAACTATGAAGAATTAACGTTGACTGTATGCCAGAAGGAATGACAATGAATGGAGAATGAACGTATATTTATGATTTTTTATTTGAAGTCGGCGGCGCTAAAAGAAGGAAATTCAAGCCTGTTGCTTTTGCACGACAGTGCTTGCCCTCACAGAACAGCTGTAAATTTGGGGAAACTGGACGTCTCCAAAGTCCAGTTGCTTTCACATCTATCCTATAGCCCTGATCTTGCACTTTGGCCTTTTTGGTTGTTTTCTCCAGTGAAATGTTGCATTGCTGGAAAACCTTTTAAACGAGTGCAGGGCCTTGCTCAAGTAATTCAGCTCTGTTGACAATATCTCAGTCCGAGTACCATAATGCTTTTTGACAAGTGGTTGCACTGTCTACAACTGTGTGTGGTGAGTACTTTGAAAGATTGTGAGAGTACTTGTCGAATTCAGTATTTTAAGATGACACTTGCAAAGCTTTTTGAATGCCCCTCAAATCCCCTTTAAGGTTGCCCAACCTGTTCTATTCAATGTAAAGCATTTGATGATACTTTTAATTTAATACATATTGACACTTTTCCTATTCACGTCGCTGAAAATTGCGTTAGAGATAAAGAGCTGCACTTTTTTGTTTATAAAGAGCAGCCACCACCAGATTTAAATCTTACGTGTGAATACCGCGTTTAATGCTTTTTTTTTCCTTCATATGATAGTATACTACTCTTTCCTCCCCCGCTGTTTTCTCCTTGGGGTTTGTTTACACAGTTTCCACATTCAACATACCTTCGAGATTCAATGTTTGCATTTCTGCTGTATTTGAAGGAGAACATAAATTTTAAATTTGCGCCATTCCGTTCCCTAGTAATCATTTTGATTATATTGTTCTTTTCGGGTTACTTTATTTTTCATTATACTTGGTGATCAAATTTATTTGTGCTTTACTACGAGCCAGTTTGAAAATATGACTTAAATGATAGTCGGCGCAGCTTGCCCGGAAGGGTATCGATTTTGAGAGTACGAGCTGTGCAACTTGAACTTATACGACCACATTTTGTAAACAAACTGACTTAGATCTACGACGCAGTGGCGCCTCATAAGATAAAACATTGGTGCTGCCCTATATACACATTAGGGGGTTAATTTGAAAATGATATTGAATATCTACTACTCATTTTGAGTATGTAAATATAATGATACGAGGGTCACTATATAAGAAACTCATAGAAGGGTTTTGTTTATCCCAGTTTTTCAAATTCCTATTTCTTTTGGCACTGTATGCAGCGTTGCACTCTCTGGAACCACTTCTGGAAGCATCCACGCCACTCATTTTTCAGCACTGCAGATAATTCCTCCTCGTATGCTGTAACCGCTTCTTCGGGGCTAGAAAATCAGGGACCTCGAAGTCGGGTTCTTCACAGTAGGAAACAGGAAGAAATCGCATGGTGCCAGGTCGTGACTAAGGATGGATGAGTAATTAGTTTTGCCTCAGCTCCTTGCAGCAACTTTGTTACATTAGCGGTGTGAGCTGATGCATTGTCATGATATGCAACAAAATGCTCCTGTCTGTGGGTGCCATTCTTGGATTTTCCGAAATGCTTTCTTTGATTGATTGATTTTATTTATGGAAGCTCTTTAACAGCTCAGGTCATCAGCGTCCCATTCAACTCAGGGCGTGAAACGGCCGACAAATTTTGCACAGAGACCTCTCTTTCAGGCTTGAGGTTCTTTTTCGTGCCGTAAATGTACGACACGGGACCCACGGCTTTACTTCCCTTCCGAAGGAAGCCATACTTAGGATTTTTACGCCCGAAAAAAATCCACCGGTTCTGGCCGGGTTCGAACCCGTGATCTTGGGTTTAGGAGGCAAGTATGGTAACTACTACACCACCAGGACCGACGAAATGCTTTCGGAAGGCAAACTTCTGTGTAACATTTTTCAGTAACAGTTCTCTGATTTTCGAGCACAATGGTTATCACATGACCACATGCGGAGAAGAAAGAGGCAATCATTTTCTTTCTCATTGATGTGGTTGGTCATCAGGAGAAACTCAAATGGAGGACTGGCGTTTTGTTTCTGGTTTAAACTGATATACCAACCAGTAACAATATCTGAAACACTGCGAGACTTTCCACAGTTAATCTTTACAGCATTTCTTATCACCGTACCACCCTGTAGAGATCCTCTGCTTCAGACAAATTGTGAAGATTGTATTTACACGAAGGTGCTCATGAAGGGTTGAAATACTCTGCGAACTGACTGCTAATACCAGCTCAATGTCCTTGTTGGTTAGTCTTGGATCTTCTCTGATCATTGGTTCCACAGATGTGATGTTCTTCTTAGTCACTACAGTTGATGGTCTGTCACTCTTCTCTTCATCTCTAACAGATTGCCGTCCTCTCTTTAATTCTCCAAACTAGCGGAACATAGTAGCACGTTAAGGAGAAAAGCCTCCGAAGGCCCCCCCCCCCTCAAACGCTCAAATGATTGCGTTTCATTTTAAGTCACATTTGAAATCGTTCAGGATCATCGCATGAAAATGCTCTATCGGAATCTTCATTATATTTATAAGAATATTCACACTTTCCTGACTTAAAACATAAAATGCAGGAAAATGAATAATACAACAGAGCTCTGTTTGCTACCATGGTAACACCAATGACTCGACAATCTGTGTCGTCTACTTATTACACAAAGAAGCCTGATAACGTTAAAACTGCTATATTTCAACATGAAATACAACACAGCAGGTGTATAATAGGAAAATTAACTTTAAAAAGTACTTACATAAAATTCACTATTTGTACGTCATTTTGTGTAAATGCAATAATACATCTTGTGCTTCGGAATGGCGCCATAGAAAACCGAAGCTATAAACATTGGTACCGTCTGTACGTTGGCTGTGTACGCATTTTATCAAGAATAGTTCCAATGTCATAAGTTTATTTTCCATGAATCGAACCGATTCTGTACTCACATACGAATCGTAAAGAAATACAAATCTATAAGAAATTTAAATCTTTAAAATTAATACTTTTTCATAGAAAATATTTTTTATTACTATTGATGCTAGGATGTATCTTGTCCTATGGATATTTCGGCACATTCTGTGAAATTTTAGTTGAATTTAAACAAAAATTGTTAAGCGCGGGGCATTTGGAATGTGTGAAAATGAGTTTTTGAGAAAAACGCTCTTTTATAAAAAAAAAGTATGCTAAGAAACAGTGTGATTTATAAGGACACGTGGAGATTTTTAAGTGGTTGTGGAGCCCGAAGGGTGGGGCGAAGTGAAAATATTGACTCTCTGTGGATGCCCAAATGCTGAAAGAACCATTCAGGAAAAAAAGTTTTTCGATATTTTGGCCGATTTTGGGCAAAAACTTACTCCCAGTGTTCTTGAACTCATACTCTCTCCCCTTCGGCTCCTCGACAGACTGTCAAGCGTGGGAACGAGGCGGGAAAACCGAGGTCAGTCAACAGTGACCAACTGCACGTGTACCGGTCCCGTGAAGGAAAGATCACTCAATAAAATAACAAAGCGCTTAATAAAAAATGCAACTAATTTTGTTCTGTGTCATTTATGCTGGAGAAATAAAAAAATGGATATTTTAATCTTTCCATATTAACTTATCCAGTTTGACAATTTCCATAAGAGACAATGTTCAAAATGCAGTCTGAGAATGAGTATCACAAACCTGAATTTCCCTCGTGGAAAATGAGAGCACAAAAAACGTGAAGAGATGGCACTTGTCAGTCGGGCGAACCGGCGAAGATCAAGACACTCTGATCATCTCACACTGCAGTAATACCCATGTGGAACGTGCCGATGGCCGGCAAATAACAACCAAACAACTTTCATCCGTCCCCCACAATGATACGATCAAAGTTTTCCTTCTCCAGGCGAGGTCACGCAAAAGAAGAGATTACAAAACTTTGGTGGCTGGTCCTGCACTGACTGTATTATTATAGTGTGCCCAAGGACAGTCCTGCCGAAATCGTTCCATCAGCTGATCGGTAAAACAACATGGCATTTGTTTATTTTTCTTAAAGAACTGTCTACTGGTTTAAATTCTATGTATTTTGATTGTATAAGTAGCCGTCATATTAAGTCAAAACCGGGATGTAATATTTAAAATGTTTATTTATATTACACACGAGGATGAGCTTTTATCTTGCACAAATCCTATATTAGCGAATTCCGAAGGAATGTTGTTGCGGTGTACCCATGTGTTTGTGTCTGTTAACACTCTAGTGATTTCAGTTGTTGTTTTTTTTTCCTCGACGAAACTAGGATATTTCATTAAAATAAATGAACAAAACAGTTTCTGAAAATAAGGCAATCAGCCATTAGGGGTGGGGGTATACCTGAAAACCGATTGGGGGTAAAAACAAAATTTAAAATTTATTCTAGCGGCCATAATTGTAATTTTTTAAAAAGAAACCCTGTATATGCCATTATAATAAAATAAACATTAACAATCTTTGAAATTCAGCGAAATAAGATTATTAGGAATGTGGGTTTATCTGAAACCCAACATTTAAAATTTGCTCGCGGCACCAGTTTTGCCTTGTATAGTAGATACTTTCATATAAGCCATTGAAATAAAATAAGAAAAATAGTTTGTGAAAATAAGGGAAAGACGTCATTAAGAGTAGGGTTATACGTGAAAATGGAAATTTAAAAAGCACTCGCATTTAATTTTCTCCATATTGAAGTTGCACATGTTTTATATTTAAATTGAGCATCATCCTGAAGATATAAAATGTGAAATATTAATCTAATATGTATTTGAGAATTATATTTGTATGTAAGAGCGCTCTGTAATAACCCTCAGAAAATGTTTTCGTTACATGTTTTTATTGCAGTAATATTAAAATTAAATTTTAAGGTCAATGAAAATCGATGGAACTTTCGATTGTTCATTGTTGATTGGTATATTTGCTTAACAATGTAAATGTTTTTAAATAGTAACATGTTTTTGTTTTATTGAAATACATGAACATCATCTTAAATACACAATGTAACTCGAAACTTTCTGTTATTTCTCCTATTTTAGTGAATGTAAAGATGATCTCGAGGGATCAGTTCATACATATGGTTAGATTTTAAAAACGTTTAAAATAATCACTCAGTAAAACTTGCATTTAATTTCATTTAATTAATTTCTTGTGGTTTAATCTCAACAACGATGATGATAATACTTCTAAAAATGAGGTTTAGATACTTATAGGTTGCAAGAATTCTAATTTTGATCCCCTAATACCACACAGTAATGCCAAAACTTGTTTCATTTAATTAATTAACAAAGCCTAGATTGAATTTTATAATCATTTTTATTAAAAGGTATTCAACTCGTTGACGATTTCGCTTAGTTTTACGCAATTCCTACGTGACAAACTTTTTAGTGACAAGTTGGCCCTTCTACAATATTAACTCTATAACCCGGATCTTAAAGTTTCTTACGTCTATCTCTCCACTGTAAGAACTGTAGTCAGCAGAAAGAAATGTTATGAGGAAGAGGGCGTAAGTTCGCTGAGAGAGAAACATGCAGGAGGGCCAAATTCGGCAGCTAAGAATTGAACAATGTAGTGCGTTCGAAACTGAAATAAAACAAAACCGGTAAGAGAAAAAATGTACTATATTGTATATTGAGCGACACTTATTTTAAACAATTGAGTGCTGATTTTGCTTATCACTCTGGAAACATAACCTATCAGCTCATCCCCACGCAACCTATTTCCTTATTTTATACAGTGTGGCTTTTATCACACGAAAATTTATTTCACCGGACTCGAATGACATGAACGAATGCTACTGGCTTATCGGCAGTCCTAGTGCGCAGTTGAGGGCAAAAAAGTTGCACGAATATTATTTTCGCAGCCAACAAAACTACAAGTTTCACAACGTTACAAATTTCCATAAACCTTCCAACAACAGCCCGATGTCAGGAACCAAATGATAACAAATGGCAGCGTTGCTTGGATGGGAGAGGTTTTACCGCTCGTGGGGTTGGTATTTAATTCCGACAAATCCAAACAAATGCGCTTACTTGCAAATGTTGGCAGAACTGCTCTGGTAGCGACGTAGGCCTTTCTTTTCTGTTTTTACTTCATTAGTTGCGCTTATAAACATAGCAGAAGGTGTAATAGCAATAATAATGGCATTACCTGTGCTTTTATTACTATTTTTGTCATAGTGTGTTAATGTAGATTATGTTGTTTCAGAGAAGGGTGAAAGAAAAAAGAAGAGATTCACACTTAAGTGAGGCTCATTTCTATAGCTTTTTATATACTTCACAAAATAACATTTGTGTTCCAAGAGTTCGTGTACAGAAGTACTTGGAACATGAAACATGTCATGTTTTGCATTATGCAGTCAGTGCACATCATTTAAAGCTCTTTATGTTTCACCACTGCTCTACAAAAAATATTTTTTTGCTTTTTTATTTTTCCCACATGCATATATGTAATATAAATGCCCTGAATTCAAATATATTTTCAGTTTTACTCTGTCGGGCTAGATTTTTAAACAAAATTACATGAAATGTAATAATTTACTTGTATTTTTTATGAAATGTTAAGTTTTAAGAGATATACCTAAGACGAAGTTGATTTTTTAGCTTTCGTTTTAATTGAAATATTAACGAATATATTGAAAAAAAAGAGGTATATGTAAAAATTATTTTACTATTGAGGGAAGAAAGCTCATTATTTTAAAGTTCTGATATATCCTTCACTACTGTCTCTTTTCAAACACGTCGGTCCTGGTGGCAACCATATTTGCCTCGTAAACCCAAGATTGCGGGTTCGATTCCGGCCAGAGTTGATCGTGCGTAAAATTCGAAGTATGGCTTCCTTCGGAAGGGAAGTAAAGCCTGGATCCTGTGTCGTACATTTACGGCACGAAAAAGAACCTCAATTGTGAAAGAAGAGGCCTCTGGGCAAAATTTATTGATTGTTTCACGTTTTGAGTTGAATGGGACGCTGATGATCTGAAATGTTAAACAGAGTACATAAATAAAATAAACGAAACAAGGAAATGTGATAAAAAAAAAATTCCCCAGTAAACGTGTTGCTTTCTTTGATTTACATCATCAGAATTTCTCTACTATACCAAAAATTGTAGTAATTATAAACAGGATCATTATACTATGCAAAAGGAACAGAAATTGTGAAGGAGGTAGAAACAAGATTTAATTTAATAATGAGGCAAAAACAGTACAACTTCAAGTTTCATGTATAAATATTCAATATTACTTCCTTTTGTAACATGACATATAGATATCTAATCTATACGTGAGTTCGTCCCACATTCTATGAACATATCAGTCGATGTTGATATGTTTCTCCTATCCGAACTAGCAATTCGTTTGTATTCGCAGGAAGTAGAAGAATAAACATTTTGTCTTTAACTAAGCCTTATACACGAAGTCCAAGGGCGTCAGATCAGGGGATCTTGGCGGCCAAGATCTCACGTACTTGTTTCACAGTTTCATTTCAACTCGATGTCTGTCTTGTGTCTCACAGTTTCATTAAACTGGTTACACCATGCAATAATTGTCTGTCTTTTAGTGGTTCCTTGCGATATTTGGCCCTGAATTTTCTTTGAACCGACTTGGCTAATCGCGATTCATGAAACAGCAGACAACAAGGAGCGCGCTCTGCACCCTACTGACTGATTGTGACGAGCTACTTATTGCATCGCCGTGTGCTGCACCACACTCTAACGTACTCTACTGGGTGTAGTAAACTTGAGGATATGACAGAACTTTTTAAACTCATTAGGCGTTGCCACTCCCCTCGGTATAACAGCAGTGACCCTTTGCTTCATGGACTGTAACCTTGGCCTTCTTACATCACTCCATTTATTCTCTTTTTGAAATAGTCATAGTAGAGAACAATGCTTCTTCCCTTGGGACAATTGCTTATGATACTTCCCTGTAGCTACCATAGCAAAGATTCAATATTTTCCCGACAACATTCCACGCGCTCTTGTATTTGAACTACTGAAAGAATTTGGGGCAACTTGCACTGACCTCCAGGAAATGTAAATGAAGGATGCAAAGCACAATTGTTTTAGAAAGCCCAAACCTTGCAGCTATTTCTTTTGTCTTCAGATGTCTGTAACTCAAAAAGTACTTTTGGACAGGAGGTGTCAACGCATTCATCAGCCTGTCCTGACATGAGGTTCACTCTTGTCAAACGAAATAATTTTGACCTCTCCTTCACAGTTGAATATGAAGGGTAGGTCCTCTCAATACAAACCGCCAAACTTACTCGTAAGAGTCAGATAGAAATGATGCTTCCGTATATTTGGATTCTGTAGGGCCAGTTTTTTGCCTAATTTTTATTTCTGTTGCCTTTTTTAAGGTTTAAAACTTTTTTGCCTGTTATGAATTTTTTCTGTGATTTATTACGCATTTTAAAAATCTAATAACAAATTTCAAAATATAGAAGAGAAGGGGAGGGGAAGGAGATAAAGATTACATGACATTTTTACCACAAAAACATCTATTGATAATATTGTTATATATTTATCTCTTTTCAATCAGTTAAAAACTTTCTCCTCAACCCATTAACTTAAGCTCTTTAAACAGCAGAGCTGTTATTAGCGAAAGGATCACACGGTTACCTCAGGTTTACGAATACCAGAAAATAGAGAGGATGAGGACTTTATGGTCGGTAACTTCTCAGCTCCATAAATGTAACGAACAATTGCTAGCGAGAAAAATGAGGTCGGTACAGCTACGCAATAATGTGTTTAGTATAGAAATAAGATATACTAACCTGATTCCCCTATAAACGCACAAATAGAAAATGAACTCGGCCAGAAACCATTGTGCATGTTTTGATTATTCTCCAGGACCATTCAAAACTATTTTACTTTGTCTTGATCAACATTTCTATGATGTTCTGTCGTAACTGGTATGGACCCTTCCGAAATAACTTGTTTTAAATATGCTCCAATCACTTCAGTGGAAGTAGAACGTTCTTTTTCCATGATGGACATGTTCTCTCTGACAAACGACTGACTATGACAGTTGACACCTTGAAAAAACACTTCTCTGTTTTCACTGTTGATAAATGCCATTTCAATATTTTAAGTGCCTCTTTAACTGCCTATTTAAACAAAAATTAATTCCTGAACTTCCGGGCTCTGTTCATAACAATGAATCATGGCCTTCTATGTCAGACCGGTAATAATGAACCACATCTCGTAATTTCGAGCAGGTGAAATGAAATATTAACCAGCTTTAGTTCTGGGGCATCTACCAGTTTAATGAACGGATAAAAACGTTGCTTTTACACAAAGTTTTCTTCTGTATGGTTAGCCTCTTTCGGGGCAGATTTTAAAATTAATGCAAAAAAAAAAAAAAAAAAACAGCAGGAAGAAACAGACCAACTGCAGTTTTAACAGATAAAACAGAAAAGCAAACTTTAAAAGAAGAGAGTAGAAAATGCTACATGAAAACGGTGGGTGTAGACGCAAAGAAACAACTCAAATAGAGACTCAGTGTGGGTAATCGCAATTTTGCACCTATCTACACATTTTAAACATTCCATAGGTAGTAAATGTGTTTGTGTGCGTAAATGATTAACTTAAGAGTTAGTAAAATGTTTTCCAATGAATATCCGTAGTTCATTAATATAAATAATTGCTAAAATACGCGGCAACTATAAATGCTACTTCTGAACCTGTCTCCCCTGCTGTTTTCAAGAATGGAAAGCAGGAATGAAGCGAACTAAATAACGGTTTCCGTCAACACTGTAGCACCAAGTTACATTCATTTGTTTGCAAAATAACCATAATTAATTGCTTTATAGCCTGACAGCATATGCGACATTCAGGATTTTAGCAACTGTATCTGTTAACCACTTGCTATGACGTCATTTCCGCCGATTCCGGAACGTCGCTATAGAACTGGGTCGTGTATTCTGCTGATGCTGATTATAGTCATAAGCAGAACGTCGTAAATGTTTCGGCTGGCACGATCTGAGTTACGGCGAGCTCGTTTATACGGTCATTAATGCGACTTGCTTGCAGTGATTATGAGTTAACACTGCTGCGTCTTTCAAAAGCAGGCCCACTTGTAGACTTAGCGTAACGTTATTAATGAGTCAAGCTTAGGAATAGCCGTCAGTCTCTGTGTGTAGCGTTGTATAGATACAACATTACAAATGTTTTCCTTTATTTCCAATAAACTTGAACAACGAATAATATTGTTTTTATATTTATTTGTATTTGAAATTCAAATAAGAGTTTCAAAACAATTCGCAACACATTATGAAATGGGAGTTTAATCCACAGTATAGTAGTAGGAGATTAAATGCGTCATCTGATGCAAATATTTTGACACACACTCACTCACTTCTTGGGTCAGCAATCTGTAACATTTTCATTTATTTTATCAATAACATTCTTTGGAAGGTTATGAATGTATTACTAAATTACATTGCATGAAAGGGATATTTAAATCATTCTTTGAACCTGACTGAGATATCGACGAGGACAGGTTATGTACACCTTTCGTTGATCTTTCATAAATTGTAGAAAAAGTTTTTGAAAAACAGAGAAGTTTGTCCACCTTGCTCTTTCAGATACTGGAATGATGCTACTGTGCAGGTGAAGTCCGCATTGGAGGATAAGTGTGGCATTGCCTCACAGAACCGCCTTTTTGTGCACTGATTGTCAAAAAGCAGCACTGATTACATTGTATCAGTAGCATTATGGGAACAGTGTTCATAATTAATATAACCATTAGTTTTTTCCTGTATTTGCAGCGAAAGTATAACATTTTAATGAAAGTACCTAAACACAAAACACACATTTCTTGGAACTTTGAATGAAATAATGAAAGAAAAAGAAATGCTTTGTGCTTAAACATTTACTTGTATACATTACCTTTTTATTTCAAGTTTGCTGAATTTGGTAGCTCCGCTGCAAACTGTTTATATCCGCTCCTATTGGTGTATTTTCCACCACTAGGGTACAACATAACGTTGAGCATCCAAATTAAGAAAGGGACTGGAAGCAATGGGGCTGAGCTACATTTGGATGGCGGGTCAGGGGAATAGAAAGAACGCATGGAGGAAGGTTAAGAACCGCTTTAGGGATATAGATAGGCTGTAGACAATTGCATGATGCTTTCTCTGGAAGTACAGTCGGGGTTAAGATCTAAAATGGAGGATGCAGCAGTACACCAGAAAAGGACCAAACTTACTACACAGGAGCATGCGTGGCTCAGACTTAAGACAAGATCCTGACGAATATGAGGGAGAATTTGTCCCATATGTAGGAGGGGGGGGGGAACATGAACACACGTATAAAGGTACGGAATAATGGAGGAACAGTATCCATCGCACTCCTTTACGATATCGAAAGAGGGAGATAATCCTGGGCTCTGCTGACAGGCAAAGGAAAGGAGGAGGGATTAGGTAAAATTCTGATGAAAGTGATACAGCTCAGGTCCGAAATAGTGGAGGAGGTGGGGGGAAAATTAATTAAGTGAATCCAGATGTGTATGTGTGTGTGCCTATCAACCCTAACGTGACTTCTTATTATTTTTTGTATTTTTAAAAATTAAAGTAGCACGTGCGCCTGATGAAGTTTATTGTATTGATGACTTTGAAATAAATTCACTCCTTCACCTATTCTTCCTCCTACTTCTACTACACTACAGAAGGTACAAATGCACAAACGCCTAATCAATAAGGCAAGATTTCAAATTGGGAACTAACGTGAGTACTGGTATTGCAGAACTTTTTTTATCGTCTTTTTCGATACCTACTAGGTAGAACCGAAGAAATTTTCCACAAATCTTTTCATAGTACAACTTAAATAGTTAAATTCCTTCATAATTCACTAAAAGGAGAAACTGTAAGGTGTTTCTGCTACAGGCCGTTATACACCTTAATGGGAGCAGTTTGTCAAGTTTTTGGATAACTATTAATGTGAAATCACCTGAACCGGTCATTCTCATTCTCAAGGAGACATGGGTTGCATGCGCCGACGATAACTTAAAACTGAGTACCTTGTCGCAAATGTTCAATGTGATTTCACTTTCATTGTGTTGATAATGAAGTGTCGGTTTGCCCCAACCACTGGGGGTAAATGGGCATTCGAACTTTGCATTATTCTTCTGGATATTACACTTCATGCAGCAACATTTCGACAACTGTGGTTTTGTAGTATTATAGTGTAATGTTCAAGCAAAAAGTAACTGTTTTTAAAATTAAAAGTATTTGATATATTTAACCGTGATTTAGAAATGAAGCACTAGAGTGTCTGTTTGCTCCATCCTCACCCTATAGAATCATCTTCTCGGCTAATGACCCTGTACCCCATCCACCGGTATAATTATTCTGTCAGATTTGTTGAACTAAGGACTATTACTTTATAGATAAGTTTTGTTTTATTTAACTTTACTCCGCGTGTAAATAGAACCATATTCTTCAGTGTTTCCTTCCCCTGACTGGTTAAAACTGTTCGCACCAGAGCTATGCCTTGTCGAGCCTAAAGCACGTCCTAACAAAAGATGTAGCTGGCGGGAGCGTGCAAAAAAAAAAAAAAAAAAAAAAAAAAAAAACTATAGGAAAAATGTATAACGTTTAATAGCGAACAGTGTTAAAGAACATGTTGAATATTTTGTCTGTTCTCTCCACTGAGCAGGGTTGAGTGACAAGCGACAATGTGTTGCATGTACTACAGATGCTTAATGCTGTCACGCATCTCGCTTCATCTGCTAATGAAAACGAAACTTTCCTGATATTCCTTTAAATATATAAGGATGAATTATTATTTTAAACAATGAACTAATTTGGTTCTGTGCACACCAGCCAATGAGGGGGGTGGAGAAGAGCAACTGGTACTTTTGAAATACCGCCACGGGTGGCCGAGGTCGTTAAGGCGTGGACTCGTGAGAGGAAGGTCTGGGGTTCTATTCCCACCATCACTGTTCTTCCCGACTGGATTTTTTTCAGGTTTTCCTAAGTCCTCATAAATGGCAAATGCCGGGGAATTTAGGCCTGGAACGCTTCCCTACTAATTTATCATTTCATTTCATTTCGTATCCACCGCCTGCGGTGCCTCAGCGAGGTTAAACACTACAAAGATTCTGTTGACATCTTAAAAAACGTACATATACATATCATATGTACATTATGACCTCATTTTACAGTGCTATAAAACACTACCTGATATATAAACACATTTCACTGAAGTTCCGAGATAAAGGAACATCATTTAATGCAAATTTAATCTTGATGTAATAAATAGACAAATGTATTTTGACGTCACATATGCCACAGTAGTTGAGAGCCATTTTGAAATACAAGATCTTTTATTAGTCTTCGGCTCAGAGCTTTCTATTAATCAAATAACACACTCTGTACGTGAATACAGTAGTTTACTTATTTTGCTGAACTACAAAAGTGCCCAGATGAAGACTTTCTCTTTAAAACAATAAAACGGTGGCTGCCTGACAGAGTGGATGAATTTCAGAATGCCTTGCCTCGCTTCGCCTCACTGCGGCTTCAAGTTGGGTGGATCAGTTACGCTTTAATATCTCATCTCATCTCAAGTTTATTCGATTCCCCTTCGTTTCTCTTTCGGGTCTCTTAGTCATTTACATTTAAATCACAAGAGGAAGAAGACAGACAGACAGGCGGAGAAAGATGGCGCTCTCAAGAAGGAAATTGGAGCTGCTGTCCCTGTAGCCTGGTATTGCAGAGATATAAACTCCAACTTAGAAAATAAACATGATTAATATTAACCTGATATACTGGTAAAGAGAAAATATGAATGAAGTTTACTTTCGCTGAAACACTTTGGAATAAAAGGGCATAAGATTAAAAATGGGCTTACTAAGCTATGAAGTTAGAAATGCTATTAACTTAAAATTCTATGCGAGCCATACAAGCATCGGCCACTTGTAATCACGATGACCTACATGCTCACTGAATGTATAGCAAGCAAGGTATGCCAGTCATCAGGCAACTGCTTTATGGAAAGATTAATCAATTGAAAAGTGTGGTTTTGAATTTCAGGCCAATGGGAATATAGATCCCGCTTAATCTACAAGAGATGTCCATAATTTTTCTGACAACATTTATTTACTCAGCCTCATAATTTTGATGATTTTCTCAAAGTATTTTGGTGTTGTTGACGTTGGAGATTTCCACACACAGCTTTACTGTTTGTTCTCAGCAAATTGTGTAGCAAAGATTTATTAGCAGTGATTCCTTTGAAAGAAACAGCATCAACTGCATGCAACCTGCACACGAACGTTATTTTATTCTGGAATGAGCAGTCTTGGAACCCATCGTGCACAAATACCTCTCATATGCAACTTTTCGATTACCAACGTATGAATGGCGCCGATTGAACGTTTTTTTATGTTATCCTCTCTCCCAATGTTAATGTTTTCTTCCGTTAGAACCCAAACTAAAGCCCGGGTCAAACTTCCTTTGAATTTGATTGTTTCCCCTATTTAAAACTTTGTGCCCTGACTACAAGATACATTACCTGTATCATGTGGGATACAGTTCCTTAAGATATTTTCTGATTTCACCACATGTGTTGCAGCATCCGTAACATATACAATAAAGAATGGACATACTTTTTTACAGACACCGTTTCTGGCACTATTTTTTAACTTAACAATATATTGCTAGCCTGATGCAATCGTGGAACAAGGTTTATCATGTGACAGATGCGCATTGAGGTATGTTCAGTTCCGCCTACAGCAACATGGCGGTGACGAACAATATGTTGATCTGAAATTCCGCTTTTGTCTCAACAAATCTTCATTTTACAGGAGGCTTATGAAGAGTTTGTTCTTCCCTATAGCACAGTTAGGAATCTGGACCTTGCGCTCCAGTTTGTTATCAAACGGAAGAAAAAATTACCTGCTCTCATTGTGAGAGAGTATCGTCGAATAATATTAGGGACACGTTGACAACTGAAAAGATGCACATTAGACGTGTTTGTGCACGGTGTGTTCTAAGACTGCTGATTCCCGTGCAGGTTTGCCAGTTGAAGTTGATGTTGCAGGAAGATGCGGAGTTTCTTTCAAAGGTAATCACTGCTGATGAAACTTGGCTACATCATTTTGATCCTAAGAGCAAACAGTAAAACTCTATGTGGAAATCTCCATCATAAAAAAAAAAGTGGTTGCTTTTGCTGGGAATGTTAAGATCGCCTCTTTTTTCGGTTTTCAAGGAATAATTTACCAATATGTCCAACCTGTAAACAAGCTGAATGCAAGATAATGCACGGCCGTACTTAGCAAATGTTGAATATCTCACAAAAAGCAATGTGAAGTGTGTTCCTGCCTATAGTTCAGATTTAGCTCTCTAATCGCGTTTGTGAATGCTGGAGTGGATCTTTGCTTTCCATGAACTTTCTACTATTCCCATTTCCTATCATTTCATTCCATTGATTTTGTTACGCGTTGAAAGTGTTACACTTTGAAAAGGTTTATTCCCCGACGGTTGATATGCAAGCAGCCATATTTAGGGACCCAAACTCCTTGGAGGGGGACCCTGTTTTCGTACGTGCATCCTGACCGCCTGCAGTCCCTCTCACCTTATTCGTTACTCCACTGGGTGCGTAGGTACAAGCGACTAGCCCTTGAACAAGGAATATCCTATTCCGGCGCTAAAAATTCAGTTCCAAAGTTTAAGTGGGCAATTCAAAAGACTGCCCGGCTCACTAACGGAAACAAAGTGAAATTATTCTAAATTTTTCAGGCTTGAGGTTGTTTTACGTGCCGTAAATGTACGACACGAGACCCATGGCTTTACTTCCATTCCGAAGGAAACTATACTTAC